>JAHNEJ010000024.1:0-307487 GCA_022559845.1 Amorphophallus konjac
GTCTGGTGGGCCCGCTGAAACACGGGGCAAACGTCAGTCAAAGGCTAAGCATCAAAAATCCAGGTCACAAAAAAATGCATTGCATAAACTCACCAGGATCTCCAACTCCTGTCGGATGGCCACCAACTGTCGCCTGGCGTCCGCCAACTGGGCCCGCAGGTCGGCAATCATGGTATCACGAGCATCCTGCATTACACATAAGTTAGTATCCCATGCATACATATAGAAAAGTGGAGCAGTTTCATTTCACTTACCCCTGCCATACCACCCAAGGAGAGGCGGTCCCCGTACGTAGCTCGGTACCGTCTCATGTAGTCTGTGCTATCCTGTACGTGGGACACTACTGGGACCCCGCCCTGCTGCCAGTCCTGGTACTGTGCTGGGAAGCGCGTACGCCAGTCCACGATCTTCGCCTTCCCCTTGGTCTTCCGCCCAATGCGGGCCGGCGCATCTACGTCTACCCACTCCTGGGCCAGCCCCAACGTCCTCATGACCAGTCTAAGCCGCAGCGGCTCAATCTCGTTCAGGCAATGGACCCACACGTCCCGCCTGAAGCGAGGAAGACCCGCTACAACCCAGGGCTGGCCAGCATCGCCCATGCCCAAGTAGGGCCTCCACACCACCTGCATCACCATACATACATCATGTTAGTTACCATTCAGTCACATGCATAAACACAAAAAAAATCATGCGCATCATACCATGGCCTCGGGATACTCGCTCAGCTCTCGACGAAGTGACGCCAGCTGGTAGCCGTGGGGTGCTGCCACCACGACCGGCCTCCACTGCCGCGCCAGAGGCACGGCCCTCCTGTTCCCATGCCTAGCCCTCCCCATCGGGAAATAGTAATAGCTCCACACCTGCATCCATCATACATCATTAGTACAATAATTACATATTTAACTGTGGGAATGCATAAATAAAATGTTTACCTGGAGGAAAGGTGCGAAGCCGCTGACTGTCGTCTCCTTCTCCGAAGTCTGGGAGAGATCGGCAATCAGATGGGCAAGCAGAGCCGCTCCCCACGCATAGTGCCCCACTCTGTCCAGATCCGCCAAGAGCCCGAGGAAACGGCAGTGGATGCCATCCCCCTTCGTCCCCAGCAGAAGGCGGCCCAGGAAGAAGAAAAGAAACCTCCGAAGGTCTAGATCCACCAGCTCCCTCTCGCTCGGATCCTGGGTGAAAGCTGCACGAGCATCCCCCTCCAGTCGAGCCAAGAACTCCGCTCCAGTCTCGCTAACCCGCTGACGCGGGTCGACGAATCCGAGCGCCTCCATGATCTCCACTCGGCCGACTACCCTGCTGTCTCTATCAGTCACGCTCGTCTCTAACCACAGCAGGTCGAGGGCACTCTCTCGGTAGTCGGGGTAGGTGACCCCGCTGACTGCCTCTCCGTCAACTCGTAGCCCGGTGATCCGAGCCACGTCCTCCAGTGACGGCACCATGTGCCCCCAGGGCATCAGAAATGCCCGGCTCGGTGCGTGCCACCGCTCCCTCAGTGCCTGGATAAGAGGAAGGTCGAGCCGGAAGGGCTCGATCCTAAGGAAAGCTCCAAAGCCCATGGCGTCCACACGCGCCCTCTGGAAATCCGGCAGCCCACGGTATGCTGCCACCACCAAGGACCAGCTGATCCGGCCCTTCATCACGCCCTGCAAACCACAAAACCAACAAAGAACACATCAGCATCATGAACAGTAATCAACAATAACACTGTATATACTATTTTATTTAAAAAAAAAAAAAATATAATACATATATATATTTTTGGAGGCGTCCAGACCCCTGGACGCCTCCTTCCTATATTCTTTATTCCTTTTTCAAAAAAAAAAATCTAAAAAACAAAAATAAAAAAATATATATATAATATATATATAATTATGGAGGCGTCCTAGGCCTTGGACGCCTCCCTATTTTTAAATTTATTTTATTATTTACGAAAATTAAAAAAAAATAAAAAAAGCAAAAGAAAACATGGAGGCGTCCAGGTCCCTGGACGCCTCCTTCTCTCACTACCCGCCTCTCTCTACAGCCTTTCGCACACCCATTTTAGCCTATTGAACCACAGAGTGAGGATTCCGAGGTACTTACCGGGTCGTGATCGTCATCTCCCGCGTCACCAGCATCCGCAGCAGCCTCCGCGGCCAGGAGAGGCACCTCCATCCCCTCCTCCGCAGCAATTTCCTCTGCTGCAGCCTCCTCGGCATCATCCCTCAACCTCCTCGCACGACGAGCAAGTCGTTTTCGCTTCCCTGGAACCTGGCTCGATCCTCCTCGCTCCATGGGGACTAAGAATAGGTCGTCTGGGTGACTGGGTCGTCAGATGAACAGTAAATGAGCAAAAGGGGGGGGGCAGCCCTTATATATAGAAACCATCTTATTTGGGGCGTCCAGGCGCCTGGACGCCCCCACCTTTTTTTTTTTTTTTTTTTTTTCTCAAAATTCAAAATTTTAGGGGCGTCCAAGCGTCTGGACGCCCCTACAAGAAAAAATAAAAAAAATATAAAATAAAAATTTAGGGGCGTCCAAATCTCTGGACGCCCCAAAAAAAAAAAAAACAAAAAATAAAATAATAATAATAATAATAATAATAATAAAAAAAAATCAAAGATAGGGGCGTCCAGGCTCCTGGACGCCCCCACAATAAGAATTTCGAAAAAAAATATATATATATAAATAAAAGGGGGGGTTAGAATACGCACTTAATCCAAACAAAATAAAAAAAATATATATATATATATATACAAAGAAAAAGGAAAACCATAAAAAAGATAATAATTAAGGGGACGGGGGTCCGAAACATCCATGCCAGATTTTATTCCATCAGAAAAAACAGAGTGAACTACATCAGGGGCTTAGGCGCTTTAGGCCTTAACTTCCCCAGTTCGGTTACATAAGCCCTCCACGGCTCGCATTCTTCCACCACGTGCGCTAAGGCCTTTCCCGCAACACTTGTCTTCCAGGGAGCTTTAATGGCCTTCGCTTCCTTCGCGTCCGCTTCAGTGCCCAACTCCCTTTTCTTCAAAGGAACAATGTCAGTCGGTGGCGGGAACGAATGGCGTGGGATGCCAATCTGGAGGCAGCACCGATGCGCGTTGTAAAGAACAAACTCGGTCGCGCCGATCAGTTGAAGATCAACTTCGGGAGAAGGCCTCATGAGGAGATCAAGCGAAAGCAAACATGTCGGTGCGCAAGTGAAGAAGCCTTGTGTCACGGTGCGGAAGTGAGACCGCCAGTCTTCACGTTTCTTCAGCCACGGAACGCGGTTCACTACAGTACCACCAAAGCCTAACACGTCGGCTATATGGTGAAGCGGGCTTTGTTGGAAGAGCTTCGAAGCGGTTGGCATTCCCTCGCGGTGGTCGAATTTGAAATGCAAATCCAGCCAGCAATTTAAGACAAGTGCACAACCAAATGGAGGCTTACCCAGGCTCGAGGCAGTAAGACCGCTGTAAAGATAGGCGAGGACGGCGGGTCCCACCCTCTTTCCACGCCAGATCCCGCAGATAGCACCCAGTTGGTCTTCCTCCACCATGTTGTCGGTATAAGGGAACAAGAGAGCACCCGCCAGACAAATGGTGAACCCCTTCATGATTCCCTCCAAATAGTCATCGTCTGGTGACCCTCTCAGGGCGTTCATGACCCACTCCGCAAGCTTTTGGAGATCGATCCCCTTCTGAGTACGGACCTTTCTAGCTGCGTCGGGCGGCATGAAGCTTCCAAGGACGCTTTCAGAAGTACCCCGTGTCAGCATCCGCATAGCCTTCACCTTCCCGTCGCTCTTGAATTTCTTCAAACCAAGCAGAAGTTCCACCTCCTCGAGGAGGATGGTCACCTCGAAGGTCGGGAAGACAAAAGTGTGGGTCTGGGGATGCCAGACCTCCACTAGCGCGCCCATAGCCGCCCAGTCCATACGAATCTTCTCGTAATGCTTGGCGTGAATAAGGAGCCCTTGCAGATGCCACTTCGAGAGTATGGCCCTCATGCCAATGGAGATATTGGAAGTCAGCTTTGAAAGCCATGGCAGCTTGGAAAACTTCCTCGGGCCTGGAAGAGTGGATATGGCTGGAAAGACGAAGAAATGAAGGAAGTAAGAAGAAGGTTCACGTGCAGAAATTTGAAAAGAGTCGGCTTACCATATGCGACATGATCGTCCCACTCAGATGACCCTCGAGGTCGGAAAGTCGCCTAATCTCGCTGCTAGGCTTGCTCCTCTTCATAACGCGGGAAGACTCTCCTTCCATCCTGAAGATCTCTAGATTCTCCTCTCCTTCCTCTCCTGAGCTTCCAAAACCCACCTTGGTGCATTTGAATGAACTAGCCTAAGGGGAGTTCTTATAGGAAGGGAAGGGTGCTACAGGACAAAACATGTCACATCAGTGGTCATTGTCAAGATTTTGTCTGGATCTCCTTCGAACTGTGGTGCGATTCTGCTACCTTTTGATGTTGCTAACCTTTGCTGGCCTGTGCAGGTTTTACTAACGGACGTCTTTGTCCTATCTCCTGTCCCACCTTTCATTGGTTGGTCCCACCATGTCATGCATCATAGTATATGATACCTACGCTACTAGAGCATGTCAAGGACCTTGCGGCCCGAACGAATCTGGGATTTGAGTTCCCCTTCAACAAAAACGGTGATGATCCCGGAAGAGTTTGGGTTGTACGGATAGGCCGTCAATCTGTGATAGAATGGGGACGACGGTTCCATTCAGTGAGTTGGTGCGCGGATAAACGGGCCCCAGCCCAGTATCAGCTCACCGGGTCGGTATCCTGACCCGTTCTTCACAAGTTGACAATATTATCCTTGGCTATTTTCTATTTTTGTTTGTTTTAAATTTTTCTTTAAACCCAGCATGCATTCATATAGGACTTTGATTTATTGCGGAAGATCATTCAAGCGATTCGATTGTGAAAGCCGTTGTGTTTCAATTCCTACAAATATGAGATATTCCACTCTGAATGAAATACTGAGTTTCTTTGAGACAGCCCTACGCTGCTCTTCCAAAGGAGACCCTTGTTTGGACAGACCCTCAGATATTCCTTTACATTTTTGACCCACCTTGGCCGCAGCACTTCCACATTGGCTGGTAACCGCTCCCCAAAGGTGAAACCTCCGGTTTATGACCCAGGTACTTCCACACCGAGAAGTTGGTCTTCTTTTGTTTCGTGCCTGAGTGCACATCTCACCCTCCCTTATTTGATCTCCGTCCAAGCGATCGTCAATATTTGAAAGACCTCCTTCAAGGTCGCCTCATTGAAACTTCAGGAAAGATTCCAAACAGTAACGTCACAAGCGTGTCTCATCACACCTTGGCATCAACTTATCAGTCCGCTCCCACTTCATTTCAGTCCACTTCGATACCATTCCACTACGTGTCGCTCCCTTGCAAAGCAGACGCCAAGGCGGGGCAGCTGTAGACACGCCATTCTTGACGTCTCATAAGAAAGTCTCATATTACTATACGACGCCCCGCGATGGCCTACGCATTTCGAATCGCTCGAGTGCTTCCTTTTCCTGAGTCTTCTTCCGCCCTTTTCGGCATCCGGAATCGTCCCGTCACGGCATTCGGACGGCATCAACACCAGTCGAACGCATCAAGAGGTTCCGGAATCAAGAAGGGGGTCTGCCAGGCGGCCGCCGACGCCTGATCCAAGGACCCGGGTGGGTCTTAATGGGGGCGTCCAGGCCCCTGGACGCCCCCATGATTTTGATTTATTTTATTTTTTCTTCAGGGCCCAAAATTAAATAAAAAAAATAAAAAAAATAATAAAAAATAATAAATTAATGGAGGCGTCCAGGCATTTGGACGCCTCCATAAAAAGAAAATATAAAAAATATATATATTGCCAGTTGGCATATAAAAATAAAAAAATTAAAAAAAATGTATATATTAATGGAGGCGTCCAGGCCCCTGGACGCCTCCATAAAAACATGTAAAAAAAAATATATATATAAAATGCCAGCCTTGGCATAAAAGACAAAAATAATAAAAAATAATAAACTTTTGGAGGCGTCCAGGCCCCTGGACGCCTCCATTAACTCACTCACGGGCGCCGGCCACCGAACGACGGTTTGTCGTGTGTGAAAAAAGCCAAATTTAGAGACGTCCAGCTGGCTGGACGCGCCCATTTCTGAATCACGAGGCGCCGCTCACAAAACAACGCGTTGTGCCAAACCGCGTGCGGCCGTCGTCGGTTTTCGGTGGACCTGTTAGAGGCGTCCGGGACCCTGGACGCCCCCATAAAAGTATTCTAAAAAAATCAATAAAAATAGAATAAAATATTATTTCGGCCCTGATGGAGGTGTCCAGGGTCCTGGACGCCTCCACCCTCCGGAGCCCTATAAATAGAGGCCCACCCCCTCAGTTCTAGGGGAGCGAAGCAGTGATCCGATAGGCTGCCGGAGCCCAGAGGCTACGGAGTCATTTTTCTAACCCGTGGGTTCTTTTGTAGGTGGAGGTTCTGCCGGCTTCTCGGGTGCTCACGCTCGCGAGAGGAAGGTCGTCTTCATCCACCGCGCTTCCACGTCGTCCCCACGCTGCCGGAGCTCCGCCGGATTTCACCATCGGCTCATCCAATAAGCCTTTTCTTCCCCTTTTTCTCCATAGTCCTTTACATTCATCATATTGCATCATCTATCCCCCTTCACAAGGGGGCCTCTTCTCTTATACTTCTTACATCCATCATCTCATTTTCCTCCTACTCGAGTCCGAGAGGGGTTTAAAAGATAACACCAACCAGGTGTGTGTCTTGCCATCATTTCGTTATTTTTATCGCAAGGATTCGAATACTACACCTCCATCTTTCTAATCCACTTGTCATTTATTTGTCGTTGTCTTGCAAGGGTACCCGAGGAAAGCCCTCTCCGTCGGCCGGCCGGAAGGAGAGGAAGAAGCAACCCGCCATCTCCCGCTCTTGAGGTAGGCGCGATCACCTTCTTATTTTGGGGTCTTTTGGCCCCTGGCGATCACATCTTATCATCGAGGCCGCGGCGAGTCACTTCCCCAATGGCCGTTTAAATTTCTGTTTCCTATATTCTCTTTATATTTTGTTATATATTCTGCTTATATCATCGAGGCCGCGGCGAGTCACTTCCCCAATGGCCGTTTAATTTTCTATTCCTATAATCTCTTTATGCTTTGTTATATTCTGCTTATATCATCGAGGCCGCGGCGAGTCACATCCCCAATGGCCGTTTAAATTTCCGTTCTTATATTCTCTTTATATTCTGTTATATTCTGCTCATATCATCGAGGCCGCGGCGAGTCACTTCCCCAATGGCCGTTTAAATTTCTGTTCTCATATTTTCTCTATATTCTGTTATATTCTGTTCATATTCTCGAGGCCGCGGCGAGTAACTTCCCCAATGGCCGTTTCAATTCTTGTTATTTAATTTTTGCATCATTCCCGTCCCCCCGAGGTCGCGGCGAGTCACTTCCCGCTATGGCCGTTTAATCCCCATATTTTGCTATATCATACTTGTCCCGCTCGCCCCGCCGGAGCAATCTCCCGTGGTGGCCCCTTCTCTCTTCCATCTCATCTCTGTATTGCAGCAAACAAACACCCAACAAAAAGAGGAGCCCGCGCGCTCTCCGCTTCTTCCTCTTCCCCGCACCATCGAACTTCGAACCGCGTGACGTCGCTCACAATAGTGTGACGGTCACTGGAAGGACCGTCACAGCCGCCCGAGGGTGAAACGATGGGAAACGCCCAAAAAAACTGGCCACGCCCCCATGCCTCCACCGGAGAGGGAGAAATCAAAGGGGAAGACCCCTGGGGACCCGTAGCATGATTCTAGGCCATCAAAACGTGAAATCATGCATCAAATCCATAGATCGGGCGAGCTGTAATGACCCGAGAATCCGATTACCGGGAAGACCCGATAACCCGAGACTCGTACCGCCACCCACGAGCCCGAAGACTCGGAAGGGTTAAAAAGGATGGTGTGGAGACTACACAAGTATCACAAATAATTGCAGAAATTAAACAGTTATAATATTAAGCAGGAAATAAATTAACATTTTACATGGTCCACAATAAAATAACAACAACAGCAAGAACAGTCCACGACTAGTACAGTGACAGGAAAGAAAAGTACAGCTACACGGGACATACCCCGGCTCTGACCTCTGGCACTACCTCTGGGCACCCGCACTACGCTGCGCTCCTGACGCGCTCCCCGAAGGTGGCGTCTCACCTGAAACACGGTGAAAACACGTAGGGAATGAGTCTCGGAACAAGACTCAGTAGGGATCACTCGAACCCCATCTCGTAAAACGAGAAACCACTACGCTAGCGGTAGGAAAGTACCTCGGAAAGGAAAGCCCTGTACTCTACAAAACTAGACCCCTACGGCACGCAAACCAACACACGTGCCACGGTACGAGAAGACCGAAACCAACGGTCGAACCATAAAACCCGTAGGTCGGAAACACACGACTGACAGTCTGTCACTCCGTACTCGACAGGAGTACCACCCACTAGAAGCACAGCCGGTAGCGTCCCCTGACGTCTTACACCGCACCGCAGGTGAACCGCCTGACGTGGTAGGTCCTACCCGAGGCGCAGACACCGTACAAGTAACTCACAACAAGTGACTAGCTGGGGTCACGCCCGTCGACGTGCGTCCACAGTCCCCAACCACGTGTGCACACACAGACCACGCGTCCTAGGTCTGGCCCTCTGACCGGTTTTCCCCTGGCACTGGACTCTGATGTGACGAGGGGCCCGACGGTAACCAGTCTAAAACCGTCCTCAGGGTAAGCCCGTACACCACTCCCTGGTGCAACTAGCACACGCGTACTAGCAGGCTACGACTAGTGGAGGGTCACAAAGGAGTAGACTCTCAAGTCAACGGAAAACGACGTCCGAACCTGACGAAGTACGGGGGCTGTCCCACGTACCATCACCATCGCACGGTGACCACGGTCGGAGAAGAAACGGACGCACCGCCCACAGCCAAACGCATGACCAAGGCAAACGGAACCTCCGAACACCCAAAGACACGGTCACGGAACTCCACGGGGTGCCCGGGATGCACACACGGCCCAAGGGGAACACCCAACAACAGCCAGATCGCGCTAGGGACACCTAGCGCGACAGGGAAGAACGCGCTAGGGCCCCCTAGCGCGACAAGGGACATCGCGCTAGGGCCTCCGTAGCCGGAGAGGGGTTCACCGCGTCCGAATGGGAGAGAGAGAGAGAGGAGGGTGTCACGGTAGGAAGAAACGGAGGAAGAGGAAGAAGAAGAAAGAGAAAGGAGAAAAGAAAAAGAAAAAGAATTAGGGCTTTATAGAAAATCCGAATTTTCGAAAAAATACCAAAAAATAAAAAAATACATTTCTGGAATCCTCGGAACGCACCGATCGCAACGGTACCACTCGTGCCCGGGTGAACCGCCCGGTTCGCCTGCAGCGAGCTTCCGAAGAAAAAGCTGAAACACACACCGGGAATCGGAAAACACACGCGGAAAAGCCGCGGAACGCCTCCGGGCCTCCGAAACGACTCCGGATCGCGCCGATCCGAACACGAAAGATGTCCGAAACGAAATTTCGGACACAACAGAGCCGGACGCTCCGAACGACAAGGCATGTCGCGCTAGGGATGCCTAGCGCGACAAGGCTGATCGCGCTAGGACCCCGTAGCGCGATAGGAACCGCCTCCTGTTCATCTTCTCCGATGAACGCGCTCGGTCGGGGCAGCGCGACCTCCAAGAACGCGCTACTGGAGTATAGCGCGTTCTCAGTCCGCGGCCGAAAACGGTAGAAACGCCCAAAAATTCTAACCACGCCCCCATGCCTCCATAGGAGAGGGGGAAAATAAAGGGGAAGACCCCTGGGGACCCCTAGCAAGATCCTAGGCCATCAAAACACGAATCCAGGCATCAAATCCATAGATCGGGCGAGCTCTCCCCAAATCATGGAAAAACCCAAAAACGCTCAAACGATCCCCTCTCGGCCTCCCCGCGGCCTATAAATCACGGAAAAGATCGGCATGAGGCTAAGGAACGTCACCCTACCTCAATGGAGCAAATGCTCCGCCGAATCAATCACGAGTCACGAAGAACGCTTCAAACTTCACGAACTCTCCACGCTTCCCACGCACGCCGCACGCCCACGAGCTCGCCTCGCCGCCGCCCACACGTCCGCGCCGTCGCCCCGCCGCCGTCCGTAGCCGGAGAGGGGTTCACCGCGTCCGAATGGGAGAGAGAGAGAGAGGAGGGTGTCACGGTGGGAAGAAACGGAGGAAGAGGAAGAAGAAGAAAGAGAAAGGAGAAAAGAAAAAGAATTAGGGCTTTATAGAAAATCTAAATTTTTAGAAAAATATCGAAAAATAGAAAAATACATTTCCGGAATCCTCGGAACGCACCGATCGCAACGGTACCACTCGTGCCCGGGTGAACCGCCCGGTTCGCATGCAGCGAGCTTCCGAAGAAAAAGCCGAAACACACACCGGGAATCGGAAAACACACGCGAAAAAGCCCCGAAACGCCTCCGGGCCTCCGAAACGACTCCGGATCGCGCCGATCCAAACACGAAAGATGTCCGAAACGAAATTTCGGACACAACAGAGCCGGATGCTCCGAACGACAAGGCATGTCGCGCTAGGGATGCCTAGCGCGACAAGGCTGATCGCGCTAGGACCCCGTAGCGCGACAGGAACCGTCTCCTGTTCATCTTCTCCGATGAACGCGCTCGGTCGGGGCAGCGCGACCTCCAAGAACGCGCTACTGGAGTATAGCGCGTTCTCAGTCCGCGGCCAAAAATGGTAGAAACGCCCAAAAATTCTAACCACGCCCCCATGCCTCCATAGGAGAGGGGGAAAACAAAGGGGAAGACCCCTGGGGACCCCTAGCATGATCCTAGGCCATCAAAATATGAATCCATGCATCAAATCCATAGATCGGGCGAGCTCTCCCCAAATCATGGAAAAACCCAAAAACGCTCAAACGATCCCCTCTCGGCCTCCCCGCGGCCTATAAATCGCGGAAAATATCGGCATGAGGCTAAGGAACGTCACCCTATCTCAATGGAGTAAATGCTCCGCCGAATCAATCACGAGTCACGAAGAACGCTTCAAACTTCACGAACTCCCCACGCTTCCCACGCACGCCGCACGCCCACGAGCTCGCCTCGCCGCCGCCCACACGTCCGCGCCGTCGCCCCGCCGCCGTCCGTAGCCGGAGAGGGGTTCACCGCGTCCGAATGGGAGAGAGAGAGAGAGAGAGGAGGGTGTCACGGTGGGAAGAAACGGAGGAAGAGGAAGAAGAAGAAAGAGAAAGGAGAAAAGGAAAAGAAAAAGAATTAGGGCTTTATAGAAAATCCAAATTTTCGGAAAAAAATCGAAAAATAGAAAAATACATTTCCGGAATCCTCGGAACGCACCGATCGTAACGGTACCACTCGTGCCCGGGTGAACCGCCCGGTTCGCCTACAGCGAGCTTCCGAAGAAAAAGCCGAAACACACACCGGGAATCGAAAAACACACGCGGAAAAGCCGCGGAACGCCTCCGGGCCTCCGAAACGACTCCGGATCGCGCCGATCCGAACACGAAAGATGTCCGAAACGAAATTTCGGACACAACAGAGCCAGACACTCCGAAAACCAGATCCGGGACCCACGAAGAAGGATCCGAAAGGTCTGGGATATTACACGAGCTCTCCCCAAATCATGGAAAATCCCAAACCCGCAAGAAATCCCATCTCTCGGTCTCCCCTCGGCCTACAAATCGCTGGAAAGGAAGGCTAGAGGCTAGGGAACGTCACCCTACCTCAATTGCGTCCCGAGACGCGCCGGATCGACCACGAATCGCGAAGAATGCTCGGAAACCCTCGTTCTTCCTTGAGCTCCCACGGTTCACGTACGCCTCCACGATCACCTCGTCGTCGCCGTCGCCGTCACCACGTCGTTTGCAGTCAGAGGGGATCGCTGCCGTCTCGTGGGACGAAGAAGACAGGGAGAGAGGGCATCGCACGGTGGGGGAGAAAGGAGGAAGAAGAAGAAGAAGAGGGTGGGGAAAAGAGAAAAAAAGGGGGTATTTATAGGAAAATCCAGAAATTCCAGAAAATACCAAAAAATAGAAAATTACATTTTCACGATTCTCGGAACGCACCTATCGCAAAGGTACCACTCTCGCCTAGGTGAACGGCCCGGTTCACCCGCAACGAGGTTCCGAAGGAATTACCGAAACACACACCGGTAATCGGAAAATACGCGCGGAAAAGTCGCGGAACGCTTCCGGGCCTCCGAAACAACTCCGGATCGCGCCGATCCGAGCACGAAAGATGTCCGAAATAAAATTTCGGACACAACGGAGTTGGACACTCCGAGAAACTAGATCCAAGACTCACGAAAAAAGATCCGAAAGGTCCAGGATATTACAGCCCTCCCCCCTTAAGGAATTTCATCCTCGAAATTGAGGACAACCCAAGGGAAAAGAAGAGGAAGACTCACTCAAACAGGTAAGGGAACTGTTGACGCATCTCGTCCAGACACTCCCAAGAAGTCTCACCACCAGAGTGCCGCTGCCACACCACCTTAACCAAGGGTATGACCTTGTTCCGCAGGCGCTGCTCTCGCCTATCCTCCACGCGGACCGGAAACTCTGGGAGAGAAAGATCTGGAGTCACCTCGGGCCAAACAGAATCCTCGAGCACATGAGAGTCATCGGGCATATACTTCCGCAGTATCGAGACGTGGAACACGTCATGCACCGACACCAACTCAGGTGGTAACTGCAACTGATAAGCAACCTCACCGATGCGCTCCACAATCACAAAAGGGCCAATATAGCGGGGACTCAGTTTCTCACGCCGTCCAAAGCCCATCACCCCCTTCATCAGAGAAACTCTCAAGAACACGCGATCGCCCACGGTGAACTCGAGGGGCTGTCGCCTACGGTCAACATAGCTCTTCTGCCGACTCTGGGCCGCCGACATGTTCCAACGGACCAGGTGCACAACCTCCACACATTGTTGCACCAACTCCGGTCCCGTCAGAATACGCTCACTGACCTCAAACCAATCAAGTGGAGTACGACACGGACGCCCATACGAAGCCTCATAAGGAGCCATGCCGATACTCGAATGATAGCTGTTGTTGTAGGCAAACTCCACCAACGGTAGGTGTTGAATCCAACTCCCCTGTCACTCCAGACAGCAGGATCTCAGCATGTCCTCCAAAGTCTGAATGATCCTCTCTGACTGACCATCTGACTGAGGCTGATACACCGAGCTAAAAGTCAAATCCGTGCCAAGCGCTCGCTGGAAACTCCCCCAGAATCCAGAAGTGAAGCACGAATCCCGATCCGACATGATGGAAATGGGAATCCCATGCAACGGGATGATCCGCTCCACATAAAGATGAGCCAACCTGGACACGCTCCAACTAACTTTGACCGGTAACAACCGAGTCACCTTCGTCAGCCTATCCACCAGCAACCAAATACTGTCCTGACCGCTCGGAGTCCTTGGCAATCCCACCACAAAATCTGTGGTCACGTGATCCCACTTCCATGTAGGAACATCTAAGGGCTGGAGAGTACCTCCCGGTCGCTGATGCTCCGCCTTCACCTGCTGACAGGTAAGGCACCTGGCCACAAATTCGGCAACATCTCTCTTCATGCCAGGTCACCAAAACTGCCTTCGCAAGTTTCGATACATCTTCGTCGCACCCGTGTGTACGGTGTACCTGCTCCCATGCGCCTCGCGCAACACCGCACGACGAACCTGCCCCTCAGCTGGGACATACAGCCTACCACGGAATCTCACGGCTCCGTCCTCGCTGAGCTCCACATCAGCCAAAGCCAAAATCAGGGGCAACTCAGGGTCCGCATGCTGAGCCTCTGTCACTTGATGGCGGATGACAGGCGTGACAGTCAGACTCGTAAGCACTGCCAACCCTGGCTCCTGGGGAATCCTGAGCCTGAACAAAACTTCGGGCACTTGTTCCCAGAGCGTCCACTTCCTCAACATCAAGGCACTGACCGCGACCTTCCGACTCAAAGCATCGGCGACGACATTCATCCTGCCCGACTGATAAGACAGGGTGAAGTCATAATCCTTCATAAACTCCATCCATCGCCTCTGCCTGAGGTTAAGGTCCCTCTGCGTGAACACATACCTCAAACTCTGATGGTCAGTGAACACCTCGAACCTCTCGCCGTACAGATAATGCCTCCAGATCTTCAGCGCGAAGATCACAGCCGCCAACTCCAAGTGATGGGTAGGGTAGTTCTCCTCATGGGGCTTTTGCTGCCGAGAGGCATAAGCCACCACTCTACCATGCTGCATCAACACAGCACCCAATCCGACCCCGAAAGCATCTGTACACACCACAAAGCCTCCCGATCCAGAAGATAAAACCAACACCGGAGCCGAGGTGAGCAACCTCTTCAGTTCCCTGAAACTCTGCTCACACTCCTCAGACCAGACGAAAGGCACATCCTTCCGCGTGAGTCTAGTCATCGGGGCCGCAATGTGAGAAAAATCCTGGATAAGCCGCCGATAATAGCCCGCAAGCCCCAAGAAACTCCGAATCTCCGTCACAGACCTCGGCCTCGGCCACTGCATTACTGCCTCGACTGTGGCGGGATCCACAAAAATGCCATCACCAGAAATCACGTGTCCCAAAAAGTGCACCTCACGAAGCCAGAATTCGCACTTACTGAGCTTCGCATACAACTGGTGATCTCGCAACGTCTGCAGCACCACACCCAAATGGTACGCATGCTCCTCGGCAGACCACGAATAAACAAGGATGTCATCTACAAATATGACCACGAACTGGTCCAAATACGGAGGAAACACCCTCTGCATCAAGTCCATGAAGGCTGCGGGGGCATTGGTGAGCCCGAACGGCATCACCAAGAACTCATAATGCCCGTACCTCGTACTGAATGTAATCTTCTCCACGTCGGACTCGCGAATCCTCAGCTGATAGTAACCGGACCGTAAATCAATCCGCGAGAACACTCGCACAGACTGAAGTTGGTCGAACAAATCATCAATCCGCGACAACAGATACTTGTTCTTAATGGTCACCTCATTCAGCTACCGGTAGTCAATGCACAACCGCAAGCTGCCATCCTTCTTCTTCACAAACAACACGGGCGCACCCCAAGGGAAAAAACTAGGACGAATGTACCCCTTGGCCAGCAACTCCTGCAACTGCACCCTCAACTCCCTCAACTCAGCGGGGGCCATACGGTAGGGACCCTTCGCCAAAGGTCACGTACCAAGCACAACCTCGATCACGAAATCAATCTCCCGCTGGGGAGGCAATCCAGGTAAGTCCTCCGAAAAAATATCGGGGAACTCTCACACCACCGGGATGTCCTCGACATCCGGCTCCATCCGGTCAGTCACAATCACGGAGGCGAGAAAACCCTGACAACCCGCATCAAGCAACCGACGAGCTCGAATCGCAGAAATAAGAAAGCGGGAAAAGGAAGACATGATACCTTGGAAATAGAAGGTGGGTCCGTGAAGTCACCGGAAATAAACCCTCTTCGAGCCGCAATCCACCAACGCATGATGTGCCTCGAGCCAATCCATGCCCAAAATCACATCAAGGTCCTGAAGCGGCAACGCATAGAGCCTAGCCGATAAACTCCGCCCTTCCACCCACACAGGAACCTCATCAAAGTAATACGTAGTGATCATAAAATCACCCGAAGGGAACTTTACTGCCAAATCACAAGACAACTGGGTCACCGGCTCCTCAATACTCAGCGCGAAATCCTCCGAAACAAACAAGTGAGACGCGCCAGAATCGAACAAAACCCAAGCCGCACAACCCTAAATCTGAACGGTACCTTCCATGAGCTGCGACGCCACTGCCTCTGCCCTGGTCATGTACGTGATCTGGCCTCGGGCTCTCTGCCTGCCTCCCACACTAGCTGACCTAGGTAGTGGCGGATACTGTCCCTGCTACTGCTGCTGGGGAACCTGCTGCTGCTGCTGCCTCTGAGGACAGTCACGCGCCATGTGCCCTGACTGGTCACACCGAAAATAAACAATCGGCGTCGTGCACTTCCTGCCTGGGTGATGCTCACTACACCGTGGACACGGTCCTTGCGATCCGCCCACTGATCCCTAACGCTGAAACGGGACCGGCTGTTGTACATTGCCCGATGATGCCTGCCCCTGATCCTTGTACTTCTTACGGAAACCCTTCTTAATGAACTTATTGACCTTTGAGCCAAAAGACACAGATCCTGTCACCGATGCTGCCGGTTCCGGCGCTCCTGAACCACCCGACGCATGCTGATAGGAACCCTACTGTTGGGTAGTCGACTGCTGGCTGCGACCCGACAAAGACTGCCCCTGGCTAATCGGTCCTCGAGTCCTCTGCATATCCATCTCCAAAGAATCCGTAACACGAGACGTTGTCTCCAGATCTGTGGCCGCATTCGCGATCAAATGGTGCCTCAGCTCCTGCCTCAAGTCCTGTACGAACTGTGCGGTCTTCACCCTCTCATGCTCCATGATATGAGGTGCATACCGACCCAACTCCACAAATCGGGCCCTGTACTGCAACACGGACATGTCGCCCTGAACCAGCTCCAAAAATTGACGCATCCGCTGCGTAGCAATATACTCTGGACAGTAGGTACGCTCGAAAGCACTGACAAAGTCACTCCACGCAATCTGCTCAAGTGGACGAAGCTGGAAAGACGTCTTCCACTCGAAAGACCACCACTCCCAAGCCGTACCCTGTAACTGGTTGTAGGCCAACATCACTCTGTCCTCTGCAGTACACCGCATGGAACTGAACACCCGCTCCATCTCGTCGAGCCAACTCCGAGCCATATCAGGGTCTGGCTGACCGCCGTAGTAAGGTGGATGAAACTGCATGAAATCCCTCATTGCTCGGCCTGGCCCACCCCTGGTCGACGAGCCCTCACCAGCCTCTCCGCCGAACTGCTGCGACATAAGCTGGTACATGCCACGGAAGAAATCCTCGGCCCCCGGAAACCTCGCAGCATCCGCTGCCTCGGTGGCCGCTGGTGGCGCTCTACTATGCTCCTCTGCTCCCGTTGAACCTCCTGCTGGATCTCCTGACCTCCAGTCGACTGCCCCTGCCGAGAGCGAGTGCCCCACCTCGACGCCATGCTCGCTCCTGAAGCAAAAGATAGGAAACACGAAAACAACAAGGTTAAGAAAACACAGGATGCCCGATGCCAGCGTCACCTGTACATCATCGCTGTGGACTAGTGGACCACTACAATTACTTATGATTCTCGTATAATCCCACAACCGCTGCTCTGATACCAGCTGTAACGACCCGAGAATCTGATTACCGGGAAGGCCCGATAACCCGAGACTCGTACCGCCACCCATGAGCCCGAAGACTCGGAAGGGTTAAAGGAATGGTGTGGAGACTACACAAGTATCACAAATAATTGTAGAAATAAACAGTTATATTATTAAGTAGGAAATAAATTAACAGTTTACATGATACATGGTCCACAAGATAACAATAAAATAACAACAGCAGTAGTCCACAACTAGTACAGAGACAAGAAAGAAAAGTACAGCTACACGGGGCATACCCCAGCTTTGACCTCTGGCACTAACGTTGGGCACCTGAACTACGCTGAGCCTCAGACGCGATCCCCTGAGGCCGCGACTCACCTGAAACACGGTGAAAACAAGCAGGGAATGAGTCTCGGGACAAGACTCAGTAGGGATCACTCGAACCCTACCTCGCAAACGGAGAAACCGCTACGCTAGCAGTAAGCAAGTACCTCGGAGAGGGAACCCCGCTGTCTACAAAACTCTGATCTTCCGGCACGAAAACCAACACGCGTGCCACAGAGGAACGACCGGAACACCACGACTAACACGACAAAACCCGAAGGTCGAAGTCTAAATGACTTACGGTCTGTCACTACCGACTCGACAGGAGTACCTCCCACTAGAAGCAAGGCCGAAAGCATCTACTGACGTCTTAGTCCGCGCCTCAGGTGTCTCCCTCCGACCCAGCGGGAACTGAGACACCGTATAAGTAACCACAAACAAGTGACTAGCTGGGGTCGCACCCGTCGGCGTGGGTCCAACCACCTCCAACTACGTGTGCACACATAGACCGTGCATCCCTGGTCTGGCCCTCTGACCGATTTTTCCCTCAGCCAGACTCTGGCTGGTAGACGCGGGGCCCGACAGAAATCGGTCCACAAACCGTCTCTAAGGGTAGCCTCTCCACCACTCCCTGGTGGGACCACTCGCGTGTAAGCAGGTTACGACTAGTGGAGGGTCACTACGGAGTAGACTCTCAAGTCAACGGAAAACAACGTCCGCATCCGATGACGCACGGGGATCGCCCCACGTACCAGCATCGTCGCACGGTGACCACAGTTGGAACAGAAACGGGGTTGCAAACCACCCGGGGCATCCCAGAGCCTGACAGTCTACTCTAGACGCGTCACAGGCTCTGACGGTCTAGGCAGGACCGTCACAAACATCTAACGGCCCAACACAGGGGTGTCACACGCTCGGTGCAAAACAAGGCGTAACGCACCTACCATGGTGCGTCACAGTCTGTGACGCACCTACCCTGGTGCGTCACAAGACAACAAAGAACAGCTGTGACGCGTGTCACTTGGTGCGTCACAGCGTGTAACGGACAAACCCTGGTGCGTTACAATGTGGGAATGCGTCTGCTCTAACGCACCCACAAAGGGGCGTCACATGGCTGTGACGCGCCAAGCCAGGTGCGTCACATGCCTTGACCCCCAACGGTCAAAAACCAACGGTCAGCATCCAATGGTCGAACGCCCCTGACGGTCCAACCTAGGTGCGTCACAGCACCGTGGCAGTCTATCGTGGGACCGTCACAGCCCACAGATCCTTCTTGGTTGCACTCAGGGCTGTAACGTACCCATCTAGGTGCGTCACATAGTGTGACGGTCACTGGAAGGACCGTCACACCCGCCCGAGGGCGAAACGGCGGGAAACGCCCAAAAAAATTGGCCACGCCACCATGCCTCCACCGAAGAGAAGGAAATCAAAGGGGAAGACCCCTGGGGACCCCTAGTATGATTCTAGGCCATCAAAACGTGAAATCATGCATCAAATCCATAGATCGGGCGAGTTCTCCCCAAATCATGGAAAACCCCAAACCCGCAAGAAATCCCATCTCTCGGTCTCCCCTCGGCCTACAAATCGCGGGAAAGGAAGGCTAGAGGCTAGGGAACGTCACCCTACCTCAATTGCGTCCCGAGACGCGCCGGATCGACCACGAATCACAAAGAATGCTCAAAAACCCTCATTCTTCCTTGAGCTCCCACGGTTCACGTACGCCTCCACGATCACCTCGCCGTCGCCGTCGTCACCACGTCGTCGCCCACATCCGTCTGCAGTCGGAGGGGCTCGCCGCGGTCTCGCCGGACGAAGAAGAGAGGGAGAGAGGGTGTCGCACGGTGGGGGAGAAAGGAGGAGGAAGAAGAAGAAGAGGGTGGGGAAGAGAGAGAAAGGGGGTATTTATAAGAAAATCTAGAAATTTCAGAAAATACCAAAAAATAGAAAATTACATTTCCACGATCCTTGGAACGCACTGATCGCAACGTTACCACTCTCGCCTAGGTGAACGACCCGATTCACCCGCAACGAGATTCCGAAGGAATTACCGAAACACACACCAGTAATCGGAAAACACGCGCGAAAAAGCCGCGGAACACTTCCGGGCCTCCGAAACAACTCCGGATCGCGCCGATCCGAACACAAAAGATGTCCGAAATGAAATTTCAGACACAACGGAGCCGGACACTCTGAGAAATCAGATCCGGGACCCATGAAAAAGAATCCAAAATTTCTGGGATATTACACGTCATCTCTTTATTGACTTGGCGAGAGCGTAGTTAGTGAAGCGTTGTTCTACTCGATCGTGAGGATCGTCTGCTACCCACTCGCCCGTTCTTTGAGGAAGGGAATTATGGCATGCATCTCGACGGCGTGGATGTGATTCTACATTCGTTAGGATAAGCCTCGTAACTGCGACCTCAATGCTCATCTGCGGGTGAATCTTACGGTGTCTGGGACGCACGTGTGCGGGAATCATGCATGTAGGCCGATCAGTCCTAAGTGGGCCTCGATTGGGCTACGTTTCTTGATTGCGGGTCAGTTGGTGATGGCTGCTATGGGCATGGCGACATCGGGCCGTACTGGGCCTGGCGCTACCGGGCCTTGCTAGGCCTGACAATTTTCCCCCTCCTCAGGTTCCAAAGTGGGTTGCTTATTCACAATGTCATTTAGGATCACGAGATGTTGATTGGTATCTTTCGTGATTCGAAGGTATGTTAATTCTATTATTAGATAATATACTATGATTATTAAGTTAAAAGGGTTCTTAATTTAATGGGTTGGAAAACCAAACAAACATTTAGATATAGAGGGTCACACACAAGAGAGTTTTAGACAGATTGAGTTGCATATACTTTATAGATAATTACTAAGTTTTTATGAAAAATAGCAAGTGTCTATAAATATACATTGAAGGGCTAAACCTTGGGCCAAACTCCTTTGGTTTAGCCCTGGCCGCCCCCCTCTCCTCCTTTCTCTCTCCTGAGGGCCCCCCTTCTCTCTCTCTCATCTTCCCTATGGATGGTGGAATTGAGATCTGGTCGGCGTTTAGAGATCGTGGAGGAGATCCTGTCTACGTTTGGTGTTTGTGTAGATATATCTAGAGGTCGTACATTTGGATGACTCGCGACTTCAAGATCCACTACTCGTTTATCTCTGCGCTTTAGGGAGTTTCTCGACCCCGCAAAGGTAAAGAATTGTTCTTCCTATCATGGGATTTTTCATTAATTGTTCAATTTTGAACACCGACAACGATATGCACATGAGGTTTCGTGGTCTTTAGTTGGTTCTTTGAACGAAACCTTATTGGACCCTGCATTGACGCCGATAGTGGACCACCAGGCCAACTTACCCACCCCCCGATGACTAACCAGAGATCCCACATGAACATAACCAACGCGTGAGGGGGAAGGCACTCAAGCTCCTCCCTCTCTCTCTCTCTCTCTCTCTGTCCACTCTCATCTCTTTTTTACCAGGGAAGAAATTTAGGGTTTGAGAGGGATGTTTTAGTCAGTTTGTTACAAAATAAAGAGAATATTAGAATCTTTAAAGAATCTCCACTCTTCCATCGACGAAAGTTAACTGCGACGGCATATCTGCACTATTTAGATAAAAGAAATGGTATCCCGGCTAATATAAATCCATGAATGGTTTCCTTTACCATTTTAATTTTAACAGTGGTTTATTTGCAAGAAACTCTTAATATTAATAATCATCTTTCATAAAAATAAGTACAAATTTATTCTTGGGGTTAGTTACTATTTACGATGTAAATAATAGCCTATTTTGATCCATAAAATTAAAATTTTAGAGGATAATATTCTTATAAAAAAGTGTTATTTTCACGAGTGTTGGGGGGGGGGGGGGGGGGAGAAAGAGAGGTGTGAAGAGAGATGGAGTTTACAAGAGATTATGAGTATTTTGATCTTTATAAAATTTAGCAAAAAATTAACTAAAGTTAAAGAAGATATTTTAACAGAATGCTAATAGTCGAGGATGGCAATGGTATTTTTGTAAGCACCGTAACATATCAAGATTTTTAATATTAATAGTTATGTAAGTACGAGAATTCTTTAAGAATAGCTTTGTTATTGGGTTAGAATGGGTTAGGATAACTAACCTCACAAGAGAGAAACATGGGCCCCACGTTTTCTCCTCACACACAATGCAGGTACTCGAGGCCGAGTAACATATTTGAGCTCCCAAGCTCGAATACGTTGCCCTACCTCATTTTCAAAGTGGGCCTAAGATTTTTTTTCATATATACCCCTACAAAGATCATTTTTGCAAAATATATCCCCCATTTAAATCTATTATCAAAGTTATCCGACAAATAGTTCGAAACATTGTAGTTATGCCCTCGCTGTAACCCCATCCATTTAATCGAGGCAGAATGTGAGTTAAGATAGAAAATGTAATGTCTCGAGTTTTTCGGTCATTTTTCGGATCTGGATCCGTGAGTTTCGGATCATTTTTGGGGGTCCCGGAGCTTGTTTTGTGGTTTACACGTATTTTTTCCTGACGGACCTGCGGAATGTCATAGCGGGCGAACCGTTGCGTTCTCCTCCTCCGAGACTGTACCAGTGCGATGAGCGTGTTCTGAGGATCGCGGAAATGATTTTTCCTAATTTTTCATATTTTTGACATTTTCTGAATTTTCTATAAATAGCCATTTCTTTTCCTTTTCTTTTTCTCCTTTTCTCCCTTCTTCTTCTTCTTTCTTCTTCCCGTTGGAGCACTCCTCCCCGGCCGTTGCGTTCCTCCTCCCCAGGCATCTGTGGCGCGGCCCCCTTCACTCCAGCAGCGGCGTGGCGGCGATGGCGGCGACGAGGTGGACGCGGTGGCGTGATTCTCGCGGCGAGAGGCGGGATGTTCGTGGGTCAAAAAGCTTGGATTCAAGATTGGCGGCGATCTGGTGGAGCTCGAGCTCCATTGAGGTAGGGGGACGGATCTCCACCCTTCTCCCCTTCCTTCCCGTGATTTCTAGGCCGAGGAGAGGTCGAGAGGGGTTAAATCCATGCCGGGAGTGGAATTTCTATGTCTAGGGCTTGAGCGCCGGATCCGTCAATTCTTGGGGTTTTTGACCAATGCGGGGCCATAGATGCATGCTAGGAGGGTTGGGGGAGGTTCCCCCTTTGTTTCCCCATCATCGGGCGATGATCGGGGTGTGGAATCGCGAAATTCCGCCATGTTCGTCGTTCTCGATTTTCTGGGAAGAAAATGGTTTTATAGAGACCGTTTTTAGCCTAAGCGGCCCCCAGATGGACCGTAACATGCCTGTGGAGTGTCGGCAGGGCACGCGGTCATTCGATAGACCGCTTATCCCTGGGGCGGCCTAGAGGTCGACCGTTTACCCGTGGGGTCCAGCGTGACCCCCGAGGCGTTTTGACCGTTGGCCTTTTGACCGTTGGAGATTCCCTGGATTAAGCGGTCATGGGATGACCGTTTAACCCTTCCTTATGGTCCAAGGGAGACCGTTTTTAGTCCCCACGGTCATAAGGTGACCGTTTGGCTTTTCATACCGTTGGGTGGCTTAGCGGCCCAAGAGGGACCCCTTAGCCACTGGAGCGGCCTATCGTTGGACCGTTCATGCCTTGAACGGCCTGATGGTGGCCGTTTGGTTTCCCGTTTAGTCTTGGCATAAGGCGGTCCCAGGGAGGACCGTTTTCACTCTGGAACGGCCCAAGAGTGGACCGTTTCCATTCTGAACGGCCTATAGAGGACCGTTCTATCCCTTTGTGGTCCTCACGGTCCAGGGAGGACCGTTAGCCTTTGTAGCGGTCTAGCAGTAGACCGTTTTCACCCAGAAGCGGCCCAGAGAGGACCGTTACCTGTATTTATGTCCCACCGGAGTTTATTCTTGCCGATTCGAGTCCTGGGTGAGTGGACCTTGATCCACATGCTGACCGGTGGTCCGACTGATGCTAGGCATCGTGTGGGGGCCACGTGTTAGGGTGCCGTGGGGGTCCCGGGAGGCGGTGTTCTCGGCTCGTGTCACTATAAGTCGGTGTCGGTACGAGGAGCGGTCCTTGTACCTTGTCCGGTTTAGACGTTATTTTTCGTTGACTAGAGAGTCCACAACTTCAGTGACATGTCCACTAGTCGTAACCTTCTTGGGTACGCGTGTGCTGACCCACCAGGGAGTGGTGGAGCGGCTTACCCGAGAGAGACGATTTTTAAGTTGGTTTCCGTAGGGCCCCTTGCCTTTGCAACCCGAGTTCGACTAGGGGAAAAATCGGCTATAGGACCCGACCTAGAGCAGTTGGTCTATGTGTGCACGCGTAGTTGGGGGCAGAGGACCCGCGCTGACGAGCGTGACCCCAGCTAGTCCTTGTTCTGAGTTCCTGGTTACTGTTGTGTGTCTCAGTCTCCGCCTGGGGCGTTGTAGAGAGACACTTGAGGCGCGGTGTAAGACGTCAGGGGACGCTTCCGGCTGTTCTTCTAGTGGGTGGTGCTCCTGTCTTCTGACAGGTACGGACTCATTTTTCCGCCGGTTTGAGGTCAGTTGGCTTGGTACGGTTAGTTGTAAGGAACTTTTCCGTTTATTTATTACTGCTTGCTGCTTCTACCGTACTTCTATTAGTAGTGTTACCTTCCGCGGTTGTTCGCGCCTTGTTGTTGTTTTGATTATTGTGCTATCTCTGCGGTTATTTCAGCTTCTCTTGTACTCCCACACCCTTCCTTTAACCCTTCCGAGTCTTCGGGCTCATGGGTGACGGGCCGGGATTCGAGCCGTGCCGGTTCCTTTCCGGTACTCGGATCTCGGGTTGTTACAGAAAATGACTAACCTACCCTTGGTTAGTCACTCTCTCTCTCCTCCGAGGGGGAGGCTGCTTGCCAGAGGGGTGCGGGGGGCTGCCACTACCTGGGGATCTCAGCTCGATGTAGCTACAACAGGGTGGGCAGCTCTTCCGGCAGTCGTAGGTGGCGATGGACTTGGTGATGGGAAAGGAAGAAGGTGCGAGAGTCCGCGAGATGGGCCGAGGCACCCACAAGTGGGAGCAGATCGATCGGAGGGGGCCGAGAGGCGTTGGGGGATATGTGCTTACTGGAGGGGGAGGGGGCCGGGAGGGGTGTATGCGGGGGGTGCGAGAAGGTCGGCCGGAGGGGCCTGGATGGGTGAGGGGTTTAGGGTTTAGAGGGGGTGTCTGTGAGAGTAGGGAGGGGGGGCGTCAGCCATTCTCTCTCTCTCCCTCTCTCTAGTAACGGGGGTATTTTTGATATTTCACATAACTTAACGGTTGCCGCCGTATATTCTTCAAAATATTCCACTTGTGTTGACGACTAGATACACACGACATTTCAAGCCATTTGGAGGATATTCTTAATAATAGACATAAATAAATGAAGGGTATACTTAGCAAAAGCGATCTTTATAAAGGTATATATGTAAAATACCATTCCTTATTGATGCATGTAAGAGAGCTAATTTTGCAATTACCTCAAAAAACCACTTTATTCATAGAATGTGTATAATATACCATATTTATATGAACACCGTTATTTATTTATTCATTTGTAAATGTTATATATATACTAATCTACATTAAGCATGACCATTAGATTGAAAAATCAATTATTTTTAAATAAAATAAAAAGCTCTTTGCATGTACTTACCCAAAGAATCCCACACATGTGTAAACTATCCTTGACGTGTATTTTTGAAGACTCCTCCAAGGTTGCGATATTCATTATCGCCTATTTTAAACCCTTAAATTAATACTTGATTTAGAGGTTACCTTAGCTTTTTTTTTCCCTCACAGATGCCGTGATGCTTACGTGAAAGTTTTATTTTTGTTTCTAATTAACTGTGACAGATTAAACATATATATGATTATTCTGATAGTCCAAAAAGACCTTGAATAATCCATTATTGACCCTATGCCCAAGCCCATAGCCCCGGAGGTATTTGGTCTAGGTTGGGCTTAGCTCTGAGTGTCAGAAAGGGTACTCAAGTCTGATCTGGGCTTCACATTTATTAGTTGACTAGATTCTTAATTCGCCGCACTTAGTCAGCCAACCTTAGTAATAGGCATAAAGATGCCTTTTGAATGTGCCTACGAAGTTATGGTATTTATTTGACAAATTCTAACTTTTCCCCTAGATATACTTTTGATTTTAATAATATTTGAGAAATTTTCAATAACATTTTTTCGTCCATGCATTTCCCACAATGCACCATATTTCACTACTTGAGAATTAGAAGGTTTTTAGGAATCTAAGTTAAGCTCAATGAGTATAACCGGATTTCCTCAATACTCATTTTGGACTACGGATAAACAGGTTAGTCCTGTTTAAATGGACTGTTTAATCTGATTAATTACAGGTGGGTTTGCAATCTCCGCCGAGGATCTCTTGGAGCTCTCGCATTTATAAAGGTCATTTTGAGGTCCATGCCAAAAACATTCCTGACTTAATTATTTCTCTTCGTTAATTATAAGTGAAAACCCTAAGTTAGAATTCACGATTAGGAGTCAGGTTTCCACGTGAACATGGTTACCAAACATGTTAGACAAGTGTCAGTTTAGAAGAGCCCTACTTGACTGCACCGGCTTTGGTTCTAGGAGGTCTCTTTCACCACCTAACTTTCTAGGGTTTCAGCTGCTTCACAAGGAATTGGATTAACGCATGAGGTTGTGGAGAGAAGCAGGGAGGTGCAACTTTAGTTCTTTAAGATGTTTTAGGCCGTCCCATCCAACTACCTAGAAAGAACACATTTTTATTTGTATGTTATGTTGAACTTGGTGTCCAATCTTTTATATATATATATATATATATATATGAGAGATGTTTCGATGGTATCGACACCCACCTGAACACGCCCTCATATTAAAAAAAATAAAAAATTGGGAGCACGTTCAGGTGAGCACTGACACCAGGTGATGTCGATATCATCTGAATATTTATATATATATATATATATATATATATATATATATATATATATATATATATATATATATATATATATATATATATATATACTGAAAGAGAGAACTCGAGATTGAATTCGAGACCTCTCCCCCGTCCCTCTCTCTCCCCTTTATCTAATACCCCCTGATAAAAACAAAACTTGACACATACACGGTAATATTGATTCAAGTGTTCATCGACATGTATAGATCTTCTACTGTACACCACCAAGATAGGCAACAAGTATTTTTCTGTTTATTTTGCCTGTGTCACCCAGATTGTGTAGGACAATTGGATCACGTGGATTTTATACATGCAATTTATATGTTGAAAATTGAATTTTTTTCATTAAATATTATTGTGGCTCAGGTTGAATGCAAAAACTATTTAACCTACGGGTAAAATGGATTAGATCAGGTCAATGTATAATTCACGTGCTTACTTTTGACTGATTCAAGATAGATGGCGATTGAATAGGATTACACTATGAATTAATAAGATTATGGACTGTTGCTGTTAAATTATCATACTAAATGGACTTTTCTGAGGGGCAAAGGATCGAAGTGAAGTTAAGAAGAATAGGAATTTTATGTGTACTGATATTGTCTGTCCATAAATAACACTAAAAACATGAAATTTGTCAAAAAATAATGGCTAAGATATATATAATTGAGGGAGTGTTTAGTTGTTGTGTCAAACACCTCAAATTTGATATTGACATTGATAAGGGGTATTTAGTTGTGCTCTATCGCTTTTGATACTATTATGTTAAAAGAGTGTAATGCTATATTAAATTTAATATAGATATAAATTTGTATCAAAAATATTATAAGCATGATTGTAAGAGTTTAAAAATAACAACTCCTCTCATTCCTCCATTTTTAATTTTGTTACTCTCCTACAATTGGCATCTTGATAGTCCTTTAGTATCAATATTAATATATATATATATATATATATATATATATATATATATATTGTTACATGGCTTAGTGGAGTATCAATATTAATATTAGCATTATATACTCTAAAAATATTAATATAAAAAATAATAGTATGTTAAAGTTAATACTCCCACCAAATGGGCATAAAGTTTTTGAAATAAAAATTAAAAGTGATTAAGTTACTAGTTTGAGATATAATGTTCAGGTTTTGTTCATTACATATTAATTATCGCATAGAAATCAAATTTTCAAAATATATAAACTCAAGATTGAAACCCAATTTAATATCTTAAACAATCAAAATAATAATGACAGAATTATTTTAATATTTTTAATTAATTTTATGAATTGAATTGAGAAACTTTAAAAAAATAGGAGGCTAAGACACTTTTAAATCCAATACAAGCCATATTAATGTGTCGACCAAATTGGAATCGGGTCATCCATCCGGTGATCAAGTAAGAAATGCACGTGAGAAGTTTTGTCTCACGTGTTACCCCAAGCTGTAAATTTATGAATATGATCAAATTTAATGGATCTGAATCAGATTGGGGTGCAGATTAAACTATCCTAGTCATCCTAGTATTATGGGTATTCTTTTAGGGTCACTTTGTTTGAGGGATAAGTCGTGATATCCTGAGATAGATCAGTAAAAATTAATCTATTCCCTTTGATTGCTCGTACAAGATATTCTATGAGATAAACTCTTATTCTGATTTATCTCAGGACAACTTGTTCTACCAAAAAGATAGGAGAATGATAGGTTAAACTTTTTCACAATTTCAAAGATATTCCGAGTTATCTTATTTTTTAATCAAAATAAAATGATCTATTTTTTAAAATACTCAATCATTGGTTAAACTATTCTCCTTGACCTATCCTCCAAACAAATAGGGCCTTACGAACCTTAAGATGCATTTAATTAGGAATTTTTTTTCTTAGAACTATTACTTGGATAAACCTTTAAATAAGGAGATAATAAGGCACATGTGCATTTAATTTGGTTGATAATTGAAATTTAAGTAGTATACATTGACATAAATTCTTTTTTATTTATGTGAGTATGGCGAGTGGCTGAGGAGGACAGAATCGCTAGACTCTAGACTCAAAGACATAGGGAATCAGAGGTCGCATTTGACAATTCATGTGGATTTTAGATTTTTTTTTGTCAAAAATCATTAGAGATTGAAAAAATTAGGATGGAATAACTTTTGTAACTTTTAAAAATGAGTCATTTTCTTCATATCTCTTTCTATAATTTAAAAATTATTTTTAAAAAAATAACATGATTTATATTCATTTAATTTGACTTTTGAGAGATAAAACTCTATAGATCAAAAATTAAGACCCAGTACAAATGTCAAACGTGACCTTAAGTGTCTCTTATATTAAGACGGTGTCCCCCAGCCCCCCTTTCCTTGTCCCATCTCGAATCTTTTTCTCTCTTGCATCTCCCGTACTTTCCTTCAACTTCCTCCTGTCCTCCAAGTATATCTCAGTGCAGTACCTGCTATTCTATTTCCAACATTCACAGATGCTTATAAAAGTGTGCTCCCAGGCTGCCTCCGGGAATGGGATACTTCAGCACAAACTGGGATTTTATGATGGGATTTTACTTCCAATCACGAGGTCATAATAGTAACAAAGAGAGTCGAACACAAATCAGAAGAAGTTTATGATGAAACTAGCTACGTCACAACACCATCAAACCCACAGCTTGTAGACGTGCTGCTTATCCTCACAATTTAGCTAGAGCTGCACCTAGATTGGGTGCGGATGGCCCTAGTCGGCTCGACCATGGCTGGTTGGTTGGTGAACCCGTCCCCACACTCACCAACCCCCATTCCGCCCACCCCCGCGTTGGGGCTCAGCCCAAAGTTCCCCACCAACCATATCACTATATAGAGAACTGCTACCAACACCCAAAAAATCTCTTTGTGCCATCCCTACCAAGTTTTGCACTGCCCACTGTTTCCCCTCCCCAAAACCATCAGACGATTCAAACCCCCCCCCCCTCAACCTCCATCCTCCACCTACCTGCCACTTTATTATAAATCTCTCTCTCTCTCCCTCCCTCCCTCCCCTACCTCTAAGAGTCGCTTAACCCACAAAAAGGCCTCGGCGCCTCGCAGTAGCAGTGCGCGCGCGCACACACACACACAGAGAGAGACAGAGAGAGAGGGCCAGCAATGGTTTCCTCCATAGGGAAAGTGGTCTCGGGGACCCTGCTCATTATCTTCCTCCTCCCTCTCCTCATGTAGTCCACCTCCAGCATTCCTACATGGATCTCCCTGTCGGCCCTCCTCGCCACCACCCTCCCCTTCCTCGTCTCCAACTCCCAGAAGTTCACCAACCCGCCGCCCGGCCCCCTCCCCATCTTCGACAACTAGCTCCAGGTGGGGAACGACCTCAACCACCGCTACCTTGCCACCCCGGCCGCCAAGTACGGCAGCGTCTTCCTCATCTGCCTTGGCGTGCGCAACCGGGTGGTGGTCTCAGACCCCCAGCTCGCCACCGAGGTGCTCCACACGCAGGGGGTAGAGTTTGGCTCCCGCCCCCACAACGAGGTGTTCGACATCTTCACTGGCAACGGGCAAGACATGGTGTTCACCGTCTACGGAGACCACTGGCGCAAGATGCGGCGCATCATGACCCTGCCCTTCTTCACAAACAAGGTGGTGCAGCAGCACCGGGAGATGTGGGGGCAGGAGATGGACCTGGCGGTGGCAGACCTCGGAGACGACGGCCACGGTGAGTGGGCGAAGCCGGAGAGGCGGAGAGGGTGGTGGTGTGCTGCCGGCTGCAGCTGATGCTGTACAACATCATGTACCAGATGATGTTGGACGGTTCGAGTCGGCGAGGGACCCCCTGTTCGAAGATGTACCGGCTGTACAACTTCGGGGATCATCGCCCACTAAATGAAAAACATGTATATACGATACATATCATACCTAATGAACAATAATTAACAATGCAAAGTGGCCAGTTACTTCCAAGATAGCCTATGGAAATTAGTGCTTGGGATTCTCACTTATCACAAGTGTAATATAAGATTTTTTACATACATACCAATACATGTAAACATCTCTTTGGCAAAATATATATAATATCCAGAAAGAAGAATGTGTTAAATAACTATTTGCGGATTTCAATTAATGCACGACTCTCTTGAGATTGTGTTTCATTTATAGATGCCCTCAATGCCATGATTTACCTCTGGATCAGATTTTTCTTTTAACCTACAGTCTTTTCAATGTTTGGCAGTCTACACTCTCATTTCATCAACCTAAACAGTGTAACAAAAGGCAAGTCCCCACTACCAAACCGGTGTCTGATGAGACATCTAATATACTCTACAGTCCATGAAAGTCTCGTCAATAGTTGACACCAACTAAACAGCCAGTCACAGCGTTTGCAAAATCCTCAATCTTGTCAGAAGAATTTCCTGCATATAAGCATGCACGTTCCCTTGTGCAGGATGCATCCACAAGTCACTCCTTAGGTTATGCCCCTCTGACAAGATGAAAAATCTACCATGAGAATTTCATGCCGAAAAAGGGAGAAATGGTGGTGTTTACAGTAGAATAGCCACAATTTTAGAAACTCTACGATACACGAGCACTCCAAGTTTCAAGATTCCAGGAGGACCTTGAAGAAAAGTTCAAAGGTCAAGGTGAAATCTTCTGTCATTCACCAACATCCTCTCATTCCACCTTATCAATCTGTTCTTACAGTGGAAGGTAAAGGTGCCTCTCCAATGACCATCCTTCAGAGCAAGCGAAAGGCAAAAAAGATATTTGAGGGCTCCACTATCTACATATTCTCGCTGGCCACGTAGAACACTTTAATTTTGAACAATCCAAAGCCCCTACTAGCACCAAACATTTCCGCCAAGCACATAGCATTGTCAAGGACCAAACATCAAGAAACAATAGCAGTCACAAGTGGAAGCAGGACTCTCCTGTAAGAAAACAGTACAAGGAAGATCCACCAAGTAACATGAAAGTGGCTTTCTTGTGTGACCTGCCTAGACATAAGAAGCCTTCTTCCTGAGGATCAGATCATTGAATAACATAACTCTGAGATGCTTCCACTTTCACACATTAAGTAATCACATGTTGCAGTGTTGCAGTGAATCTGATGTAATCTGCCCCCTCAGGTCTAAGCCAATTGAATTTTCACAGTAAGGGCTGGCTTTCTCCAATATGACATTTTTAAGGCATACAGGGAACAGTTTTAGAAGTTCACAAATCAAAGTCAAGGAATGAAACTAAAACTATTACCGTGCAACTGTAAATTTATTATGCAAAAGAGAAAAATGCACCATTCTGATAATGAATTCACCAAACCAAATATTCTTTTTGTGGTTCAAAGCTTAGTAACAAATACCAACCATCCCATAGAATTTTACTTTCACACTTGACAATAAGCCACTTGAATTTCTTGTAAAGTAGAATTTAGATTCCACATGAGCAAGTAGTAGAAATCATTCATTGAAGCCTAAGATTATAGCAGAATCTTCCATGGGAAGATAAACACCAGCCTGGATATTTGGAAAAGTAAGTTCCAAAGCATGAAACCCCACATTACGAAAAGACTTAAAACAAAATCTTGAGAAAGCGCCTTCCACATCGTCACCCTCTAGAGATCAGGCATACCTTTACCAGTTTTAGCATCATAAGTTTTCTCCAAAACAAGACCCATCGGAGTGTCCTTAGGGCCAACTGCAAGAACAAAATAACCCCATTTATACGCCTGGCTAGTTCATCATGCCAATCAGATTGCTAGAAGAGCCATGCCAAATACAACTGCATACATCCTTCTTCAGGACTGAATAGATGAATCAAAAACTGTGCTTCATACAACAAATACTTCTGGAAATGAGTATCAATAAATGGATCTAAGTTTTCAACATGCAGATCTAAGTTCTTAGAGCAGATCCAGCTTTCTAATGGACTAGATCTAAGTTTTTAAAATAAAGCACCTCAAAAGAGTTTCAAACATGCTAGGAGTTTCACATAGGAAACACAGCAGATCTAAGCTCACACACTTTTTTTTTTTGCGGAAGGTCATTAAAAGGCCACATTTCATTGAATAGATGCATAAAAAGCCAACATAGAGTGCAACAAACAGGGTATAACTACGATGTGTCATTGTTCTCTCTAGACTTTCCTACAGAGAGAAGCTCTGGATATCTCTGAGGGGCGGTGAGGTAGTGTTCGGAGATGAGACGGGGAGCGGCCCCGGTTGGGGCTGCTGGAGGACACCAGGCACCTCCTCGGAGGTGTTTCAACACCCAGTCATCTACGTAGGTCCTGCAGCATTCCGATAGGCGGAGGAGGAGCAAACAGCGTGGGCGGGGTGCAGGGCCAGCACAGGTCCTATGCAGAGGTTCTCCGGAATGCTCCGCCAGCTGGTGGTGCCGGATTCGCGGGCAGAGGTGGTGCGGCCCCTCTCCCTATGCCTGCTTGGAAGGAGCCCTTAGACCTTGGGGGGCTGACTCCGGAGAGCATCGCCCCACATCTGGAGTGGCTTTCCCACTGTTTTTGCTTGTCCCCTCTCCAAGGCGGTCTGGATGCTGATAAGGCCAGATGCTTTCTGGAGGACCGCTGGAAAATGGGGGCTCCAAGGGATGTCTGGAATGTCTTAAAGAACTCCCTCATCATGGTGGCGTCATCGGTGAAAGGGGCGAGGAGTGTGGTGAAGGCTCGAATGCTTGCGATCGAAGGGTCCATCCTTCGAGTCCAGGCGTGGAACCCAGACAGAGGGACCATCGCCACCCCCTACAGACGGTCGTGATGGATCAGGCTCTCAAGAATCCCGATCTGGCTATGTGATAATGTGGGAATTAATTTCATGGCCGGCTCCATCGCTCAGTTGGTGGCCCGATCGATCCACTTCATTGTTGAGGGCAGAGTCACCGTCGCGGAGGCCCTTGTCTCCACTCCGGCAGTCGGTGCAATGCCGCCAACGATCTTCACTGCCGATGGGGTGGAGTACGTTGTCGAGGTGTCTTCCTAGCCGGTGGAACCAGGGCAGCGGCACGAGACGCAAGCGGGGCTAGGGTGTCTACCACCCTGGCCGGAGGTGGGAGACGATGTTTTGGCGGGCAGTTCGATTTCAAACCGGCCTACCTCTTCGGATGGCCCGTCAAGGACGCCGGGTCGCAGCCCATTCCTGCCCGGCCCATAAGTGAAGGACAAAGAGCCCATTGCCCACCCAGTTAGCCTAGTGGTCCGGATCGAGCGCTCGTCGAGTCTCCAGGTGCCCGATGGCTTACTCATATCCGCGGGGGAGTGGATTCCAATTTCGCAGAAACCCGACAGTGTCCGTCACTCTCGCCCAAACCTCCCGCCTGATCTCTTCTTCCATCCCCCGACTGTCTACGGCTCGGCTTCTAGCTCCCCTCTGGTGGACCTGCTGCAAATCTCCGACGGCATCCTCCACCGGCAAGCTTGCAGTCCAATGCCCCCCCCCCTCCTTGAGACGGACCTGATCGGTGGGAGGTCTGCGATGAGCCCGGTCAGCGGCCGACAATTGATCAACCCCATCTGCCGCCCAGCCCGAGGAGATCAGTGGCAGGACAGGGGTCGTCCGGCGGTGGAGGACCTTGATGATGGCCATCTCGCAAGAGGGCGTGGGCCTCTCCCTATCTCCTCCCCAGTCGAGGGGGGGGGACGTGCCGTCTCCTCGCTCCTTCCATCTACCGGAAGCTGCGGTGGCCGAACTGCCTTCAACTGGCTAGTGTAAGGCCAGTGTTGCTGATGCTAGGAGTGGTGCACAGGTGGGCAAGGCTGCAGAGCCTCTTGCGGCCGGTGTAGGGGCTGTGGGGGGTCCTCTCTCCCTGTGGCTGGTGCTATACCAGCCGCCTATCACCTAGGAGTCTGGAGGGTCTTCCAGCCTGGAGCTACAGGTAGTAGGTGAAGGGGGTGGAGGAGTAGTCGATCTGCTCCCAAACAGAATTGGGTGGAGAGGCAGGGTTTCCTTGAGAATGAAGGAAGTGAGGGAGATGTTGGGGACAGTGGAAAAGATGGTCTGGGAATAGGTGAGAGATGTGCCAAAGAAGGTGGGCATCTCCTATGCCGCCGTGAAAAGGGATGTGAGTGGGGCCTTCTCTAAAATCAAAAAGAGATAGGGAGTGAGTATTAGAGCCCAGGCGAAGGCGGACATGGGAGAAGAGGAGAGTGGGGAGGAGAAGGGAGACATCCCTAATTTTTAATGAGAATCATTTCGTGGAATGTGAGGGAGCTTCGGGGGGTGGAAAAGAAGTGGGTGGTGAGGGAGCTGGTTAGGAGGTACAAAATTGATATTCTCTACATCCAAGAGAGCAAGTGTGAGGGAAATGGTGTTGCTCTTATAAGGGAGATTGGGGGTAGTAGGTTGTCGATGGGAGTTGCTTCTCCGGCAATAGGTAGGTCTAGGGGGATCATGATACTTTGGAACCCCTATGAGGTGGAGGAGGTAGGGGTGGACAAGCATGTAAGCAGATGGTCCCTTACACTTCAAACAGCTGAGGGATGACTTCTCCTGGGACTTCAGTAAGGTGTATGGCCCTCAGTTCAAGGATAAGGAGAGACTTCTATGAGATGACTTGTTGTGTTACCACCTCTCCTCTGGTCGGCTGTGATGTATTGGTGGTGACTTCAATGCAATGGCCACTCCTTGGGAGAGGATGGGTGTCAACTTTCTCTCAGGTGAGATGGAGGACTTTTCAGATTTCATCCAGGAGGTACCTTTGGTGGATGCTGACATGGCGCATGGTCGGTTCACTTGGTCAAACCTACAGGCCAATGCTTCTTCTTCTATGTTGGATATATTCCTGGTGTCTGTTGATTGGAAGGACCACTTCCCAGTTGTGCGGATGTTTCCTCTGGCGAGGTCTACATAGGATCACAAGCCTATCCTTCTGAAGACCAACCGAGTGTTTGATAGACGTCACTGCTTCAGGCTTGAGAAGTTTTGGTTTAAAGAGACTGATTTTATGGAGGCGGTCTCTAGTGCTTAGAATAGTCAGATTAAGTCCACCTCTACTATGGCTTCTTTTGTTAGGAAGTTGCAGCATACAACACAAGTACTCAAGGCGTGGGGGGAAGATAAAACTCTCTCTGGGAGGGTGGCAAAGGACAAGATCCTACATCAGATCGAGAGGCTGGAGGGGCTGGATTACCTGGAGGAAGCAAGCCTTATGAATGAGGAGTATAAGAGTATGAGGGATTCCCTGAGGGCACAGTTTGATGAGATCCTCTTTAGAGAGAAGATATATTGGAGGTAGAGATCGAGAGACAGATGAATTAAAGAATGTGACAGAAACACTATTTACTTCTAATGCATTGCTTCAGGGAGAAGGAGGGTCAAATGGCTTGCTTTCTTACCAAGAGGCAAGCCAGAGACTTTTATTCCAGGTTGTTTATTGAGGATGAGCATTGTAGGCCGAGGATTTCAGATGGCTTGCTTCCTTACCTCTCCTTTGAGAGAGATGCTATCTCCCAGAGTTTCTCAGAGGAGAGAGTTCGTCAGGCAATTTTCTCCCTTACAGAGGATAGAGCTCTAGGGCCAGATGGCTTCCCTCTAGCTTTCTTCCAGAAGTATTGGGGAGTCATCAAGGATGACATTTTGGCAACGATGGGGGAGTTCTAGGAGAGGAGAGCACATTTGGAAGGAATCAACAAAACCCTTTTAGTGTTTGTCCTCAAGAAGCCAGGTGCATAGGAGTTTCACGACTTCAGGGCTATGAACCTGCTCAATAGCTCTTACAAGATCATCACTAAGGTGCTAGCAGGGAGGTTGGCTGGGTGATGGAGAGGTTGATCAACAGCTTCCAGGGAGCTTTCATCAGAAAGAGACATATCCATGAAAACTTCTTGGTGGCCCACAAGTGTTTATTTGTTATGAAGACTCAATAGAAGAGAGGGGTGATCCTGAAGATGAACTTCGAGAAGACCTATGATAGGGTTAATTGACGGTGTCTATTTGATGTGCTTGAGAAGATGAGCTTCAAGGAGAGATGGATTGGTTGGATCAAGGCTTGCATTTCTTCTGCCTCCTTTGTGATCCTTGTGAATGGGAAGCTGTCGTCCTTTTTCTACAGTGAGAGGGGGCTCCGTCAGGGGGACCCTATGTCCCCCTCCCCCCCTCTTCGTGTTGGTGGCTAATGTTTTGAACAGGGTGTGGCAATGAGTAGAGGCAACTAATATGATCAGGGGGTTTCAAGTTGACAGAGGGGGCCTACTCTTTCTCACTCTAGTGTACAGACGACACCATCCTATTCCTGACTGAGGGGGAGCTACAGCTCTATACGATTAGGCTCTTATTGGAGTTGTTGGAGGAGGTAACTTGCCTTAAAGTCAACTTCAACAAGAGCATACTAGTGGGGTTGAGTATGGAGGAGTGGTCTCTCCGGAGGGCGGCTTGCATTTTGGGGTGCAAGATAGAGGAGTTCCCTATCTCCTACCTGGACCTCCCCTTGTCTCCGAGTGCTCTTCACTGTGCAGATTGACTTCCTATTGTTCAGAGATAGGAGTCCAGATTGGCAAGGTGAAAGGCTAGGCTACTTTCTTATGGCCGCGAACTTGTCTTGTGCAGATCTATTATTGACAGTCTTCTTATCTATTTTCTCTCCATTTTCCGGATTCGGAAGACGGTGGCAAAGAAGATTGAGTCCATTCAGGGGAGGTTCTTTTGGCATAGCAGTAGAGGGACCTACAGGGGGTTGGCATAACATTGCTTGGAGGAGGGTGACTATAAGCAAGGAAATGGGAAGGTTGGGGATTAAAGATGTGAGGGACTTTAATCTGGCCCTCTTGTGTAAATGATTGTGGAGGCTGGGGACAGGGGAGGATGGGCAATGGACACAAGTGATTCAGACAAACAAACTATTCCAGGAGGAGAGTGTGGGACTTGGGTCATGTCTCTGAGCATAGGACTTCCCTCTTGTGGCGTGATATCTTGATTTGTAGGGATGAAATCCCCTCCGGCATCAGAATTCATCCAGGAAAAGACGGCCACAGCCTTTTCTGGAAGAACAGATGGTGTGGTGACATCACCTTGGAGGCTTCCCCCACCTCTTTGCGCTTTATGACTCCCCCTTGAGGACGGTTTCCCAAGCGTTCAACACCCAACTGTCCGTGGGCACCTGGGCACTGACCTTCAGGAGGGATCTCAGGGACGACGAGGTGGAGCAACTCTTGGACCTTATCTCCTTCCTCCTCCCAATTTGTCCTCTGTCACATAGAGGATGAATGATATTGGAGGTGGGAAAAGGAGGGTGCTTTCTCGGTCAGCTCTGTCTACGCTATTATTTCATATGGTGGTGTTCATCATGGTCTCTACTCACAGGTCTGGAGTCCGAAGAGCCCACTAAAGTTGAAGCTGCTTACTTGGAGGACCTCTCATGGGAGTTTACCTACTCGAGACAATCTAAGCCAATTCCTCCTGGGGATCCAACCGGCTTGCTACTTGTGCGGAGTGGACGTTGAGACACTGGATCACCTGTTTGTAGGTTGCTCCTACTCTCAGGAGGTGTGGGACGAGCTTGCTAGGAGGACTCACAGTGGCGTCAATTAGCAGTAGCACAGCCAGGTGCACCATCAGATGGAGCATTGGGGCAGAAGCTGAGCCCTTAGAGGTGACAGGACAGTGTGGTGGCTCATTCTGCATGCCACCCTTTCGTCACCATGGGGGGGGGAGTGCAACAACCGGATCTTTAGGAGGGAGTCCAAGGCTGTGGAGTCGGTTGTCTCTTTTATGTGTGACAGAGTGAGGGATGGGCTGAGCTCTGCTGTAATGTGAATTCCCTCAACTCTTCTCTTTTTGTCTTGTTGGAGGGCTAGAGTGCGACACACTTTCTATGTGTGGCCTTTTGTATAGGGATTTTTTGGGGGCCCTCTTTTATACTTGTATATCGCATTTTTTTAATACAACATTACTACCACCCACTTTCAAAAAAAAACCAACCCTTAAAATCACCACCAAGAAAGAAAACAAAGGAAAATACAACAAGATTATTGTCCCCAGTCATTCAGTTCTACTGAGAAGGTAGATAGCAGAAGATCCTAACATTTAAGATGAAACACCTCCAAAGATTTCGCCTGTGCATAATGGAGTTTTCCATCAGGTGGATACCACCTGCAGTGCACCAATCTTCCATCCATTGTATAGCTCTTCTAAAAATGTCAGCAGATTTATTAATATGCCGCCTGTATTTGCTAGAATTTCTCTCACACCAAATAGCATACAACATAGCTGGTAGCAAATCAGGTCATTCATCTCTCTCTTGGCCAAACATCTCTTGGACAGTGGGTCCCTCTTCGACCCAGCGAAGTCTGTGAGGTCAGAGCTCACGTGACCTAGCGTTGGCACCTACCCTATATTTATATCCAGTGGTCGGATTTGATAACTCTTCCACCTCGAAGGACCAGACCATTCATCTCTTACTAACTCACCAGGACGAGTATATTCCCACCATTTTAATATGTCATTGAACTGCATGTGGCTCCTCCAAGGGATATCCAACGTTCTGCACAGAATCACCCATTGGATAGCAACGATGACACTTGACTTTTTATATATTTTGCGGAATTAAAGAGGAGAGTGAAGACCACTTTTCCAGTGCCCGTGGTATCATTATACAGAAACTTTGTTGTATGTTGAGGAATGTCTTCACTGTGTCTGCTGTGGAAAGGCGTCCTCTCATTATTTTCCACATGAAAAGTTTTTATCTTAGATGGGTACAGCTTAGTCCACACTGGCTTTCACCACCCGATCCTCTCTCCCCTATCATTGAAGGACCTGATTAAAGATCTGACTGTAATTTTCCCATTGGTAGTCCATCTCCTTTCATCCTCTTCCTCAGGATGCAATTGAACTTAGTCAAGTAACTGAAGCAAACTCAAAAAATCTGCCAATTCAGAATCGATAAAGTTTCTTCTAAAAAGTGTATGGCCCATCCTTCTCCCTTTCTAGACATCAAGTGAATGGTCTTACCTCTGTCCGTTACAACATAGATGCTTTTTAACAAGCCAAAGTTCAATTAAGCACCATTTGTCCTCCCAGAAGCATATAGTTTTACCAATGACCAGCACTAGCATTATAGAGACTCTGGTCATATCAGCTATCTGAAAAACTTTTCTCCAAATAACAGATACATTAGAAGCTGTACTAGGAATCGAAGTCCATCTACGGCCATTGGTAAGGTACTTCGACCTTACAATGGTAAGCCAAATTGCATTATTCTCTACCCCCAATCTCCATAGCCATTTCGTTGACATAGCTCTATTGAAATGTTCCAATGAAATCAATCCTACTCCACCTTGATCTTTAGCAGACTACAAACCACCTAACCGAGCACCATTTGTCCTCCCAAAAGCAAATAGTTTTACTACTGACCAACACTAGCATCGTACAAACTCTGATCATATCAGCTGCCCCCAAAAAAAATTCTCCAAATAGCAGATACATTAGAAGCTGTACTAGGCATTAAAGTCGATCTATGGCCATTGACTTTGACCATACAATGGTGACGCAGAGCGAGACATTGAGACGCCCGACAATGGACCGAGTTGGCATATCGCGCGATGATCATATTTACTTGGGCGACGATCAGAGTAGCAATCGAGTCATTTTTATGTTTTGTTATGTGATTTGACTTTTACTTGAGTCTAGTTTAAAGTCAAAACAAAATGTGTTGTCTTTATTTTGGACTGTGTTTGTAGTTAATGGGTCATATGTGTGGGCCTAGGTAGTAATCTTTTGTGGGGATTGTAAGGGGCAAAATAGTCCAGGTCGCATGTAACTTTTCCTATAAAAGAGAGTCTCATCCTCTTGTATCAAGGATGATGGAATGTTGAAAGAAAATTTGATCTCTTGGTGGGCAATGAGAGCTTGCTTGTTGTGAGGACTGAGGTGAGATGCCTTGCTTTGTCTCCGAGAGGCGGAATGGGGTGAGAGGCCCCAAGGGAGAGGACGCGAGGTCCAGGCGTGAAGCCTCACCGCTGCCAATATCCAACACCTATCGCCCGCCGCCGTCCACCACCGCAGTCCACTGCTGCCACTACCACGGCCGGTAGCAGCATCCCCATCTTCCCCCGTTCTGCCACCTTCCCCCCCCCCCTCTCTGCGCACCACTACCGCCCAAATCCACTCTCCACTCATCTCCTTCTTCTTCTTCTTCCTCCAGCCACCACCTCAAACAATCGCTGCCACGTCCAGCAGAGCCGACCACCCCCGACAAAACCTCCTCGCCGTCGTCTGCCCTCCTCTCAACCGCGTCCTCCTCCGCCCTCCTCCCGATGCTGTCACCGAACCCCCACCCCACAGAGCTCGTTGGACGCCCCACCGTCTCCCTCTTCCTCTCATCCGCAACACTACGCCAGTGTCTGGAGCCCGCCGTCCACCTCCCCAGCCGCCGTCGACAAGCCCCCGTCGTCGCCAGCCACCACCTGCCCCCTCTCTTCTTTTTTCTTCTCCCCCTCTCTTGCCATTTTCGAACCATCTTCCCCGTACAGCCGCGACAAGCGTGGTCTGCGTGGACACCCTACCCTGGGTGCGTCGTTCAGTCGATCCCATGGCCCCATCCATGCTGGCCTCATCGTGTCGCCCTCTCCCTCTCCTCTTACTACCATCTTCAAGCAACCTTTCACTCTTTTCTACATATAGCATTCCCTTGCAGCCCTAAATGCCTCTGATGTGAGCCAGAAACCTATTCAACATGTCTCCTTCTCATCATCTCTCTTTCTCACTCCATTCACATCGACCACCGTGACTCACCCTTTTCCTTCAATTATTTTATTCCCCAACATTTAATGCTCCAAATCCTTCCCTCTTTATTTACAGCCTATTCCGATCACCTCTTGCCTTTCCTTATCTTGTCTCAATTCACCCTCCCCCACCACACCCCTCACCTCTGTACGGGACCCACGCCCTCCTGTGACCGTGCAGGGCCACTCCCCCCTCCCATTCCCTCTTCCCCTCACCTCCGTATCTTGTTCACCTCTCATCCCTCTCTCTCAACCTACACCACTCCGGCTCTCTCTCTCTCTCTCCCACTCATGCGAACCCCTCTCCATGTCCAAGTCCTTCCACTATCCAAGAGCCCAAAGCCCATCCCCACCTACTTGCTTCCCTCTCCCTCCCGTGCCATACCCTCTCTCTCTCTCCCTAGGCACGGATCACCCCGTATCTCGGCCGCTACCCCACTCTCTTACCTTGCCCGACCTATCATAGCCGACTCAACCCTCCCTCTGCCCACATTTTCTCTCACTCTCCCTCCCCACACCATAATGCCCGGACTGCTGCAACGGCAAGTCTCTCTCTCTCTCTCTGTCTCCATGCTCAACCCAACAGAGGCTCGACTCGACACGTAGGAGATTCGCTCGGACCAGACAAAGCACATGACTCGGCTCGCCCACTCACTACGCATGATGCTCAGATCAGACTCGGCTCATATGGGTCCGCTCGTTTCTGTCACGCATCAAATCGATATCAGAGCTTAAGGAACCGACTTGTTCCATCAATTCGGGATCTTAGGTAATCTCTTAAACATGAACCGAATGAATTTCAATTCATCGTATCTTTGCCGAACGAGAAGCAAAAAATAGTAATTCTAGATGAGGACCATCAGGATAATTATGTCTCCCATACTATTGTTGATGTCTTATTGAAAACCGGTGAGCTTGTTGTTGAGAATGACCGAGCTTTGGTCAAGTTCCATCGACAATTTTGAGGTGGCACTCCATTGAAATCTATTTGTTATATTGATGGAGAGTGGTGCAATATAGATTCTTCGAGATCCTACATTACTTTGGGACAAGAGTGCATGGAAAAGCGACATGTTACACTTGACCCTGACCAGTCTAGTTGCATTGTCCAGTCACCTCATTTCAAAGGTAAAATTCATTTTACCAAGTCATAGGAAGTGATCTATGAGGCCGATCTCACGTGGGCCGAACAGTATGAAGAACATATGCGAGAATGACTTATGTTGCAAGCTCATGTAGTTGAGAAGTCACCACCGAAAGCTAGTCTGCCTGCCATCTGGCATAATACCTGGGATCTTGTTTTGTTTATTGCTTCCGGATTAGATTGGATTGACGACTCGGTGTTTGAGATTGGTCCATCAATTGGTCCGTCAGTTGGTCCATCCGACATTGTGTTAACTAGAGAGCTATTTCGCACAGATTTGATGTGGCAAAACTTCTCTGATTCACATGAAAAGCAGTAGATCGAGATCCCGAGTAGGGCTATCGGGGCCGAGGTCGTCCCTTATGCTCTAGTCATCGCCTTCATCATATTGCAGCATTTAAAAAATCGAGGACGAGTTTTCTCAAACCAAGGGCGATTGACGCGGAGCAAGACTTGAGACGCCAGACAATGGGTCAAGTTGGCATATCGTGCGAAGACCGTATTTACTTGGGCGACAATCTAAGTCGCAATCGAGTAATTTTTATTTTTTGTTATGTAATTTGACCTTGAGTCTAGTTTAGAGTCACAATTGTGTTGTCTTTATTTTAGACTATGTTTGTAGTTAATCGGCCTTATGTGTGGGCCTAGGTAATAGTCTTTTGTTGGGTTTGAAAGAGACAAAATAGTCCAGGTCACATGTAACTTTCCCTATAAAAGGGATCCCCCTCCTCTTGTATCAAGGATGATGGAACGTTGAAAGAAAATTTGATCTCTTAGTGAGTTGTGAGAGCTTGCTTGTTGTGAGGTGAGAGGGAGAGGACGCGACGCCCGGGCGTGAAGTCTCACCGCTCCCAATATCCAACACCTATCACATGTCGTTGTCCACCGCCGCGGTCCACTGCTGCCACTACCATGGCCGCCAGCACCATCCCCATCCTCATCTTCCCCCGTTCTGCCACCTTCCTTCCCCCTCCCTCTACGCACCGCTGCCGCCCAAACCCACTCTCCACTCATCTCCTTCTTCTTACTCCAGCCACCACCTCAAACAACTGTTGCCACGTCCAGCAGAGCCGACCACCCCCGACAAAGCCTCCTTGCCGTCGTCCGCCCTCCTCCCAACGCTGTCATCGAATCCCCACCCCACATAGCCAGTTGGACGCCCCACCATCTCCCTCTTCCTCTCATCCGCAGCACCACGCCAGTATCTAAAGCCCACCGTCCACCTCCCCCACCGCCGTCGGCAAACCCCCGCCGCCACAGGCCACCACCTACCCCTCTCTTCTTTTCCCTTTTCCCCCTCCCTCGCCATTTTCGAACCATCTTCCCCGTACATCCACGACGAAAGTGGTCTGCGTGGACACCCTACCCTGGGTGCGTCGTTCGTCCAATCCCATGGCCCCATCATTGCTGACATCATCGTATCGGCCCTCTCCCCCTCCTCTTACTACCATCTTCAAGCAACCTTTCACTCTTGTTTACATATAATATTCCCCCTGCAGCCTTAAATGCCCCTGGTGTGGACCAGAAACCTATTCAACACATCTCCTTCTCATTATCTCTCTCTCACTCCATTCACATCAGAAGACCACCATGACTCACCCTTTTCCTTCAATTATTTTATTCCCCAACATTTAATGCCCCAAAACCTTCCCTCTTTATTTACAGCCTATTCCGGTCACCTCCTACCTTTCTTTATCTTCTCTCGATTCACCGTCCCCTGCCACCATCTCTCACCCCTCACCTCTGTACGAGGCCCACGCCCTCTTCTGACCGCACAGGACCACTCCCCCCCCCATCCCCTCTTCCCCTCACCTCCGTACCTTGTTCACCTGTCAACCCACGCCACTCTGACTCCCTCTCTCCCACTCATGCGAACCCCTCTCCCTGTCCAAGTCCTTCCTCTGCTCAGGAACCCGGAGCGCTCTCTCTCTCTTTCTCTCTCCAACGCCCTGACTGCTGCAGCGACAACACCCCACCCCACTCTCTTGCCTTGTCCAACCTATCATAGCCAACCCAGCCCTCGCTCTGCCCACGTTTTCTCTCACTCTCCCTCACCGTACCACAACGCCTGGACTGCTGCAGCGACAAAGGCTCTCTCTCTCCGTGTCTCCACGCTCAGCCCAGCCGAGGCTCAACTCGGCACATACGAGATTCGTTCAGACCAGACTCGGCACATGACTCGGCTCGCCCCCTCACTATGCTTGGCGCTCGGATCAGACTCGGCTCATATGGGTCCGCTCGTTTCTGTCCCGCATCAAATGGTGGTCCAGATTGCATTATTCTCTGACCCCAATCTCCATAGCCTTTTGGCTAACATAGCTCTATTGAAATGTTCCAATGAAATCAATCCCACTACACCTTGGTCCTCACTTTTGCAGACTAGAGACCATCTAACCAAGTGAAGAGCTTTATTTCCCATGCACCTTTCCAGAAGAACGAGCTTTTAATAGACTAAATTATTTTCTCCCGTCTTGGGAATCTGGAAAATAGATAATTGGTAGTTGGCCAAAAGGACATCAGAGATTTTGAAAGAATACACGTCCCTCCAGTTGACAGCAGTTTGGATTTCTATCCGTCAAGTCTATTATCAAATTTTTTGACTACATGATTCCAGTCTCTCACTCCGATAGCACCATCAGTGAGTGGTATCCCCAGATAATTGCTTGGAAAGGACCTTCTGCATCCCAGGATGTCCATAATTTGCTGGTGCTAACTGATGATTTTGGTAAGCACAGAAGCTGGAGGTGACATAGGCATGAACGCTGCAAGTGGCATCACCACACACAGCCACGATGCTCCACCATGCTGACAGCATGCATTGCTATTCCTTGCAAGATGTGAATAGCCTCTACTGATGCTGGAGTGTGCCTCTTGGCTATGTACAGCACCTTGCAAGTGCTTGTTTTTCGGGAAAGACAAAACATGTGCTTGCTTTTTTCTTTGTTTTTCTGTGTTTATGTGTTCGTGCTAGTGCAATTCTCCATAACGTGGCTGACCTAGGCATAGTCCTGAGGCAGACCATTCAAAGGTTTAGGGCCTTGTATTCACTTTAACACCTTTCTGTAAATTTTAGGCATGTTATTCCAAAATCTCAAATCCAGATCTCCTTTAAGCTCTGCAAAGTTTTTTCACAAATGATGACACTTTTTAGTGCATGCTTTGAGTGCATCTTTTCATCTTTCTTTCATAAATAATGACATCTTCAGACATCCTTTCATCAGACTTAAAAGAAAATTCTATCATAATCACTGTTTCATAAATGTCGACTTGTTTTCACAATTTTTGCAAATAGAATCAGCTTGAGGTAAATGTGACAGGGTCGGTAACATAGGTAGTATATAGATTATAATTTTCTTGAAATCCTACTAGTAAACAAATCTTTGGCTAGACAATTCACCTTATTGCCAATACAATAAGGCAATAGGCCACAACCCTAGTAAACCATGGAAGAATGGGCAAAACAGTAATTGAAAATATTAACAATCAAGAAGGGAGGAAAAATTACTTGTATTGGGCCTTGGTGTAGCCCTTATCTTCAGAATCTCTGGACGGGGAATGATAGACCCAGATGCCCCTATGCCCCTGGAGATTCTTACTTTTGTCCCATCCTCCAAGTACCTAATTCCAATCTTACAAGGTTTCCTGCATGATAAACAAAGAAAACCACCATAAATGTCAAATGAGAACCAAACTATAAACCAGATACATATTGCAACCATCAACTAAGGAATGCTGGAATACCCTGTTTGCGGATCAAGAACTTGAACATTTGAGACATGAAGAGGAGCCTCAACAGTAAAGATCCCACCCTCATGACCTTGTCCTTGTTTGATGTGCTTCTTCACCTGTAAGAACAATTTCCTTCATGCTGTATGCCCTATTCTTGAAATTCTACATGTATGCCAACAGAGACCACATTACTATAATGGTATCATGAACAGGGAACTCTTTATTGTCATGGCACGTTTTCTTTAAATTATACAAGATGTATGCCAATTGCTCTAACAGGCTCCAACTAGAAATAGATTGATTGGCTGATAATTGTATTTGAAAATGCAAGGTTCTCCATTACTATTAGAGCAATGCCATGGTGCCACACTTTTCACCAGTCTTTTTGCCACTCTCAACTCAGTAGACCAATTGTGAGATCAGATACGACCAAGGTAAATTTCTTACATTTGGCACTCCATAGCTGAGGAACATGAAATTTAAGTTCAAGTTCACTTTTCCGGTCATTTGATTTTCATATCAGACAGCGGGAAAAGAGTAGCAAAAAGGGTAGTAAAAGGTGTGGCACTATAGCATTCCTCTTATTATTAATGGTGAACCTTGTGGTTATTTTAGTAACTCTAGAGGGCTGAGACAGGGGGAACCTATTTCTCCCCTCATCTCCCTTCTAGTTTTTTTTTTTTAATGGGTAAGACCACTGTATGTATTAAATGACAATAAAGTGTACCATCTTCCTTCTAGTTGACCAGATTCATAGCTCCCTTTGAGCCAGAACAGCATAGGTTGGTCTTGTGGACGGTCTTTTGTAGAAAGAGAGAATTTTATGTTCACCCTCTCCAATTCATAGAAGATAACTCTGCTATTTAGCCCAGGCAAGATCGATTAAGTGAAGAAATGCCTAATTTGATTGAGACCCATCTGGGCTGAGCATGCACTTTGAGAAATTTGATGCTGTTGGGGTCCAGTTGGACTAGGACTAGGAGACATTGGAGCATATTGCTGAAATTATTGCTGCAGAAGATCCTCGTTTCCCATTAAATACTTGGGGCTGCTTATTACAGAACGAGACATTAGAGTGAGAGACAGGGATGTGGTCATCCAAAAATTTAATCACATATTAGAAGGGTGAAAACTAAGCTTCTGTCAGCTGGAAATACATGGCTTTTTATCAAAAACTCTGCTATCTACTCTGGCTAGTTGCCAATTATCAACTTTCAAAATCCATAGGAAAGTGGTGAAAATATTGAGACAATTAGACACTCATTCTTTTGGGCGGGTTGGAAAAAAAAAGATGAGCCTTCTGTCCGTTAGATGGTCTGAAGTGTGTAAAAGCAAAGAACAATGGGGTGTAGGCCTAGTGCCTTTGGAAAGAGTGATAATGGCCAGGCTATGGGGGTTGCGGACAGAGGATAATGAAGTTTGGACAAAGATTGTTAGACACGAATACTTGAACATACAAGATCGAACAACATGTTAAACCAGAAAATCATATCCACTTTATGAGAGGCACATGAAACAGAAAAACAACCCCCCTGAAGACTTTCTCCCTCTAGGCCTTTCCAGAGAGAGAAGCTCTGGGGATTTGTACGGGAATGAACCCCATGGCACCTCCGGGGGTCGCCTCGGAGGCAAACCGAGTTCCCCTCGGCGGTGCCGGCCGTCAACCTGGAACCGGTGCAATGGGTGGGAGTATGTCCTACTGTGGGGATTATGGAGTGCAGAGGCCAACTCGCATCTGCTTCGATGCTGGTGCGAGGGGAACACGCAGAGATACTGCAAGGTGTTTGTGCAGAGATGGAGTCCGGCCAGTGTAGGGGGGAAGGGGAGGTCCCAGCCTGTGTACTCCTACGAGGTTGTTCAGCAAACGGCGACACCTAAACAGTTGATTTTTGGGGGGGCAGTGTATGCCTTGACATAGGTCCATTACCCACAGATCTCCTACGTGGCCAACAGGAGTGGCTCCGGCACTGTTTGTGGATCTCATCGGTGGAAGGAGGGGCTGATCTAGAGCTCATAAGGGCCTGCTTGGATGCACGCACAGCTGGAGCAAGCAGGTGGGAGGTGCACCAAGTGACTATGGCCAGTTTCATGGTCGTCGGCAGCAGTGAAGTGGCGGCGGAAGGAGGTTTCCTTGTCGCTAATGGGACCATCCTCCAAATGCAGAGGTGGCCCATGACAAAAGGGACGTTTCCTTGCCCTACGGAACTTCCCGTGTTTAACCCTTTAGGAGATCCCCCATGTACTGTAATGAGAAGGGGATCTCCTCTCTTGTGAACAACTTTGCAACAGTGGAGGTCGTGTCTCTGTGCTTCGTTGCGGAAGGGACATTAACGACAGTGAAGCTCCTCATTCAGGTGTCCAGCCACACTTCCGTACCGCCAGCGATCACCTTCGACATTGAAGGAAACAACTTTCTAGTGAGAGTCAGCCAGTCAGGTCCACGCCAGTGAGCCGCCGAGTAGGAGTAGGGCATTGCCCTATTGGGTGCCACGAGGAAGAAGCTCAGGGCTAGCGGGTGCGTGGCAACCCCCCAACCCACATTTAAAAAATCAAAAATCCTGCCCCAATCCCCGAGCCGACTAGGCTAGATCGGGCCTCTACGCCCCTTGGGCCAATTCACCCGGTTGGGCCATCTCCATCACACGGGCATGGGCCGGGTTCAAGTCAGCAACCTAGGAACTTACCCGAATCCAACACTTGAGAGTGTATTAGGCTCGTAGGACCCAATTTGAGTCCCCCCCCCCACCCGATCTCACCCTGTTCACCCCCTCCCACAGCCAAGAGATGGCGGCACACGTCCTGGCTAGCAACCGCCAACGAATACAACAACGCCCACACCGTCGACGGTCACCTCCCGACAACCCTTCGTGATGTCTCGTGTGTCCTCTCCCTCCTTTCTCCTTCAACTCCAACAAGAGGGCAAAGATTCCTCTGTTGGCCGATCGACGTCGGGGTTCACCCAGATGATAGCTCTCCAAGTAGAAGGTAGGGATCAACATCGGAAGTAGCTAGAGATAATGTGGGGGCCTCAAGTGTGTCATACGTTCATCTTAAACCCTAAGGTGGACGCATGCGGTTGGTTGCCCGCGGTGGAAGACAGTCCCTAGTCGCAGATGGCTCCAACAACAACCTTCCATACTAGTCTGTAGATCGGAGGTGGCTGGGTCAGATAGAGACCTCTCAAGACCAACTAGACGATGAGGGGGAGCGAGACAACTTCCACCCCATCGGACGGTTGATGCTGGAGTATGCAAACCCTGGAGGGCCGGATGTGACAGCCATGGATGATCAGAACGGTTTCTGAGGGTATCCAGGCAAAGGGGTAGCTGTCTGTCGGAAGTCAAGAAGGCTCAGGGGGAAGCCTTGATTCTGAAGAAGGAAGGGGGAGATGAAGCTGAGGGTGAGGACATTGTCCTGGAGGCACCAAAAGGGGTCTGGGAGCCAATAGGAGGGGAATTAGACGGGGAGGGTCAAAGAGGAACAAATTGGGAAGAGAGGAGGTGAAGGGAGGTGAAGGAGTGGTGGGAGCGATGGAGAGATTGACGAAGGAGGAGGTCTGAGAATTGGTGGGTAAAGTGGGGATATCCTTCGTGGGGCTAGAGAGGGATCTAAGAGGGGTGTTTATGAAGGTGCAGAAGAGGTAGCTAATTAGTATGAAAAAAGAGGCCAAGGGAGGGAGGTCGCAAAAGAGGGTGGAGAGGGCAAGTGAAGGGAGAGAGGAGAGCAGGAGAGAGAGGGAGGAGGAGGAGGGCGGGTCTACTCAATTGTCAAAATGAGGATTGTCTCTTGGAATGTAAGGGGGATAAGTGGGGGAGAGAAGAGGAGGGTGGTAAAAGAGTTAGTAAGAAGGTACAAAATTGACATTCTATGTCTACAAGAGTCCAAGCGTAAAAAAGATTAGGAGTTAATTACGAAGGAGATGGAGGGTGCTATGCTCTCAAAGGGGGTCGCCTCCCTGGCTGAGGGGAGGACAGTAGGAATTATGGTCCTGTGAAACCAGTTTGAGGTGAAAGAGGTGTGGAGGAGGATAGGTAGGTAGACAATGGGGCTATCTCCTTATATTTCTGAAATGCCAGGGATGACTTTTCATGTTCCATGGACCACAAAGTAGAGACAGTAAAAGAATCTGGTGGGAGGATCTGATTCATAATCATCATTCTTCAAGCCGACCATGGTGTGTGGGAGGCGACTTCAATGCAATTACTGCAACTTGGGAGAGGACCGGTGAAAGCCCTCATATGAGGGATACGAAGGACTTTCTAAGCTTCATTGCTGAAACTGCTCTGATTGACATCAGGATGTCGAATGCTCACTTCGCATGGTCCAACATGAGGGCAGAACCTTCATGCTCTCGTCTAGATAAATTCCTGGTATCAGTTGACTGGAAGGATCATTTCCCTCATGTGTAGTCTTGTTGCCTCACTAGGCCGGTGTCCGACCACAAGCCCATATTGCTCAAGACTTATTATAAGTTTCAGGGGAAGCCCATCTTCAGAATAAAGACACTGGTTCAGAGAGGTGAACTTTATGGGTACAGTTAAACAGGCATAGAACACTCCAAGGTAAGAACGATCTGCAATGGCTATATTTATGTGCAGATTAAAAAGCGTGGCACATGTCCTGAAGGAATGGGGTGCAACCAAGCTGTTACCCGGTAAGGCCGCTAAAGATAGATTCTAGATCAACTGGAGTGACTAGACTATTTGGAGGAGGCTGGGCTAATGGATGATCCGGACATACAACTCAATGACAAACTTAAGGTAGAGTTTGATGAAACCCTTGTAAGGGAAGAGATCTACTGGAAGTAGAAATCCAGGGAGAAATGGCTCAAGGAAGACGACTGGAACACGACCTATTTCCAACAAATAACATCAAGAAGAAGAAGGGTCAACACAATCAGGTGCATCAAGGTTGGTGACCAAGTGTTTTCTAGGGATGAAGATATCAGAAGGTGGGCAAGAGAGTTTTTCTCACACCTTTTCACAGAGGAGGATACAACTAGGCCATGTATAGCTGATAACCTTCTTCCATGTCTTTCTCTTGAGGAAAAAGAAGCTCTTTCTTGTCCATTCTCAGAAGAGGAGGTCCACAAAGCTATCTTTTCATTGACGAACGACAAAGCTACTGGGTCGGATGGTTTCCCCTTGGCCTTCTTTAAAAAATGTTGGAACATCATTAAGGCTAATCTCCTCCTTGCAGTGCAAAAATTCCAAGAGGGTAGGGAATATCTGAGGGGTACAAATAAGACTATCATAATCCCATTCCTAAGAGGCAAGGTGCACAGAGTCTTCGGGACTATATACCTATTAATGTAACAACCTCAAATATAGTTAAGTTGTACTATATATCACTAAGGCGCATTTTAAAATAACAGCTCAATTTTTGCAAAGAACTCCGTAGTTAAGCGTGCTTAATGGGAAGTAGTACTGGTATGGGTGACCTCCCGAGAAGTCCCCCCCGAGAAGTCCCCCAATCAGGAGGGTGACCTGCTGAAAAGTCCCCCATTCTGAAGTCGATCACTGTTAGAAAAGAACAAAACTGTGAGGCCGGTAGACCAAAGCGAACAATACCTCGACGGTATAGAGTATGGGACGTGACAATTAACCTCTTGAATAGTACATACAAAATTATTTCCAAGCTCTTAGATTGAGACTTAACGCTGTTTGACAAAATGGTTAGTGACTATCAAGGGGCTTTCATCAAGAGCCGACACATACAGAAGAATTTCTTGGTAGCCCATGAATGTCTGTATGTCATCAAGGATTAGATGAAGAGAGGAGTGGTGCTAAAGTTGGATTTTGAGAAAGCCTATGATAGGGTCAACTGGAATTGTCTATTTGCCATGCTAGGGAAGATGGATTTTGATAGAAGGTGGATTGGATGGGTCCGAGCTTATGTCATATCAGCCAATCTTACATTCTAAATCAATGGGCGGCCTTCCTCCTATTTTCATAGGAGTAAGGTTTCAGCAAGGAGACCCAATGTCCCCCTTACTCTTTGTTCTAGTTGCACGTATCCTAAGTAAGATGTGGTCGAGAGTTGAGTCATATGGGCTGATCAAAGGCTTCTAGGTCAAAACAGGTGGTGTCCACATATCACATTTGCAGTATGCTGATGATACCATTCTCTTCCTAGTAGAGGATGAGAGGCAATTATTTGTTTCTAGACTCATGCTAGAGTTGTTGGAGGAAGTCAGCAGGCTAAAGGTAAATTTTAACAAAAGCCAGGTAGTTGAAATTAATATGGGAGAGTCATAGAGCAGGTTTCATCCTACGTTGTCAGATAGGAGATTTCCCCATCTCTTATTTGGAATTGTCGTTGTCTCCTGAGGCCATACATTGTGGTGATTGACACAATGTGATACAAAGATATGAGTCTAAACTGGCAGGGTGGAAGGCGAGACTCCTCTCCTATGGGAGGAGAATGGTGCCATGCAAATCGATGTTGAATAGTCTCCCTATCTTCTACCTTTCCATATTCCAAATTTCGAGGACCATTGCAAGGAAGCTTGAGTCCATTCAAACTAGGTTCCTCTAGCATGGCAGTGGAGGTAGGAGCAAAGTTCGCCGACTCGGTGATCCGTATTGGATCGAATCTTCCCTGATCCGATACAGTACGCCCGAGTCGCAATCGACTCGGCCCGACTCGGCGTGCATCATCTCCTCGCTCTACCTCTCTCTCTCCCTCTCCCTCTCTCTCTCTCTCTCTCTCTCTCTCTCACTGTGACTCGGCCCGTCTCGGCCGATCCTGAGAGTGATACGCACCATATCGGGTTTTTCCAGATACGGTACAGCACGCCCGAGTCGGCCCGAGCCGGCGAACCATTGATAGGTGTAGGGGATGGCATGACATAATATGGGGCAGAATTTGCAAAAGCACGGAGATGGGAGGAGTGGACATGAAAAATATCAAAGATTTCAATTAGGCTTTGCTGAGTAAACGGCTGTGAAAGCATGGGTTTGAAGACAATGGGTTGTGATTGCAAGTCATCTGCCAAAAATACTTTGGGAGAGTAAGGGACTGGGATTTGATTCCGGGTGCTCGTCACAATCTCTCTTCCCTTTGAAGAAATATCTCACAGTATATGGATATCATCTTGGTTAGTGCACGGCTCTGGAAATACTTGTTCTGGAAAGATAGATGGTGTGATGACTTTACACTAAAGGAACCTTCTCATAGTTTTTGCGATTACTTCTGCACCAAAGGCAACAGTCTCTCGAGTTTTTGAGCCACAGCTATCAAGCGAACTTGGGCTCCATCCTTTAGAAGACATTTTAGGGTGGTTGAAATTGAACAGCTCTAGAAACTCCTATCTTTTCTATTGGGTTTTGCTCCGGAAGCTAACAGCAATGACAAATGGTAGTGAAGATGGGATAAAAATGGAAGACTCTCAATCAGCTCAACATATAGGCTAATCTCAAATGGACAATTGAGACATGGACTTGCACCGTAGATTTGGAAGCCTAGGAGTCCCCTAAAAGTGAAGCTATTTATTTAGAGGATCTCACATGGGCATCTACTGACTTGTGATAGGTTGGCTCCTTTCCTGACAAGTATCTCAACATTATGTGACTTTTGTGGTGAGGAGGAAGAGACAGCGGACCATATCTTTACTAGGTGCAGTTTCTCTAAGGAGGTGTTGTCATAGGTTTTGAGTAGGATCCTACGTGACGATCTCTTAAGACAATGTGCAGCACTTGACCGGAAAATGGCACAAGAGATGGACACTTAGGGCCGATAGGCTCATCTGGTTGGCTCATTCTCCATGCGACTTTGTGGGCCTTATGGGGAGAAAGAAATAGTAAAGCCTTTAGGAGGGGAGCTAGTGATTCTGATAGGGTCGCTCCTTTTATTTTGGAGAAAGTATGAGAGTGGGTGTCGGTCTTATGTAATGTGGACTCACACAACTCTTCATTTTTTTGTTTTGTTGGAGGGCTAGTGGGTGCCGCATGTGCTTGGTGTGCAAAATTTTGTATAAGAATCTTTTGGGAGTTCCTTGATTATACTTGTACATCCCTTTTTACTTTAATACAATTTAGTGGTACCGACATCTTTAAAAAAATAAAAAATAGAAAACCAACAAAAGGTTGGATACCATCTCAAACTTCGGGATGGAAGTGTTTCAATAGAGCTACAAGTAGGATAGCATTCCTAGAAAAGATAAGAGCCAATAACATAAAGATTAACAAGGGTGTGACGGGCAAGTGGCGACAGTAACTCGTAGTCATGAAGTTAAAAAAAAAGGCAAATCTATCACTTCAACAAATGAGCAAATTATGTACGCGGGTAAAAGGAATACAAACCAGATTCTTTCCCTCAACGATCACTCGATTCTGGGAACGGATGACCCGTTTGATGATACCCGCCTCCCCTTTATCCTTGCCCCGTGTTATCATCACCTGCATCAAACACAACACAGAGCAAATCTTAATTTTAGACAACAAATGAGTCATGTTACTGGGGAGAAATCACACAAAGATAGGATTTTTAACATGAGAAAGGGTTCAAAAGTGAGCGGCAGGGGAAAGGGAAAGAGAAACAAAAACATGAAAAAGGAGCATCCGAGCATCACATTGTCCCCTCTCAGGATCTTCCATTTCTCAATGAGCTTCTGTGCCGCCTTCCAGCCCATCTATCCTCCAAAAGGGTTTTGGATTAGCCCACGTTAAAACCCTATAGAAATCGCTGCTGCTCCGAGGCGGTGAAAAGAAGGCATGGAGAGGGGACTCTCAGGTGAGGGCGGCTTGCTCCGCAATGGCGGCCGCTTTCTTCGGCAGCTGAGTCTCTCCCTGGACACAGATGGAATCACGGTTGTCAAGACGTTAAAACAATGTTATCAGAACCGAACCGATAATTGAACCGGTCAATGAGTTGGGTTCGGTTCGAATCGGTTGGACCGTTCAATCGAACCGATTTGAACCGTGACGTCATTATAATATAATTATGATGTCTTAAAATTTTAATAATTTTTAAAATATATAAATATTATAAAATTTTTGAATGATATAATAAATTATATTATGCATGAAGTAATGATTTTATAGACCAATACAATCAGAAATAAGATATAATGATCAAAATAAAAAAACATACATGCATAATTATTATTCATGATTATGTAACTATACTAGTAAAAAAACAACAATAATTAAGCATATTTAAAAGCCTACAGAATTCACATAATTATTCAAAGGTTCAAGCATAAATAAAAAACATATGCCAAATTGCTAATTTCTAGCATTTAACAAATCATACGCTTGAAAAAACAGAAAACATAGATTTAAAATCTGTAAAATAAAAATAAAAAATATGTTACTCACCTGAGCTGAAAAAGACGCTGCGACAGATGGAGAGGGAGTCGGCTACCGGAGAGGGAGAGGGAGAGGCAGTCCGCAGTCGGCGCTGGAATGGGTTGTTCGCGTTTACGGCGACCGGACACAGCCTGCTGGCCCTGTTCGCGATCACGGCGGGGCAGGAGAGAGGAAGTCGCCGTCGGCGACCGGACACGGGGGCCTGCTGGGGCTGGCCCTGTTCGCGATAACAGCGGGGCAGGAGAGGAAGTCGCCGGCGGCGACCGACACGGGGGTGCTGGCCCTGTTCGCGATCAGCTTCGGACCTTCGGTGCAGCAGACGGCAGTCGGGAGAGGGGAGAGGGAAATGTAGACGGAGAGGGCCGGCGACCGGAGACGGAGAGGGAAGGGTTGGTGCACTACAGACGGCCGTTGGGAGAGGGGAGAGGGACGTCGGGTGAGGGGAGAGGGCCGAGAGGCGCGGGCGACCGGAGACGAAGAGGGAGGAGGGCCGTCGGGAGAGGGGAGACCGGAGACGGAGAGGGAGGAAATCCGTCGAGAGAGGGAGAGGGCTGTCGGGAGAAGTGAGACGGCCGAGCGGCGCGAGCGATAGGGGAGTAGGGCAGCGGGGCGAGGCATTTGGTTTATTGCGTTTTTTATTTTTTTTATTTAACGGGGGAACCGGGTCAGACCGAGTTACCCATCCAACTGCAGCTGGTCCGATTTTTACTATTTTGAAGTTTTAGATCGGATCAGACTTTGTAGAATCGATCGATCCAATCTAATTCTGATAATATTACGTTAAAACAACCCAATATATACTTAGGGTCCTCAAGTATCTCAACGTTGTTTATATGTCAAGCTCATTAAAAAATCATGATAAAAATTAATCATGATCATTCAAAATAAGAGAAAGAAGACTAGTATGGACAAGTGGGAAAAAAATAATAAAAATTCTCAATTCTCAATTATCACATACAAGGATTATCACCAATTATCACATATAAATATCCATGTTGACCATCACAAAAAAAATAAAACATAAAAATACAAATTAAATTTTAAAATATTTAATTAATTAATTAATTAATAATTACTAAGGAGAGTAGGAGAGATGTCTCAAGTGAGGAGTAATATTTAGTGCACACTCTAGGTTATTATAAAGTCGAGGTGTGCACTAGGTTTAAATTTTTTATTTTAAAAAAAAATTGTGACGTGAGAATCAAGTCAAACCTATTTTGTTGAGACAAGTCACACTTTCGTCTCACAACTCGAAAAAAAATGAAAATAAAAATAATAGATTCAAAAAGAAATGGATACAACATTATTAATTTGATCTAAACTTTTTTTGAGAATTTGTTTGAATCATACAACGAAGATGTGACTTGCACCATAAGTTAAAATAAATTTAATGTAACATCACAATTTTTAAAAAAATAAAAAATATTAAACTTAGTGCATACTCGGGGTGTGTAATAACCCTCGGGTGTGCACTAAGTATTTTTCCAATGCGAGACGGATAGAGAGGGGGAGGCGAGGGAAAGAGAGATAGAAAGAGGGGAGCCCACAGTTCTGTCTTACTGTTGAAACAGAGAAAGAGAGAGAAAGCGAGGGCGAGAGAAAGAGAGAGGGCGGGGGGTAGAGATCGAGAAGAGGGGACCCCGCAGTGCTGTCTCACTGTTGAGACATCGAGACAGACACACACACATAGAAGAGGCGCGGGACTGTCACTGTGAGACATGTACACACTCATGAATAAGGGGGCGGGGGAGAGAGAGATAGAAGGGAGAGCTGTCGGACTTTGCCGCACTTTTAGAGAGATAGAAAGAAGGGGTTTGCGTGTGTGAGAGATATAGAAGGGGGCGGGGTGTGAGAGGTGTACGTGTGTAACCATGTGCAGTCGTTTCGAATGCTCATGCAGTTTCACAACCACTCTCTGATACCACATGTACCGATCCAAGATTCGGAAACTAAGTCAAACCCGATATCATTCGGATCCTACGCCGCCACCCACGAGTTGGAGAGCTCGGAAGGATTATTTGGGATGTTGTGTTTATACACTAAAATTATAAACAATTAGCAGGAAATGAGATACAAGATTAATATATAATTGGTAGAAATAAAATTAACATTTTACAACAATTAACATAACTACGGAGTCCAGTCCACGAGTACAGTCAACGAAAAGAGAAACGTACACTACTACGGGACACACCCCGGCGCTGGCAAGCTAGCGTACTACTGATCCTTTGACTGGAAAGCTCCACCCCAACCTGCTGTAGGAAATTTATAAACCTCGTATTACGTGAATCCATTATCAGGCGACCACCGCCCTCACAAGGCCGAAATGGCCCAAATTTTATGGGTTTATGTGAATAAAATACTAATCTCGATATTCTAGGCGAAAACCAATTTACGGGACTCAAACGGGATGAAAAGCCCTCATCCTAGTCGACCTAGGCCGTAGGTCGGTCGACTTACCCAACAAGGGTCAGTCGACAGGCCAAAGTGGGTCTGTCGACCCTCTTGCAGAATGCGGTCGGGATGGGCACCGCGACCAAAGATGCGATCGGTCATCTGATCGTGTCAACCATGAACACGGTCGGTCTGACCACCACATTCAGACTTACCAACTTAGCCCCCAAACACACTTAGACACGGTCTCTATGTACACTGCGGTCAAAAACCCGAAGCTAGATGCAATCGAAAGCCTGACCGCGTTCTCCTTCCAATCCGGACCCTCGCGAACCCAGCGCAAATTCGTCCGTTCCACGCCCCATTCGGATCGAATGAAGGGCAATACATTAAAAAATCCTTCATATGTCTTCCACGTGCCGGAAGAACTCAAAAATTCGAAGAAAAGATCAAAGAAAAGGGTGATTCCATCATTTGCCCCCAACACGCGTCCATGCCACACATATAGCTCATTCGGCCTCATCTCGGCCTCAAATCATAGGAAAACGCAACCAAAGCGAGGGGAAACTCTCTTCGACATGCCATTAGCTCGAAATCAAGCATTTAAATCAAGAATCGCCGCTCAAATCGGCGGATTCGTCACTCACCCTGAAATATGCATTTTTACCCCAAAAGGAAAACTCGCTCAAACTCGCCCCATTCAATATGAAATCACGGGAAGATAAAGTACAAAGGTCAGGGATCCATCCCCCATACATCTTCCGAAGAAACCATGCAAATTCGGGGCCGATCCACGTCAAAATCGCTCGTTCCATGGATGGTTCTTCACAAAATCACGAGGATCCTCCACCACGTCGCCACCTCCCGTTCCACGCTCAGGTTCTCGCCGCTCGTCACCTACGCCGCCCTCCACCTCGCCGCCATCCTCCCCGTCGGCCGTCGGAGAAGAAGAGGGAGAGAGGGAGAGAGAGGGGGGGAGAGTTGTGAGAGTGAGTGAGGGGGAGAAATGAGAGGGGTGGGGGGTTTTAAAAGGTATTTTTATTTTATTTATTATATCTTTTTGTATTTCAATTAGAAATTTCGCAATGACTATGGAAAAATCCCGAAAAATACATTCTGACTTCAAAAAATTCTAGAAAAAGGCTAGGCCGCTCCACGCGCCGCTACAGATCCAAAATAATTCACATATATACACACCATCAAAGGGTCCGATAATCCAATATTAAAGTCTGAAACCAACATGGACATGATCTGCAACCTGCGGGAATACAATCTGAGAACCCAGGGACATTACAGACGTCCCACGCCAGGCGGCCCAATAAAGACAAGCATCGGATTCGCCAATCCACGAAGGGCATCGACCAAGGCATATCGAACTCCGGATGACCCTCCGACGACCGAATGTTACGCCCGCCATCATCGGCCTCCACTCCAATAAATGGGAGCACGCTCCAAGGGTGCCATAAGACTCGCACGAAGACTGCCCAACCTAGATGAACGAGCACACACGATCATGGGGAGACGTTACCTCACGACTCACGCCCTTCCTTATTAAGAGATAGATCTCCGATGCACGGACACTTGCTATAAATGGACCTCCGAAGTGACCCTTATTAGATGTTAAACAAGTATTACCCTTCCCATATTAGATGTTGCGCCCACGTTGGAAGAGACCCTCCACGCAACAGAATTCCGAGGGCGTCCGTACTCATGCTACCTATGACTTTTTACCATCTCCAATCACCTTTTAAGACGACTCGTTGACTTTCTAAGTATAACGCATTTGGAAACAATATTGGACGTGGGGATTTATACTACGAGTTAAAGAAATTAAATCGAAGAATCCGGGGTGGCGCCGAAGTGATTTGCCACCTCGTTATTTAGGAGAGGCTGCGAGTTCGATCCCACGTTCTTCTCCCGGGAAGAGTCAGATTGCCCCGTGTGCGCCTACCTAGTCGCGGACGCCTTGCCACATTTGTGAGCATATTAGGAGTTTTGATTCTTGGCCGTACAGTTCCCTCCCCGTTGTTAAAAATTCTAAAAAAAATTGAAGTGATAAACGTGTGAAAATAAATAAAGAATGGTGGTCCCGAAGGAGATGCCACATTAATGGCGTTTCCCTAATGTTTTCGTATCCACAACTTTAGGCCAAGGTTCTCTAGAATACCCTCCCTCTATTATGATGTTAGGCCAACGGATCAAACAACCAGAATACCCTTCACGATGTTAGGTCGCGGGATCAAAATTGCCATCCCGGGTTTCGTATCTGCAAGTCTCCGCCGAAAAGTGTTCCCTAAACTAGAGAACAGAGTCCTCGACGTAAAGCAATCTAACAACCGACCCCACTTCCATATCAATCTTTAGTTTAAAATTGTTGGGTAGACCCTTGTTTGGTAGGCCATGTCTAACATAGTTTTTAATTAGAAGTATGTTTGGATATTTTAAGAAGAGTGATTGGTTTTCACGTTTCGTTTCCATTTTCCCGAGTCCATCACAAAAGCTAGGATAGTTATTGTATCGCGGCGACTTTGATAACAGATTAAAATATATTAATTTGGGTGAATTATTCTTTAAATTTGTTCTTTTTAAATTTGATAACTTATTATTACACTAAAATGAACTCATTCCACGTGAAAGAGATCAAAATGATTTGACCTTGAAATAAGAGATTTTACTTTAATCGACCTTGAGTAATTTAACATTACTATCAAACTAAATCGAGGACGAGCATACAAAATAACTCATCCTATCTTATCCTTATTCAGCTATTAAAGTCGCCTTTACTATTCAAAAATACATGGATGTCAAAAAAGTCGTCAAATTTTTCCAACGAGTCGTGTGAGCTGCCACCTCAACCCCCTTGCTCTTTGCAAGATATTAAATGCACTGAGAGTCTAAAATCTCACTTGCTTGCACACCGCATAAAATCCTCTCTACTCTATTTTCTAAGAATCTATTATCCTTTTATTTTCAAAATCAAAAAATTGAATGAAAAATAAAATCCTTACAATCTAAGAAATCATTTGTATAGTTTTCCGACTGCTACTTAACTTTCAACTAAAATCTCAAAACTACAACTTTTCAGATGAGGTTGAAAATGAGATCATCGGGGAAGACTTGATTCTTATATCAACCAAAGATAGTTATAGCTATTCCCGATTTATATTTTTGTGTTGACAGTGAAAGTCAAAAACTACTTCTAAAACAAAGTTTTGCCGAGCATGCCCTTAATTGGAAGCCAATTTGGCTTTCGCTTTCAACATGAAAATATCAATAAAATTAGTTACAATTGACTTTGGATAACTATAATCTCGAACCTTTTTTTAGGTCTTGTTTGGCGTAGCCTCCGATCGAAGCACCTTCAAAGTCAGTGGTCTAGTTATTTATGCAACTTTGAGATTTTTTTTTTTAACTTACAACGGAAAGTCATAAATTATAACAACTCTCAACTTACATTTAGCTTGCAACAGAAAGTTTCAAATTATAACAACTCTGAACTTACATTGTTCATATCGAAGTATAAATCAAAAATAACTTCTAACCAAACATTTTGTCAAACATGTATTTAACAACAAACTGTACTCCCAGTTGGGAAGCTACGATTTAGAGATTTAGTTCCAAACAAAAATCGATCTTAAAACTGCATAAATAAACTTATGAGATCGACTTACCATCATTCCTGGCCAAAACTTGTGCAAATTCGTACATATTTTTAATTAAAAACTACACCAAACAGTTTCCGATTCCCATATGAAAATCGGTGGGCATGGATAAATCTAATTAATTTGGACATGTTCTGTACAATCTCTCCAACCTTACCTCCTTTTAATCTTTTGACTTTCCGTTGAAATTTCCAAGTCAATGCTTAAGAAATTCTATGTATTAAATCGGACAATTATTCGTTTAAAATTTAAACTAAATTTGAATTTATATTTATTTGATCAGATAATTATTTAAATAAAATACTTAACGTCTAATATTTGATCAGATATCACAATATTCACTCCTTATCCAATCCGTTTATATATCTACCATGTATGAACCTCATAGCTAGTCCACAGAGGAAACGGTACACAGCCATTTATATAAATAAATCTAACGCCACGAAGGGCACAACAAAAAGTTCCCAATGAATCCAGAATTAAAGAGCAACCCTCCTTGTGGTCAGAAAAGGTTTATATTTCACAAGCAATATGAGAATGCAGTGTGATTGGCCAGGATCTTGCTGAGTTATATCTCAATTAGGCCGATGGGCTAATTAAGTTTGGACAAGAAATTTTGAGCTCATCTAGTAAATAAATCAAGTTGGGATTTGCTGCTTTGGGTTCCGCGAGTCCAATATATATATGAGCTTGGTTAGTTTCATAACACCTGCTTAATTTAAGAATACATGGATTGGCCATCTGTCTATAAAAAATAAGGAGCAATGATAAAAATACTACAACTCATGCAAGTAGTTGGTGGTTAAAACGTGGAGTTTATGGAGGCTAATTTGTGAACGAGCTCTCCCTTCCCCACAGACCAAACCAAAACTCGTTTTAATTTTTGGAGAAGGAAGTTCTCCAAACAAGTTAGAAACAAGGTTCGTCTACTCGGTGATCCGTACCGTGTCGGGATCGCTCTGATCCGGTACGATATGTCTGAGTCACATGTGACTCGGGCCAACTCGGTTGTCTCCCACCACTCCCGGTAGATCTTTCTTTCTTCATCATGACACCCTCCCAACCCGATGGCGGTTTCTTCTCCCACCCCGACGTCTCCGCCCCAACCCCGACAGTCCTCCACCGCACGGCTAGCAACGTCTCTTTTGGCCGGATCATTGTCGCCACCGCCGGATCTCATCCACCACCGCCGGATCCTCGCCGCCACCGTCGGATCCTCGCCGGAGCACGCCTAGAAGGTCTCAGACAAGGATAGAGAGGGTGGGAGGAGTGACTCGGTCTGAGTCGACCGGATCATGTCTCAGATTTTTCTGGATCCGAGTAAATCCACCTGAGTCATCTCGACTCGGATCGAGTCGACAAACCATGATTAGAAGAGCTTCTCCCAAACATAATTTGAATCCTCTTTTTATCTTTCGATGTTCCTTTGAGTGTGTGTGTGTGTGTGTGTGTGTGTGTGAGAGAGAGAGAGAGAGAGAGAGAGAGAGAGATGTTGAAAAGGAATGCTTCCAACCGCACAGAAAACAAAAGAGAGAAGAAAAAGGAAAAATCGTGAGGGCCGGTTTGACAACCGGTTGGTCGAGGCGTTGTCGGCGAGTTACGGTAGCAGAGGAGAGAGAAAACCCTCACATATCCCAGCTAATCGACGTGGGGTGAGTTAATCGACCCTATCGATCCTGTTGGGTCGATTAACTCACCCCACTCGATTATCAAAAGGGCCCTGAAAGAATTGGAGGGGAGATGTCACTGTCATTTCTGAATGCAACCAAATCATTTCTTCCATAAACACTTCTCTCTTTCCATCAAGAGCTAGAAAGGCTTCGACCATCTTTTTTCCATCTTTTCTTTTCGCCTTCCAAGCCATTAAAATTTGGGAGTGTCATTTTATTTCCTTTTTGTATTGCCCTTCCACTTGCTTTCCAGGGTGTGGAGGGGGTTTAACTCGACAAAGGCATGAAAATTTTAAGAAGTACTTAAAAAGGGAGTGATGCATGCAGTCCCGGCCAAGTGCAAATGGATGTTTGGCACTCATAGGAGATAACACATATAGTTTCGTAGGAGAAACACATAGTCTGGTCGTTTTCTGTGGGTTCCGAGCACTCTCTGATCAGTAGCCAACAACCATCACTCCGACGATGACAGATTCCATGGAGGTTCACATTGAGGGAGAATCACGTCCCAAAGATCACCATTCTAAACAAACAATAGTTTGATCAAAGGGTTGTTTGATATGTTGTAAAATACTATTGGTCTTTTGACTTAAAAGTTGTCAATTTTAAAATCCTTATAAATACTTTCACTATCATTTTGAATTAAAAATTAACTATAGAGATAAATAGGTCACACATAATTTTTGACCACATTTTAAAACTCAAGTATTCATAGTATCATTGGAATAATATTTTTTTAAAAAAATTATAATATTACCAACATATTATTCAGCAAACAAACGTGCCCCAAATAAAGGAGTCGGCGTAACCTTTATATAATTAGGCACACGGACCCGTTTCCACTCACAGCAGCCAGTTGGATTCGGAATCCTGACGCGTCGTCACACTCAGACCACGCGTCTATGGTGGCCGAACCGGCAGAGAAGGGGTAGTTTAGTCACTTCCCCTCTGCTAATTTTCAACCTTTCATGGTCGGATACACCATGCACCCCATGCATGAGAACCGTAGCCGGTGCAGGCGTTTAATTCACACCCGACTGGGTAGTGGGTACATTGAATGGGGACGCTTTTTAGCTTGGACAAAACTTCGAAGTTATGACCACTTCCGCGGATTGCGCCGCGTCGCTGCCCAGAAATGAGTCCAGGTTCATCTTCGTACACGCTGTTATTCAAAGGTCAAATTCTGGAGACTCGCGACCACGTGTCCACCTCGGGACGGTTCGAGATCGGGTCCTCAAATATTACCGATCAGGCAGACACATAATACGTCTTTGTGTATAACGATGTGTAGATTGGTATTTATTTACTCTTTAAACTCTGTCCTCGAAAACCCAGTATCAGGAATCGTAGAATCAGAATCATCGGATCCTGTTTGCACATGTGAATCATATGCCGTTGAGATCACGTGATCGGCTTGCTCCTCGGTGGGCCCCGCATTCGGAGGACCACTTTAGTTAACCCTGTCCCCTCTTACCTCTTCAACACGAAGAAATCCGAAATGCCGAACCATATCCCGAATCAGAGATAAGGTCTTATCGGGGGTCCATCCAGAGGGACCTTCCGATAGATGGCCTTCCAAGTGGCACGTCCGTAATTATGTCTCCGAAGGCGGGGCGTGTCGGGGACACAGTTGCAAGGGCGATGTGGTGGCTCATGCTTCATGCATTCCATGTTGTACATGATGACGTGTCCATAGTCACCCCCCGCGGGGCTCCGGGTCCCTATAAAAGGCCAAACCTGCTTCCTCCACCACCATCGTAGACAGGCAGAAGAAGAGAGAGAGAGAGAGATAGGGAGAGGGGGGGGGCGCGAGCCGCCGTCGCCATATCCATTGGGCGCCATTGCGGCCGCCTCCTCTTCTCAGTCTCGGCCTCGGTGAGGAGAGGAATCGGAGAGCCGCGGATCGGGTGTCTCTCCTCTGCGTGTCGGGAGGAGCACACAGCGGGAGCGCGGAGCCACCCGCGCGAGTCCTTTCCGGGGATTTCAGGTGAGAGGGGGTTGTCCATGCTTGTTTTGTTGAGAATCTTGGGAATGGCGGATCCCTTTAAGAGATCTCCATTGAGTTCGCTCGTTTCTGTTATCGGTAGTGTTTGGTGAGATCCCCATTTTTTATTCCTGCTCTTTTCGCCCATTTCTAAGAGTGCTGCCAGATGCAGTAGATCTGTTCTTGTTCTTAGGCCAAACACCTGGTGGGTGCGGGCTCTACGTGGTACCACCTTCTTCTCTACCTTCTGTCCTAGCAAATCGCAATGCTGTCTTTTCTTCTGCATACCGTGCAGTTAGAACGATGGAAAGCGAGAAAGAGGGGGGAATTTATCCCATTTTCTATCATTTCCTTGATTTCTTTGGTAGATGCGTGGGGAAATACATGGCGGTAGGAGAAATTTCCTATTTTCTGTCATTTTTTTATTTCTTTGATAGATGCGGGGGGAAGTACATGGCGGTAGAAAGGGTCAACCGGCCGTCTCCAATCAGTTCCCCCGCGTCGTTGACAGGGGGCAGCCCGGGGACTGCGGACCAAAAAATCCCCTGGTTTCTTTGACGGGCTAGCTGCTACTCTTGCGGGCCCTGTGTTCTTTCCAAAAAGTCTTCTTGGTCACATCTTGTGCTCTGGCGTGAGCAATCCTTTTGTGCGTTTCACCAATGAGGAAAATTTTAACAGAATGGATTTCTGACCATTTCTCCATCGGTTCATCGTTGACCATTCATTTTGTTATCAGCTCATAGACCCATTTAGGGATGAAAAGGGGCGGCCTTTGAGAGGCTGAAGGGGTCTCCGTGGGAATCACGGCTATTAGACGTGCGCTACCCGGTTTCCCCATCATAATAGACTACATAGACAGAAGGAAGCAGCAGGTCCCCAACAAGGGGGCCCAGGGTTTCGCTGTCACGCAAGCCCACCGGATGGTCACGCATTACCACGTCTAAAAATCATTATATCATGGTGTTCCGATCCAATTTTGCTTTGTTTATTTTTTCTCTTTTAATGGTCCTCTTTTCCCCTTGAGACACTGTACCAAAATATTGCTAGTTTATTTGAAGGACTACTTTACATTCCCCATCTGCAACTTTCTTTTTCAATGATGCAACCCATCGAAGTTTTGTGACCAAGTAAAAGGGCTATGCAGAGAATGGCTGATAAAATTGCTACCCCCATTGTTTTCAGGCTATCAACAATGGTTTTGTGGGTTTTTGGTTATGGCTCGTTGGCCTGGAACCCCGGATTTGACTTTGATGAGAAAATAATCGGCTTTGTCAAGGACTACAAGCGTGTGTTTACTCTTGGTAAGATGTTGAATCAGGCAAATTCTTTCTGTTTGGTGGTGGTGCGAATGGTGTTTGTAAGGCTAGTACAATATATTGATAAGTTTGGAAGCCTAGTACAATATACTGATAAGTTTGCCTATTGTAACTGTAGCTTGCATAGATCACAGGGGCACGCCAGAGCATCCAGCTAGAACCTTGACATTGGAGGCCAGTAAAGGTGCTATTTGCGTAAGTATAATCTATTTGGCAAATTTAACTGGTGTTACTGCTAAATGATGGGGGCTAGTTTGTAATATGCTACCAATCTCTTTCTATCCCTGTGCCCTATTTTTTGTTGCTTATTCGGTTTCCTTTGTCAGTGGGGTGCTGCATATTGTGTGAAAGGTGGACCGGAGAAGGAAGAGGCCGCAATGAAGGTGTGTGCTTTTCGCTGCAAAGATAATGGCATTTTGCTGATAGTCTATACTGATCTTGCTGATTGGATTTTTCCTTATTCCTTTCAGTATCTTGAAAAGAGAGAATGTGAGTACGACCTAAAGTCTCACATTGATTTTTACAAGGTGAGTTGGGAAGATTTTCTGACCTTGAGATATATCTTGCTTGGTTATGTTCTTCATGGCTCGTGAATTATTTTTCCTGGATTTTGCTTACTAATTTATGTGCTTTTCATTGTTCAGGAGGGAGATTCACTAGAGCCTGCTGTGACTGGAGTCTTAGTGTGAGTATTTCAACTTTGTTCAAACTATAGCATCATTAACTGAATTGTATCTACAAACTTACCGAAGTGCCAAATTGACGGAATGATATCATAATTATATCTGCATTTTGCTTCGTTAAGTGACAAGATTCATTTGCGTCTGCAGGTTCACCTCCACCCCTGACAAGGAAGTTAACAAATACTACTTGGGTCCAGCTTCTCTGGAAGACATGGCGAGGTGAATCCTATTTCTACACTCCTCTCCTCGTTGCAGTTTGTTAGATGTCTCCAATGGCTGTTTTCCTCAATTGGTATTCTTCTGCAACTGTTCAGGCAAATTGCCACTGCTAGCGGCCCCTGCGGGAACAACAGAGACTACCTGTTCTCGTTGGAGAAGGCAATGTATGACATTGGTAAGAACCCCATCAACCTGTTTCCGCGCAGCTGTGCATGTCCGTTCATGTTATTTGCGCAAGTTGAGCTCTATTAGAGGCTTTGTTCTCTTTATATTGAAACTCTTCTTCATGAACAGGCCACGAAGATGATTCTGTGATTGAGCTTGCGAATGAAGTGAGGAAGCTGCTGGCAAGGCGACAGGAAGTGAAGATTCTCGGTGCTCACATGGCTATGAGAAACCATCTTCCTCACATGCATCTCGTCCCCCTTCCGGAAACCACTGTCATGGATTCTAGATGATGACGGGGTGCAACACCTGAAGGTTACGATTGACATGTTTCTGAGCCCCTGGTCTGGGCTTGCGCTTCTCTCTCCCTATTGTTCTTTCGTTTTTTTTTTTTTTGGCTTAAGCAATTCTCTATCCTGACATGGCGGCACTTTACGAGACTGATCTGACATTTTTGGCCACAAAATGCTGTCCACTAATGTTTCACTGAGCCAATACAAACAACACACTTCGTACCACTCTTTGTTGTTCTCTACAGGCAGAAATGAAAGAAGAACTTTGACTGATAGAGTTTACTTCTTTACCAAAGCTATTCCTTTCTTTTGATGGACTATGTAATTTGGTTCTCTACAAGTGGGTGCCCGGATACTTGACAGTTTTTGCGTGTCAAATATTTTGGTTGTCTTTATTATTATTATTATTATTTACGTGGGTTGTTATTAACCATTATTGAATTATCATTATCATTAATCCATTGGGAGTTCTTTAGCTTCTACCCAGATTCCTGCATAGTCTGACGCTTCAAATGTTGACGAAAGACACTTTTTAACACAAACAGTGCTTCAGGATGATTCTTAGTACAAAACAATGCAAACCTGCCCCCAAAATTTTCCCTAGAGAATCACGGGAGAGGTCGCGGGCCTAGATTCTTTTGCGGGCTGGCCCTGGCCACGACTCGGTCTGATACTGGAGAGCGAGGAAGACCTTGGACAGTTGGACCTTTACTACCAGTACACCTAACGAGTGTTTGATGATGTGATTAAAAAATATATCATATTACAAAATACTACACTTTATATTGTACAATAATTTATTGTATTTTTACTTTGAAGACTGGATCATGGCATCTGTGCTCTGCATTCCGGCGACGACTCTCAGCGCTGTTGATCATGCACGTTGATTCAGAGCCTGTGTTTGGCCCGTTTGAAAGTTGTGTTGGCCCATGTTATAAATAAAAACATTAAAATTTATTTAATTTAACATTTAAAACATAATCGTAGTGACCATCGAATTATTAATAAGTCAGACCAATGAATAACTTATTTATAAATACTTTATATTTGTAATAACAATCTTTCACATGATGTACTCCGTTAGGGCTGCTTTGTTATCGGAACTGTCCGGTGGGTTAGTGCAATTGATGAGAGATGAGTTTCGGGGGGTCCACACTCTCCCCTCACACACATAAATGTTAACCTTGCTCGGTTAGCAAACATGGCCTTATTGTCTGCTGAGGATGTGGCTTTTAGGCCCCGTGACATATAGTTTAACTTTAAGAGGAAAATCGGGGTCGATTACACTAAGTCTACTCAGTTAGCAAACATGGCCGCAAACATGGCCTTATTGTCTGTTGAGGATGTGGCTTTTAGGCCCCCGTGACATATAGTTTAACTTTAAGAGGAAAATCTGAGACAATAGATGCCCATATTTTACTTGCAAGTTCTTGTGAAACGTACAAGATAGACAATTATAGAGGGCCATATGGGTTAATCTTAACCTTAATTTAATCAAAAAGGACCTCGAGTGGTTCGGTGGGAAAAGTCCTCATTTTCATAGGAGGGACCCGAGATCGAGCCCGGGGGGTTACCCGGCTCATATTTAATCTCGAGGGATGTGAGTCCGGGATTTTATGACGACGGTATAAAAAAAAGGGGTGACAAGATGCGTAGAGTGAGACTCGAACTCGAGTAATCCAATAATCGCTCAGCTCTCTGTATCATTCTACTAGATTCCCCATTATCAAAAAAAAAAAGAGTCCATTACATCCCCTTGCATCATCTAACTTCTAACATAGATGCAGATGATTGAAACTGCTTGACTAGATGCTTACTAACAACCCTAACTTAAAGAAAAGCTAGAGTCGTTCGGAATGGGAGTATTCAAAACTAAACATAAACATAGAATAACGAGTGACAAAAACTAAAATCTGACTTTAGTATCTATTGTATAAATTTATGTCTGCCTTTTCTATTCTAAATCTGAACTGGCCCCTGTGTCCTACAGTGTCCTCGTTTATACACAAAAATAATGCTTGACTCCAACATAAGCAAGTGCAATAGGTTACGAGTTCAAATTCTCTACCTACCCTGACATACTAATTGCCTGGCACGCTATCTTCCCCATATTAAAAAAATGGAGTAAGGCTCGTTGCACACTCAAGTTGTGCAATATTTTTAATATTTTTATTTTTTAAAAAATAAAGTGATATCTAAGATATCTCAACTTATAATGTAAATCACGTCACTATTATATTACTCAAAAAAAAGAAATCAGATCAAATAAATAACATTGAGTTTATTTCTAAAATATATTTATTTTATTTTTTATTTTTTAAATAATCAAATGGTGATGTGATTTACATCCCAAATTATAATACTTTAGAAACCACTTCAAAAAATATTTAAAATAAAAATAAAATATTTAAAGACACCACACACTCAAGATGTGCAGCACACTTGGATGTATATCAAGTCAAACTCTTACAAAAAAAATCAACGTTTACATACGCATGGGAGTGCCGGGTCACGTACACATGAAATTACACTTTTATGAGAGCCATCTGTTTGACAGAGAAGATGTTTTTCTTTTTTTTAAAAAAAAAACTTCGCCATTAAGATGTACTTACATCTAATTTGGGATGTAAGTTACATAATTTTCAAACAAGCACCTACTATTGATTATATTCTTCAATGGGCACCTGACCATCATTTGGGCTTAGGCCATTTACCATTATGAGTTTAAAAAGAATTCTCGTAAAAATGAATTTAAAAGGAAGTAATAATGTTCTTTTTTACTAAATTTGCTCAGATAATAATAAAAATACACCGTAACTTCACAAGAGGGGGGTAGGGCTAAAATGTGGGAGTCTCGTGAAAGATGTTACCGTAACATGTGATTTTAGGTTAACTTTTTCTGAACTAGGACCCCACTCAAAAAGGACTCTCCAAGTATTCTTGATTTATCTAAATTTGGCTTATTCATTTTGGATGGACTTCCGTTCAAATTGACTTATTTCCATTTAATGACCAAGCAAGAATGTGATATATTGGACTTAATTTATCACTCCCTCTCTCGTTTGGTTTAATCATCAAATGCCATTTTTCCTTCGTCTCTCTCTTTATCCTTTGGTTTTAGCTCTCCACCGTACTTGATCGGTCAGGCCTAACATGCGAGAGTCTCGTGAAGGATGTTATCATAACATGCGATGGTCGGCTCAACTTCTGTAACTTAGAACCCCCTCAAGAAGGGTCCTACGAATGTATGTTTCTAATTCCTCTAAATTTAGCAGATTCATCTTGCAAGGATTTCCCTCCAAATTAACCAGTTCCCATTTAGTGACCAAGCAAGAACATGATAATGACTTCCTTTTAGAGTAATACTTTGTGCAACATACTGGGTAATTACACCCCGGGGTGTTGCATATATATCACTCTTTATTTTTTTAAATTTTTTTAGTAGTCTCCACGTCTAATTAGCTTGGTGTGTCGTTCACGTCACCAGGTGACGTGACATGAGGGCCATGTAAAAATAAAATCTCAATCCTATTCACTATTCACAGGGGGACATATTTTTTGTATGTGGCTCTCACGTCTCATCATCTGGTGACGTAAAATACACACCAAACCAATTAGATGCGGAGGTCACTAAAAAAAATAAAGAGTGTTATATGTGCAACATCCCGAAGTGTAAATTTAAAAAAAAATAAAGAGTGTTACATGTGCATAGTATTGCTCTTCCTTTTATCACTCCTTAAAACGTGTGACTCTCGTGAGGGATGATACTATAACATGCCATTGTAAGTTCACTTTATTTAACTTGGACCCCACTCAAGAAGGGTTCTCGAAATATTCCTAATTCCCCTAAATTTAGGAAGTTCATTTTGATTGTCCTCCCCTCCAGATTGACCAGTTCCATTTTAATGGCCAAAGATTGTTCAAATATCATCAAGATAAAATTTTACATTTGTCATTCATGTTTTTATTATTTATTATTTTTATATATCAAAAAGGGAATCTTGAAGGTGTCCCCTCTCCACTCGAGGAGTGACACCCGACGAGTGACACCATTTAATTAGAATAGTAATGTTTAATATATCACTAGGTGGCTTAACAATATTTTTTTGGTTTTTTTAGTTTGGATTCAAGTTAAATTATTTTCGTGTGAATCTCACGGCTGACTTGGACTTAAAAGTGAAAAAAATATTATGAATAATTCAATTTAAGGGTGGAGGATTATAGATTTTTTTCGGGAGGAGGATAGGTGTTGCGGGCCCACTCCGAGTTAGTTTTTTTTGAAAAAAAATGGTACACGGCCTAGCGGTGTACTCGGGAGATGGTGTAAATTCGAATTGATTCCGAGGAGTGGAATCTGGTACCCCCGGAGAGAGAGAGAGACCGGGGGAGCAGCGGCGTGTAGAGAGAGAGAGAGGGGGTGGGGAGATGAGCGCCGCCGCTGTTCCTCCGTTGACCGCCGCGGGCCGCCACAACGTGTTCGTGTATGGAAGCCTGCTGGCCGACGAGGTCGTCAGCGTCCTCCTGAAACGCGTACCCCAGTCCTCGCCCGCCGCCCTCCACGGCTAGTACACCCCGCCCCCTTCTCTCTCTCTCTCTCTCCACACACACACACAGGAGCACCATGTCGAATCTCGCGTTTTGCTTTGTGCTTCAGCGAGATGGCACCGCGGAACGTTCTTCTCCTTATCCTTACCTTATCACTGCTTGATGCCGTTGTTTGGAAATGGTGGAGGAAGACACTTGCTTGTCGCATGGGAGTGTGAATAGGATACCAGAGCATGGCCGCCGATATAGCATCTGATTGCCTCAGTGTTTGGAGGCTCACTTGAAATGCGAAATCTTTTCAGACATGCGTCTCTGGGCTCTTGGTAAACTTGGCGGTTGTGAAGATCGGATGCACAGACTCGATGGAGTTGGCCTCTTGCGCTCTTGCTACATCTAGTTTCTGCGACTGCGCGTTTGCGTGCTGTGTCATGCATGGCTTCTTGTTATTGAACAGACTTATTTATCCGGAGAACATGAATGCATTGTAGGAGCCAGAAATTTCTGTATATTTGCGGCACAATGTTGCGTGGATCAGACATGGTTGTGTTTGGCCAAATCCTAGTATAGACGACATGAGAAGGGCTCCCTTCTCGAGTAAACAGGAGATCACTGTGAGGAATATGCACACTGGTATCATCCTGCAAATCTTCATGCCAACGCATTATCCTTCTACTCTACGGCTTGCCAGAGTGGCACTTCTAGTATCATATGCGGCCAGGGCATGTTTGGCACAGCTTCCAAATGGAAGCGTTTGTAGGCTTATTTAGTTTTTTGGTCCAGTAATCTTGAGGGAGAGTCATTAGACCTTGGAAGCCCTTTATGTTGTTCTTTTGGTTCCAATGGAAACCTCCATATTGAAACTTCCTAGATTAGGGTTACGGAGGGGTTAGGGGGAGGGATGGGCTGGTGTGGTTGTCCAAAATCAGTTACCTCCCTTCAATGCCGACATTTTTTATGTTGGAATTAGAAGACAAAATGGTTCAAACCTTTGCTTTCTAGGTGATATGGGCAAATCTGTCCAGGTCTGACACGAACTGGCTATATGTACCCAAATCTAAGATATGGTTCTCTATGCAGAGAGCAGAATTCATGTTGATGCTGGAAACAGATTTTGGCCAAATAATATGTGATGGAGCTGGGTTAAATGTCTTTCAGTATATCAGACTTATTTGGTTTTGAAACATACGCATCAAGGTGATGGTGCTCAGTTACTTTTCTTCTAGTACATTATGTTAGGGTCTTAAGAGTGAAGATTGCCAAAGTGATACCCCTGCTGATACTGGTGGATGTCACCCAATTCCCTTGCACTGAAAGCAAAATCTATGTTTTTGTAAATTATGCACATGAAGGGTGAGTGAAATTGAGGAGATAAGGTTCTGCAGAGCTATCCATATTAAGGATGTTGTCTGATTCTGTATGTTTGATAATGGCTTATCAAGTTAATATATAATGCATCTCTAATTGCATTCTGATCGATTGACCATTTACTTACTCGGTAAAACCATTTTCATGCATTTGCTAATAGAATATCAACATTCTATAGCCACAGATATAGTATAAAGGGACGAACATATCCAGCAATTCTACCAGTGGAAAACAACAAGGTTGATGGAAAGGTACAATTTTCTAATCTATGTTAGCTTGTTACCAAAAGGGTCTGTCCAGATTGTCCTAACACTAAGTAATGCATAAAATTACTTAATAATTGATGATTTAACCATATTTTTTCTCATGTGATTTAACCTGAAGTTGACATGCTAAGAATTTTTCGGCATGTCCTAACATGCAACTTTTATTTTATTATCTCTATTTGTAATCATACAATCTCGGGAAGTGTGTTACTGATCCCGATTGGCTTTCATTAAATAAATATTTATCTTGGAAGTCAAAATATCAAAAAATAATAATGTTGCAATCATGATTGTCCACTTTAGTGGAAGTTACACAGATCTTGTCTTCTATGTTTCTGTCCTGTTTGCTTATGTTCAAAATATGGCATGCCACATTTGCATTTCAACCTTCGAATAGTGTCATATAATTGCATCTCTCACTGATTGGTACCGGACGGTTGACATGTATATGTGTACCTAATGTACAACAAAGGTCATTAAGTTACAACAATGATGCCATACCTTTTATGGAATATGCATGTTGTGTGCATGTGACTCTGAAAGACCTTTGAAAAATTGTGAATCCTGGCTTTTAAGAGTTTAAGGAGAGGCATTTCAAAGCCTTAGTGAGGGGTGTTGTTTCCATCATGATTATCATCATGGGGCTTTGTGCCAACAGTGTAGGGTTGGGTAGGACTTGAGCCCAAAATCCTCAAGATGTTTTGAGCAATTTTTCAACTAGCTGTCAATTTGTTGTCCGACCTCCAAAATCTTATATGATAAACCTGGTTTGCTAGTTCAAAACCCAGTGTTTACCTTTAGTGCTTTCAATTGTTCATTAGTTTGCTATTTGATGCAGGTGCTCTTGGGAATCACAGATCTTGATTTGGATATTTTGGATACTTTCGAGGATGTGGAATATGAGAGAAGCACTGTGGAGGTCTCTACAATGGTAAGAATTTTTAACTTTGTATCTTACAATTTCTGTAAAAATGAGAATGCTAGCTCTGTTCTTGCTTTTTACTGAGTCATTTTCTTGGCTTTGTTCGAGCTTAGAGTTTCACTGGACCAATAGAAAATGGGTTAAATAGAAAATTGAATGCTTGTACTCTTTGATATTGGAATATTTCAACATTATGTAACAAGGGAGGAGGAGGGGTGAAGGGTGAAAAATAATCATGCTCTGCATATGGAATTTGGATAAAGGAATTGAATGTGCAATGCCAGAGGGACATCGTAAACTTTCCTTTAGCCAAGGTCCTAACAACAAGAATCCTTATGATAGGTCGAAGATACATGCTCAACATAGAGAATGAGAGTCGTATGGCAGCGTGGCACTTGATACTAAGGGAGTCAATCAAAAGCCTTATTTTTTTGAAAGTGGGTAGTACCACTATTGTATTAAATGAAAAAAGGGCTGTACAAGTATAAACAATAAGCTCTCAAAAAATTATTGCATAAAAGGTCACACCAAGACAGTGTGGCACTCACTAACCCCCCAGTAAAACAAAAAGTTGGGAGTTGAGGGAATTCACATTAGAAAGCAACTTTGCCCATTCCCTCACTCTATCACAAATGAAAGAAATCATAGACTCCTCAGCTCTAGCCTCCCCCCTGAAAATCACATTGTTTCGTTATCCCCATAGAGACCAACGGGTGGCATGCAAGATCAGTCACCACACTATGCTATCCCCTCTATTCGGCCACCTTCTATCCCAAAGCTGAATGATGTGAAACACCTCCCTCTGTCGACCAATGGTATAGTCGGTTTTGCAGCAAGGCCCTCCCACACCGCCTGTGAGTAGGAACAACTTACAACCATGTGGTCTGGAGATTCGTCCTCCTGTCCACATAAACAATAGGTCGTCTGGATGTCCGGAATGAACTAGAGCAGCTTGTCTCTGGTGGGTAACCTTCCATGGGAGATCCTCCAGGTGCGAAGCTTCATCTTCAGCGGACTCCTCGGCCTCCAAACTTAAGGGGCGAGATTGTGACGCACCCCACTGTCCGAGATAATGGTGTAGGCCGACCTAACTGAGAAAACCCCCTCCAGGTCCACGCATCCTCCCTGTCGGGGTTCGAGGCGTCGAGGAGGAGTAAAAGGGCTTGGAGCTGCTCCATCTCGAAGGTCGTGAGGTCCCTCCTGAAGGTCGGCACCGAGGTGCCTCCTGAAAGCTCGGCGTCGAAATCCCTAGAGACCGACCCCAACGGGTCACCCGAAACAGTGAAGAGGCTCGGAAAAGAAGCCTCCAAAATGAAGTCGCCACACCATCTGTCCTTCCAAAAAAGGCATTGATCACCTTTCCCAAGTCAAACCCGCATGTCGGAGAAGATAACATCCCTGCAAGTCAAAATGCCATGCCAAAGGGGCGAGGTCTGGTACTGAGTTGGTAAAGCCAAATCCCAAACTCTCCTTCTGCCATAGTATCTTTGCTTGATAACTTGTGCCCCCAACCCCTCACCTCCTGCCCCCAACCTCTACATCCACTTGCACAAGAGAGCCAAATTAAAATCTCTAGCATCCTTGATCTTTAGACCCCCCCATGTCCTTATTAGCTGCCACCCTTCGCCATTTGATACCATGCCAACCCCTACATTTTCTCTCACTCTCATGCCAAAAGAATATCTCTTGAATGGTCTCAATCTTCTTCACCGCAGACTTCGGGACCCGAAACGGTTGGATCCCGAAAATTTCTTTATGATATTTTTAGAGAAAAATATTTATTTAAATCCGATCCATCATGTGACGACATAAATCGGTGTAAAACAGTGGTTGTTCCATGCTTGGACAATTTTAATGTTCTCGGTATTCCCTAGGTGGGCTTATTCCCATAAATTCACATTGTTTTAATGCACGAGAATTCCGTCAAACACTTGGTGGACGGCCGAAGCCACATACCCACACAACAAAATTGAAAAAAAGTCAAAATCTTTAGCTCCCCGGGAGGGTTCTCAATGCGTAGCAACAAAGTCCCCTCACTCGGAGGCAAGAGACAGTGGGACGGTGCCAAAGAAAAAACAATACACAAAAGAAGCCTCCACTTGTCGCTTTGATGACAGACAATCAGAAAAAGATAAAAAAAAGATCAGCTGAATTCAACCGCCTCTCCCTTTTCTCTCTTCTCTCTGGTGGCACCCACCGGGGGTGCCTCCCCCCAGTGATGTCCACTGGGGGTCCTCCCCCCACCGTGCACCACCGAGGGGTGGCCCCTCTGCTGCACGCACAGACCAGGGGTGGGCCCCTTCGGCATTTCTCCTCTGCGCGGTGAACAAAAAAAGAAGAGGAAAAAACAGAAAAGAAAAAGAAAGAGAAGAATGTATGCAACAAGCCAGGGAGGAGCCATACCCCTACCACAGTCCATCGGGGGTCCTCCTCCATGTGATTAATGCGTGTGTAATCTACCTGGGGGATGTATCCCCACTTGGCCTCACCCCACACCTATAAAAGGGAGAGGGCGGCCAGCACTTGCAAGAGACGACTGGAGAAGAACTCACGCAAGAAGGAGCTTGGCGCAAGGAGCTTTTGAAGTCTTGGAATTTCTTGAAGATTGGAAGACTTTGAACAACGGTACCCTTGGAGATCAGTTGGAGTTTGAAGCTTTGTTTGTTTGTTAAGAATAAAACCCACCAAGGATATGTTCACATATGTGTATTGTTCTTAAGTCCTAATGGACATATTGGGGAATAAATCCCAAATAATCATCCATGAAGGACCAAGGAGCTAGCATCAAGCATGGAGGAAAACCTACAAATGATATGTGTATAAATGCCCTGTGACTATATGTAATTTTTGTAACAGAAATGTCTGAAAGTCATAGGAAGAGCCCAGCTACCCTCATTCTTAGTCGATGGAGATGGGGGGAATCTTTTTCCTTTTACCTTTCTCCTCTTTCCTTCTAAGAGATTAACCGATGGATTTGGGAGGGCAATAAATGCACTGCTCCCTTCTTGGCCGATGGAATTGAGGGATAATCAAATGATAACCAAGGTTTTTTTGACAGGAAGAGAGCCCGCGCATCCATTCTCTCCTTGGTCTCTTAACCATGGCTTTAAAGGATAATAAATACTCCTAACCATGGAATTAAAGGAGAAGGATCTCTTCCCTTCTTTTTTCTAAAAGGCTTAGCCGATGGGCATTTGGGAGAAGGCAATAAATGCTCTTAACCAATAGGTTTAAAGGGGAATAAATACTTTGGCACTTGCATTCAGGAAGGAAAAAATCCCTGCGCACCTTACCTCTACCACATGCACCGGAGGGAGGCTCTTCCTCTAGCATTAAATGCACTCCATAAGCACCAACCGGGGGTCCCTCCTCTTTCTCCAATCAATCAAAGGAGGAGACTTCCCTCCTCCTCAACCAACCAGGGGTGTCCCCCAGTCCCTCTCTCTCCTGCGCAAACAAATAAGAAGACAAAAAAGAAAAGGGAAGAAGAAAAGACAAGAAGAAGGAAGAGGGTCTCACATGTAACACCCTAATTTCAGGAAACCAATGAGTGTTAAGAGCTCATTAGGGTGGCCCATTTAGTGAATTTGAGTCCATTAAGAGGAATTCGTGATTTCAGGAGAGTAGTCCGTTATTTATAGCATAACTCTGTGTATGAATGTCCAAAGAGGATGAAATTGAGCTCATTGAAAAGGTAACTTGATTGTCTACAACTTTGGTGTTGAGCACTTTTAATAGTTTGTCATTTAATAAGTCAAAACTACCAAATAATGAGATGTAGCATTGTGCGGTGAGTTAGACTTAAGATAGACGTTTGGAGACTGATTAGACCGACTGTTAAGTGAGATAGGCGGAGGGGATGAAGAGAATGAGATAGGCGGGAGAGATAGGCGAAGACCTCAGACTAACTTGAGTTGGGCGCTGAGATAGCTGAAGTTTGAGAGATGGGCGCTCATAGCTATCTTAGGATAGGCGGAAGAACATCGCCTAAGTGGGAAGTCAGCTGGAAAGATAGGCGGAGGAGGAAGAGAAGAAATTAAGATAGTTGCTGGAGTTGAGTAAGATAGTTGCTGAAGTTAAGATAGCCGCTAAGATAGTCAATGGATTTTATGAGATAGGCACTCTTAGAGTTGAGATAGTCGATGGAATTTTGGTGAGATAGGCGAAGGTCCTAGCGCCTATGTGAGTTGAGATGGGCGATTAATTTTTAAGACAGTCGATTGATCATTGAGATTGGCGAAGGTTCTAGCGCCTATGTGAGTTGAGATAGGCGATTGATCTTTGAGATAGTCGATAGGCGAAGTTATGATAGGCGAAGCAGACTAAGTGATCTTAGCTTTAAAAATGATCGACTATGTGGACTTTTTATTTTAGCTGCGCTTAAGTGAATTAATTTTGAATTATGACGGCTATATTCCATGTAGACGTTTTTCAGACTACTTAAGTGATGTGTCTCAGAAGTCAATAAGGTAAGGATAGAGTGTCTGTCAGAAGTGAACAAGGTAAGGCAGGGGTGTTTGCCAGAAGTCAGCAAAGTACAGTAGGTGTGTGTGTCAGGGTTAGCAGTTAGGGGAGGTGAAAAATATCTTGGGTAAAGTAAATTAAATAGTTCTCCTTGAGGACTATCTATATAAGATTGGGTTACCGCTCTTGTTACCTCTTTGTCCGCTCAGAACGTTCCAGTAAGAACCAGAGAGGTGTGCGGCAGGGAAGAAGAAGGAGAGAAACAGAGGGAGCGGTAGCAGGAGACGTAGGACGGTTGGGAGAAGAGGAGCAGCCACTGCGTTGCAGGGGAAGGGAAGAGAAAAAGAAAAAAAAGAGGAGAAGAGAAGGTCGGGTTAGCAGGTGGAAGGGGAGAAGAAAAAAGAGGAATAACCGGGTGTGCGTGCGCAAGGAAGGAGAGAGAGAGAGAGAGCGGGTGGTCGGAGAGAGGAGGGAGAGGGGAGTAGAAAGAGAGAGAGGTGTGCTGCAGACGAAGAAAGGGAGAGAGTACCAGGAGGAAGAAGAGCTTGAAGGAGGTCGCCCCCAACGTGAGGGAAACCAGTAGGCGCAGTCTGGGAGGCAGCAAAGGCTAGAGGTCAAAGGAACCCGTAGGAGCGTTCAGGGAACCAACAACGGTTTAGATACCACAACACATGTAGGCATCTGAACAGATCGAACATATATTTTTTTGTTACTTTCATTTACTTTGATCTTAATTTGGTATTCAGAAATTAAATGTGCATGCAAGGGTGATAGCGATCATACATGGTTAGAATTTGAAATCTGCATGTTATCAGTATATTTGCAACCTGTATAAGTATATTTCTTTTCCTGATTTGTTGTGAACCGTAGCTGTGATACTATCCATGTTCATTAAGCGATTAAAGCTGTCCAAATGAAAGACAATGAAAATGTTAAAATGAGATTGAGCACCTGGACAGAGCCACCGTAAGGAGGGGTAGGGTGCTTGGGTAAGCATCTGCCTAGGGATCCTCGTCCGAGGACGGACGAACGATAAAATCCGAAAGCTAGACTGGAAGATGATCTGGTGGATGGTGGGATACAGTCCCCCGATCTTGTATAGTTGATCAAGACTGGTTGATACACGCGTTGGGCCATCCGTGATAGTGCCTGCGCCTCTAGGCCACAGTGGTTTTCTCCTTGTGTCGAGGATTAGATGCATGTCCTAAGTGTGCAAGCAAAGGTGATTCGAACATTTCATGTTGGTGGGGTTAAACTGTGAAAAAGGAATAACCCGATTGAGTGTGGCCGGTGTAAACAAATCGCTATAGGTAGCCGTGTGATTTTAATGCAACGCGACCTGCAGGCCTCTTGTAAATTTGAACTCCCGACGGAGATATTTCTGCAATATTTGCATCTTTTGCTTTGTGTACATGTTAGAACTTACTTAGAATTGGGTATATATATATATATTGCATGAATGTCTTCTTGCATTTTGCAAAATGTTTATTTTATGATATGCACGTGACTGGTTATTCAAATACCTACTGAGTCTTCAGACTCACGCCTGTGGTTTAACAATTTTTAGGAATCTAGGAGGCTGATCTTATAACCCATTAGTAGAGCACCGTAAGAAGAGGTCTTGGGAAGCTTGCAGCAGTCGCATAGAAGACATTGAGGTGGCAGTTTTAGACGCATAAGTCTTAGTGTTCACTGTGTATTTGAGGGTTCTCTTGTATAGTAGAAGACCTTAAGGTTTTAATTTTCATTATGTTCACGAGGGCTCCTTTGTAAGCAGGAATAAACAATGTTGATCAAGAAATGAAAATGATCCTGGGAGACTTTCTATTAAGTGGGTTGTGTAATTCAGTCTATGATGTAAATGATTTCATGGTCGTGATGCTAAGAGATGTACAAAGGATCATATGACTTTGTTATGTGCGTTACTATGAATGGTTGTAGTATGGTTGTGTTTTTAGAAGTACAGATGCTATGGCCTTAAGCGCCTTGCAGATTCCCCGGTTCACAGTGACAGAGGCGTATAAGGTGACGTCACCTCGACCGGGCACCGAGTGACTTAGGAAGGGGCCGCCACATCACCTCCACCACAAGTCACCGGGGGTCCTTCTCCAAGTAATTAATGTGTGTGTGCAATCCACCGGGGGGATGCACACCCACTTGACACCCTCCTCCCACTATAAAAGGAGGAGGTTGGCCAGCACTTGGGGGAGAGCGCAAAAGGGAGCAAAAGAAAGCATCGAGCAAGGCACTTGGAGCTCCATAAGTCCTTGGTGACTTGAAGACTTGAAGAAGACTTTTATCATTTGCTAAAACCCACAACAGGGTGTGCTCACACTGGGAGATATATTTTGTGATCTTTTGATCACTAAATTGGATATGTTTTGATCTTCAAAGTTACTGGAACGATGATGGAACCATGCAAAATTCATAAATAGCCAAAGTCCATAAAAACCCTTGGAAATCATGGGAAGAACCCAATTATGTGTAGAAATTGCAGAAATATCCCCGATGGTGAGAAAATTGTAGAAAAATCTTGAAATATTAGAAAATTATAGAAATATCTCTGCTGGTGGAAAAATTGCATAAATACCTCCAATGGTGGAAAAATTACAGCAAAATTTGAAATACCAAAAAATTATAGAAATACCCCCGGTGGTGAAAAAATTGCAGAAATGCTCTCGATGGTGGGAAAATTATAGAAAACTCTGAAATATCATAAAATTGCATAAATACTCCTGCTTGTGAGAAAATTGTATGAAAGCCCTTGTTCAGTGCAGGAACTGCACAAAGCTCTTGGCATGATTATCAAAATACCCTTGTTCTGCTTTATGCGGTTTGCACGACTCGGTGGAGCGGGATCACGTCACTTCCTTAAAGTGACGTGCGCTCTCCTAAGTCCGACTTAAGGCTAGTCATCTAAATCCATATACTTTTTCAAGGCCAAGACTTATCATATCCAGAAAACCCAGAAAGGGGTGAAATTGCAAACAAACCTTGGAAAGCCAAGAAATGACAGATATGCCTGAAAAAATCTAGAAATTGTAGAGATACCCGTAAAGGGTCAAGAAATTGCAAATAAACCTGGAAATGTCAAGAAATGACGGAAATGTCCTCGGAAAGTCAGCAATTGATGGAAATGTCCCCGAATGTCAAGCATGACGGAAATGCTCGGGAAGTGCAGGAAATGACAGAAACATCTCGAAATGTTAAGAAATGTTGGAAATGTCCTGAAAAGTCAAGAAATGAATAAGTCCAAGAGAGCCAGAAAACTGTAAAAATACCCAGAAAAGGTCGAAAATGGCAAAAATATTTAGAAAGGGTCTGAAACTGCAAAAATACCCCAAAAGTGTTAGAAGTTATAGAAATACCAAAAAAGGGTTAGAAAAAGCAGAAATGTCCAAAGTTCTTCTGAAATTACAAGAATACCCCAATTATTTGGAAAAATTACAGAAATATCTTGATTGAGGAAAATTTACAAATATACCCCGCCTTGTGCGGAAATGTCCTTTATGGATATCAAGTCGAACTTAAGGGTCCGATCACAATCAAAAGAGTGATCATGACCATGAAGCGACTCCGACGGCGCGATAGTGATCATCTTGGCAATCCAACAGACATATTGAAATGAAATTTGAAATCAATGGTCGGATGTCGATCTGAAGTAAATCCAAAGGGGCTGATTACAGCCAGATGTAATCCCAAAGACCTGATTTGTGAGCCGCAGGCGGGGCGGTGTTTTTGTGAGCCACAGGCGAGGTGGGTGTTGTCGACGTCGGTCGACAGGGAAGGGAAGGTGGAGTAGAGGAGGTGTGCGTGCGGGTGCTTCTGCTGCAGCAATGGTGGCGGGGGTGTTTAACTCACAAAAATAAATAAATAAATAGATAGATAAATAAATGTTTCTCCTTTGAAGAAGAGAATGCACATTCGTGGTTATTTAAGTAGCGAGTGTATTATTATTTCCGTGAATTTGAAGTTTATCAGACGATTTGGGTTCGGGTAAGGGACATTTCCCCATCGACCGTAGTCGATGTTTATTTACATCGGCGTAAAGTCCGAATATCCTTGATTAACTATCAAAGAAATCATTTTTGACCTCTACAATATTCGTTGTGATATTAGGGGCTTTATCTAACAGATTCGATCAAATAGATCACCAATTAGAGATACACGTTTGCAGGAGAAAACTAAACATTTCTTTCTTTATATTCATCTTTACAAAATACATGTACATAGCCGGGTTATTTGATTTACATTTGGCTTTCATTCCACCACCAGAGCAGACCGTTGAATTGGGTTTCACAGAGATCAAACCCCTTTTTTTGGGGTATGTTTGCAATTTCTGACCCATCTTGGGTATCACTATAATTTTTGACCCTTTTTTGGGTATTTCTACAGTTTCTGACTCTTCAAGGGTATTTTTGTAGTTTTCGACCCTTCAGGGGTATTTTGGCAAATTTTGACCCTTCCAGGGTATTTTGGTAGTTTTTGACCCTTCTAGGGCATTTCCACAATTTTCCCCAATTGCGGGTCTATCCGTAATTTTCTCTTGATTGGGAATTTGTTTGCAATTTTTCCTTGATTGGGGGGTTGATTTGTAATTTTCCCTCGATTGGGGATTTATCTATAATTCTTTCTTAAGTGAGGGTTTATCTGTAATTTTCTCTCAATTGGGTGTTTGTCTGTAATTTTCCTTCAACTAGAGGAGTTTTTCTGCACTTTTCCCTCAAGTGGGGGCTTATCTACAATTTTTGGAGAATTTTAGGGGTATTTGCATAATTTCGGATAGACCAGAGATATTTTTATAATATCTAGACTAAACATGGGTTTTTGTGTAATCTTGACATGAGGCGCAAGTCCCTCCTTGGCGGATGTGCGTTGACCAAAGACTTTCGGGAGATTGCTCCTCCTTCTCGAGCTCTCATGGGTTGGGGTTCAGCTTCATGCGTCCATCGGCGCAACGCAGGGGATTGAACCCTCTCCAAAGAGTCGCATAAGACACATCACCACAAGGGCATCTATGCAGGCCCTTTTTTTCAAGGTTGGGGTGCTTTTAGGATTCCTGATTATTTCAGGGAATCACATTATTTTCCCTAAGATATTTACAATGAGGTTACATGAGGTTACGTTAACCACACCACGAACATGTGTGCGGACCCAAGGAGGGACAATTTTATAACATACTCCCACTGTGAGCACAAGCACAACACAAACCCTCTCGAAGGATGGGCCTTCAAAAGCACAAGCACAAGAGTCCTCTGCGCTCTCTCTGCGTTCTGTCTGTTCAAGTGGGACCCCCACTGGGGTATTTATAGAGCTCCAGGGCAGTTTCGTACTGTTACCCTGCATCTGGAACAACAGAGGGAACTAGGGCTTGATCCGGACTGACTCTTATGAATGATAAATCTCGGGCCAAAAATTTAGGTTTTCCATCCGAACCTGATCAACTAAATGGAGGAAAATGGGATAGACCTGGGCCAAACCACCCATATGGGGGTTGGACCCGGTCCAAATCCTCCATATGAGGATGGACCCGAGCCAAACCACCCATGTGGGGGTGGATCCGGTCCAAAAAGAGCCTTTCAAAAGCGGCCAGGAATTAATGCCTGCTGCCGCTACCAATCTTGTTTGTTGCTGCCGCCGCTAATCTTATTTGTTGCTGCTGCTGCTAATCTTGTTGTTGTTGCTCCTGCTAGTTCTGTTGTTGCTGCTGTTGTGTGCTGCTGCTGCTGCAGCTAATTTTGTTACAGCTAACGAGCTAACCTGTTGTGCTGTTGTGTTGCCGTTGCAGCTGTTGGGCTGCTGCTGCAGCTATTCTTGTTATGCTGCCAGTTGTAACTTTTTATCTTTTACAATGAGATACCGTTGCCATTAAATCAATATTTAACTAAATATTTAAACTGGTTGAAGAGAAAGAAATTTGGAATGCTGTGTTCCTTGGATCTTACAGTTACTTCTTTTTTTCGTTCATATTACTGATAAAAGGATAATGGCTTTTCAAGGACAATCTGCAAAAATTGCAAGCTTACACATACGTCTGGATAAACAAAGATGACCCAGACTTGGAAGGAGAGTGGAATTTCAATGTAAGCCTTCATTTTTTGATTTGCCTTTCTGACTGTATCTTCTAATGGCAGAGCTGGGCATCGTATGATGTCTTTCCATTGTTGATTGTTCTTATCATTAATAGGTGGTGCACTGTGCACATTCTGGATTTCACCGTCATAGTCATCATAATGATACCGTGAATTCTTTGTGCTTGTGATTTCTTTTTTGGGGGGTTACTGGCAAAGTTTCTTCACCAATTTAATTCACTGAAAGGTGAATCTGTGTGGGAATATGTGACTACAAAAGGATGTAACACGAAAAGTATAAGGAAAAAAGGAAAGGTCATCTGATGTCACGATCAGAAAAAATTATGGCATCGTTGGGGACATGATAAATGGAAATGTTTGCTGCTCATTTATGCCAGTTCATATTTTCATTGGTAATGTCCCTGCATCGGAACTCTATTTAGGTTCATGGATATCCATATGGCAGAATTCTTCTTCTGGTTGGTACCCATTGTATGGTGAACAGGTAAAATCTGTTTTTTAGAAGTGTCTAGCAGACAGATGGTGCAACTGCTAGACTCCTGAATCTAATTACTGTAAGTCTGGCACCATTATTACTTGTTCCAGCCAAAAACTTATGTATGTCATTTTGCTGCAACTTGGAGATTTAGGTTTCTGTTGTTGAGCCACCACAAGCGGCTTGAAGGGATGCAACAGCCCTTTAGAAAATCTTACCTTCTTAAATATTGAAAAACATGTTTCCACTCTGCAAATATTGCTGGAAGCAATCTTTTTGAAGCTGCCCTGTTTGCCATGATAGTTAGAAAACATATTTGGAACCAGGGGAGATGTTACGGAAATATAATTGATTGTCTTTTCCTATATACATCTGATAGTTGTTCTCCAGAAATTTCGTTGGTTATTTCTCCTGGTTTTCCCATGACTACAGAGGTGATTAATTATTGGCAGTCCTGGTGGAATTTTTCTACTTCTGTCTCTCGTATCTTTTGCGGCCTTATTTCACTTTCAGAAAAGAAAATTCTTTTATGGCTTCATCATCTTCTCCATCTTTCACAAAAAAACTTTGCTTCTCTTGTATTCTAACATAGGTTTCTTTCCCTTCAAGGAATGGAAGCAACTGTGCATGGAGGACTTCGTGGAGATTACCAGAAGATTTATGGAAGACTACGAGCAATCGGAATCCAGTGCTAGTCGCCTTCTTCTCGATCAAGATTAAGAACAGATAAAAGATGAATAAAATTTCTTCCTTCGACTCATCTTGACATCTTGGATCATTTTAATCAGATTGTACTGATTCACAGCAAAACTGAGCCACTTTTGAACTCAGTTCAGCTGTTGTCAGATTATTGCATGGTTGCATAGGAACAGTTGTGCAGGACAACATGCATAGTGCTTCCAAAAAAAAAAAGAGAGAAGAAGATAAATCCAAGATTTCCTCTTGCAAGATTGATCTTATTAACTAGAACACATTAGAAAACAAAAAAGAAATTTTATGGTATTTTTTTCTCGTGTCTTTAAATCTGAGTGTATTTTTTCTCCTTGAGCAACCCGGCTACTAAACGATTTGTTTTGTTGTCATGGAATCTTGCCAAGCATCACATGTTTGAAGGATGCAGTTTAATCCTACCTTTTTCGTCTCAACATTTTTAACACCTCGTCATATATTCAAGACGGCACGAATTCATCACTTTTTGGATACATTATATTTTCGTTTCAAATTAATTCATTATCCTATTACATATAGATTTTAATATTTTAAATAAATTTTAATATATTATAATATTAACCATTCTTAAATCATGATTTTTAGATTTTTTTTTCTTTTGGCCAACCTGGCGCGTCTAGGCGTGATCATTATTCACGTTCAACTCAAAAGTCAAACCAAATCGATAAATTTGGTTCGATTTGGTTTGAGTTGAAATTTTAAAAAATTTGATGTAAATTTAAATTGAATCTTATTAACAATTTTGATTTGATTTGGTTTTGAAGTTTAGGAAATTGAATCGAACTGAATAAATTGAATTTAAAGATATTTCTGTCAAGTTAATATAAGTGTATATATAATTATAAGTTCTAATTCAAAAAGTTCAATCTCCACCGTCTCGATGGGATTTGAGGTTTTCGACTCTATGAAATAGATTTCAAATCACTTTTCATTCTACTGTAATTAGGATTGTCAATGGGACGGGTTGGGTTTAGGTCGGCCCAGTCTGGGTCTAACTTATCAAGATTAAGGCTCGAGCCCGACTTATGTGGGGCCGGGCCGGGCCTGATATTATTTAAAAATTACAAAGTCCGACTAAGGCCCGGTTCGGCCCGATAACTTAAATAAAAAAATAAAAATTAATATATTTAATAATATAAAATTTATAATCTTATTAAATTAATTTAAATTATATTATTAATTACATAAATTATGTGAAAAGAGAGTTTTAAAATTTTTAATTAAGTAAAATAACGTAATCTTAACTAAATGATTTTTAAAATTTGAAGTGAGAATAAAAAAAGAGAATGGGTCGGGCCGGTCAGTGGGTCAAACTCAAAGCCCGAGTCCGGCTCGCGGGTCTAGTCGGGCCGGACTTTTAAGCCGGACTAAAAGTCCGCGGGTCGAAAAAGTCCTTGCGACCCGGTCCAAAATCGGGCCAAACCCAAGGATGGCAAACTCGGTTTCGGACTCGGTTTCGCTAGGGTCCGAAACCGATACGACTCGGTATCGGTTTCGGTTTCGGTCGAAACCGGCCGAAACCCAGATAAAAGGTTAAAAAAATTAAACTAATTCTAAAAAATCTGATAAAAATCATAAAAAATATAAATAATCACTTAAAATCACAAAAATCATTACACATGCATTTGACTGTATAAGTTAGTGCAATAACCTTGAAGTAGACAACTACAAAAATTGAACTTCAAACATTGAACATGTGAAAGTTAAAGTAATATTCCATTGTATATTAATACAAGCAGTACAATAAACCAAATTAGATAAAATAAATGTTACAAAAATTCATTGATTCTTACCTAATATGGATAATAATTACTAGAAGAACATTCTCCCTCATCGTCTGACCCTTGATGTTGATACCCATAACCAGGTTGCATGTATGGTCTATATTCACTATAACCAAACAATGAGGTAGCCAAGTCCTGCATCCCTCTTTGGATCCCTCTTGGAGTGTTTGGTTGGCTTGAGCCGAATCCAGTATCAGCATAAGAATCTTGAGGAAGAGAAGAGGAACTGGCCGGATGGAAGTTGAATGATGGTTCATAACCCCACGACCCATAAATCGCTGCCTCCTGTTGGCCACCTCCATAACCTGATAGATGCCCATATTGACTCTGTGACTCATGTCCTCCCTCACCCTGACTGTATCCTCTGCATGTGTCTGCGTGGAAGGAGGAAGGACCACCAGCATCCCCACCACCAGTAGTAACACCTGTAGCACCTGGCACATACGAAACTATATAATTTATCTCCTACCAAAACCTTTTCTGATTCGAACTGATAATAAGAATTTAAGTTACTTTCAAAAACAAAAAATCAAAGGATCACGAAATCTGTAATCTCCAGTCGCCTTTTGGCCTTTGAGGATGCTTTTTCATGTGCCGGTGTGCTTTCTTCTTCCACCATTGACATGAATCATGTTCCCTTGGCGTGTGCCTCAAATAAATCTGCTTCAACTGCTCAATTGCCGGGTCCTCTCGAGCAGCAACATTTGTTCTCTCAGTTTGCCCATGCACTGATGTACTTCTTCTTAAGGATGTAGGTGCCTTGCCCATTCTAGGAGTGATTGGCCTGCTATCTGAGTCGGAGTGTCTAGCTGGCTGAAAATCATACTGCTCCTCAGTGTCCTCAACAACCTTAGACATGTGGGCATGAGTATCTCTGGCCCTCTTTGATTTTCTTCTTAATTCGGGATCTCTTTGCTCATCTTCATCTAGTATGTCATCTGCCCATCTTCTATCATCATTATCAAAAACGGGCTCATCAACCTGCTCTCGTGTCTCCACCCAAGACTGCAACAGATTCTCATCATCAAATAAGGCATCCACATCAATTTCTGCGGCGGCATCCCCGGCGGCGCGTTTGTCTCGCAGCTGTTGTCTCAACCTCATATTCTTTATTCTCAACCTCATATTGTAGTGGCAGTACACTAATTTCTCTAACTGTTCAGCATTTAGCCGATTACGAACCTTCGAGTGTATAAGGCTGAACGTGCTCCAATTTCTTTCACATTAGCTTGCCGATGTTGTTTGACTGAGCACCCTAATTGTAATGAAAGTCAATGCATTGCTGCCCACATCTCGGTTGTTCACCATTATCCACCAGTCAGCTGTTCCACCAACCATAAACAAATGAATTTAAGTTGTAGAAATATATATTCATCAGGTTAAGAAATCCAAAAAATAAAATATACATGGGCTCACTCTTCCCATAGCATATTGCAATTGGGAGTCAGCATATGTCCCGGTCCTCATTCTGTAATGGTTCATCTACAAACATAAAGTAATACATTAACATAACTATTTAAATAAATTCTATACGCGTTATTGAAAGTATCAAATAAAGGCGAACCTCTACTTCGGCCTAGTCTCTTTTCTGGATTCCTCGATAAACGACCAATGACTTTTAAAGTCCCTTGAAGCACCTCGCCATCAACATGTGCATCGGCACCGTACATAAATCGAGGGTTGAGGAAATAACCTGCATTTGTGTATAATTAACTAAATGAAATTTATAAAATAACATAAAGGTATTACCCCAATTTCAGTACAATTAATCACTCACCAGCTGCATACAAGTCGTGGTGTAATGTGTTGTCCCATCTCTGGTCAATAATTTTTCACCATTTTGTATAATGTCTGGGAAGGGAATACTGTAACTCCAATTTGGCACGGTCCATGGCCTCGTACAGATAGCCCATATCATTCTTCTCATCGCCATTCACCATTATTAGGACCTTCACGAGGGGTGTGACTATTTTCAAGTACCGTGACACCCTGTCCCAAAATTTGTTGTCGTCCACGAGGTGGCAGACATCCAGATAATCCATCTGTGCATCAACTGTGCCCTTGTCAATGTAGTCCCGCAGGGCATTGTGGTACATGAAAGCTTTCTAAATGAAATTTGAAGCTGCATCAACTGTTACATATCAGTAATGATAAAGTATCAAGAATTGAGATCAATCTTATACATGTGCAAAGACTCCAAAGAAATAAAATTGGAAGCAAATCTGGTTGGGCCTCCACGGATGATATCTCGCCCTCCACTGGCATGCGCCCTGAACATATTTAGTATCCTAGGATGGCCATAGATATACTGTGTGACTTTTTGTGCCTTGTCAATTGTCTTCTTCACATGCTTTTCCTTCCCTATGTCATCAAACATCAGATCTAGACAATGTGCTGGACATGGGAGCCAATATAAATGACTGCACTTCTGCATCAATTTCTTCCATGCAGCCTTGTAACTGGCTTCATTATCAGTCACCACCTGCACAACATTCTCCTCTCCAATTTGTTCTACCATGCCATCCATCAAATGAAACAAATAATTTACATTCTTTTCATAATATGATGCATCAACTGATTTCACAAACACTGTACCTTCGATGCAATAGACCAAAAAGTTTTTCATTGATTTCTTCGTGGTACCAGTCCAACCATCACACATGATGGTGCATCCTCTCTCCACCCATATATGCTTGAAGCTTTCAACCCAATCATGGAGCTCCTCAACCTCTCCCTCAAGGCCACGCCCGTATATGTCTCGACGTGAGGGGGCCTTCAAGCCAGGGCCAGCATCTGCTATGGCATCTATCATAGGTTGAAAATATTCACTTGAAGCTGCATGTGCAGGGACACCTGCATGAAAAAACCATTTGCAGATAGATTTAAATGCATGCCTTGCAACTTCTGCTGATTTTTTGACCTCTCTCAATGCAGACTTGATTTTAGGTTGTGTAGCCTGGGGCCTTCTGTGGAGATAGCTGTCCATGGTGTTGGGTTGAAGTGGATTAGATTGAGAGTGTTCTTAAGAAAGGAAAACTCAAAGGTTTATCCAAATGGTGCTACCTAAAGTGTTGTGTTTTGTATGGGGACTTTTGTCCCACATTGGAAAACACAAAGAGGTGAGGGGACCTTATAGTTCCTAGGGCCCCCTGGACTATGTCTTATAGACAATAGTGGGGGTAGGCTAGGGCCTATCACACGCACGCACGCGCCGGGCCGGGCGGGGCTGGGCGGGCGCGCGCGTGTGTGTGTGAAGTGCGGGTCCAGCCGGCTTGTCCTGGCACTCTTTTGGATTTCTTTTTACTGTTTTGCCCTTTCTTGGAGAGAAAGAGGGGTCTCCGAACGGTTTTTGTTTGGAGGCGGACCGTCGCGGGCATGTGTATAACAGGAGTGATTAGCATTACCCTAATCACGTGTTATCCTGTTCTGCTATTTTTTACTTCCCCGAGGAACCGCTCGCGCTCCGCTCTCTATCTCTCGTCTCTCCATCGGTTGCAGCCGCTGCTCCGTTGCTCTGCCTCCCTTGCATATCACCAACATCGTTCGGCCGTCGACGTCTTCTTCGTCGGTGTTCGCTGCTGTCTTTCGTCGGTGATCGGTGCATGTTCTTCGACCTACATATTTTTCCTTTAAGAAGAGATCTAGGTTTCTCGCATAGCATTTTTTACTAGATTCTTAAGAGTGCGCTTAAGGGTCTTGTGTTAGTAGTCGTATTCTGGGGGAAGACCGCCATACTCATCGCACCGTTCTTGTGAGGGGTGATATCTTCTCTAAGGGGAGTCTCTTTGAGACGCTTCTACTGCATATTTAATTGTTCTACAACCATGTTTTACACTATAATCATGTTTATTAATCTTGTTTCTTGGCCGTTCTTTGTTGAATCAACCCCATATGCATGTATGCTCTGGTTTACCTTGTATGTATTGTGGTCCGGTTGTTGTCATGATGTCACCCCATTACACTGTTTATTCCCAACAGTCTTAGAGAAGATATCGTTCATGTCATCGTCATCTTCAATGAGTTTTGGAACCAGGGTGGACATGTCTGGGATGCCCGCGAAATTTGCTGGGCAACACTTTAAGCGTTGGCAACAACGCATGAAGATGTGGTTCACCATGGTTGGTCTAATCTCATTGTTAGAGTCGGACCCCTCTGTGATAGATGAAAACGACCCCGAGAGTGCTAAGAAGGCTGAAGAGTGGAATACTAGAGACAGGTTAGGACATGTGTGCATTCTAACTGTACTGTCGGATGTCATGTTTGATGTCTATAGTACTTCCACCTTCAACACTACTAAAGCTCTGTGGAATGAACTTGATCGGAAGTACAATACCGAGGACCAAGGTCTGGAAAAGTACTCCGTGGACAAGTTCCTTAAATTCCAGATGGTCGAGAATAAGTCTATAGGGGAGCAGGCACATGAGCTTCTACTTATGTTCCATGGTTTGGCTGAGGCAGACATGAAAATGCCTGAAAAACTCCAAGTCATGTGCATCATAGAGAATTTGCCTAGATCCTGGGAGGATTTTGGCATGGGCCTCAAGCACCTTAAAGGGGCTATCTCTCTTGATGATTTGATGAGGGCTGTAGCCATTGAAGAGGAACATAGGAAGGAAAAGCCCAATATGCATGTGGATGCAAGTGCAAACCTAGTGATGAAGCATAAGGGTAAAGATCCAAAAGGCAAGGCCAAGGTTGATTCCACTGTTCAGATGAAACCTAAGGGAAAGATAAAGAAGAAGAAGGTACTGGGACAGTGTTGGAATTGTGGTGACAAGGGTCACATGCGCAATGACTGTCCTAAAAAGAAGGAAAAATTGCTGAATAAAGCCATGCTGACCCATGAAATTCCAGCACATGTCCATGTGGTGACTGGGGGATCTTCTTCTGGTATGGAGTATGTTTCTCTAAATCCTCAATTATTTACTATTTATGAACCAAATGAGTGGTTGGTGGACACTGGAGCCAATGTGCATCTAAGTGCTGACAGGGCTAATTTTGTGTCTTATCAGGCAACCCATGATCGCTCCGTGACAATGGGAAATGGAAGTACAGCTAGGGTGCTAGGAGTTGGACGTGTGAACCTGAAGTTTACTTCAGGGCGTGTTCTTACTCTTTCCTTAGTGTACCATATTCCTAGTGTTAAGAGGAATATTTTATCTGGTTCTGTTTTAGTAAGGGAGGGTTATGAACTGAACTTTAAATGTAATAAAGTTGTTATACTTTATCTGAAGACTTTTATTGCGAAAGGTTATCTTTCTGATGGTTTGTTTAAAATCTTTGTGGATCATGTGATGAACAGAAATGTGAATGATAGTGCTTCAATTTCTACTTCTGTTCCTGTTGCTTATAATGTTATAGATTCATCTGAATTATGGCATGCCTGTCTAGGTCATCTTAATTTCAATTCTTTGAAACGTATGATGAACCTGAAATTGATTCCTGAGCATACTGTTGATAAAACTAAGAAATGTGATATCTGTGTACAGGCTAAACAACCCAGAAAACCTTTTCATTCTGTGGTTAGAGATTCAGATATTCTGGATCTGGTTCATTCAGATATTTGTGAGTTTAATGGTGTGTTGACTAGGGATCATAAAAAGTATTTCATTACCTTTATTGATGACTGTAGTAGATACTATTATGTGTATTTGCTTAGATCTAAGGATGAGGCTTTGCAAAAGTTTATCATCTTTAAGAAGGAAGCAGAAACACAATCTGGCAGAGTTCTTAAGAAGTTGAGGTCAGACAGAGGAGGAGAGTATACTTCTAGTCTGTTTGTGGAATATTGCCAAGATCATGGCATTATTCATGAAACAACCGCCCCATACTCTCCTCAGTCTAATGGGATAGCAGAAAGGAAGAACCGGGTATTCATAGACATGGTCAACTCTCTCCTGCAGAGTTCGGGACTACCAAAGTATATGTGGGGGGAAGCTTTGAATACGGCTTGCCTTATTCTGAATCATATTCCCCTGAAACATAGAGATAATAGTCCAATTGAACTTTGGAGAGATAGGAAACCTAGTTTGAAATTTCTCAAAGTGTGGGGGTGCCTTGCAAAGGTACTTGTTCCTGAGCACAAGAGAAAGAAACTAGGGCCTAAGACAGTTGACGCCGTCTTTCTAGGCTATGCTGAAAATAGCTATGCATACAGGTTTCTGGTTATTAAATCAGAAATTCCTGGCATAGATATTAACACCATAGTCGAGTTTCGAGATGCCACGTTCTTCGAAAATATTTTTCCCATGAAGACTGGTTTGCCTCAACATTTCACTTCTGAGACTGTAGCCTCTACATCTGATTCTATTCCAGAACATGTGGAAAGAATGACAAATGTGGGGGCTGATGCGTCCGAACCTTATCCTGATACTTGTGATCAAGAAGAGGTTGAACCAAGAAGGAGTAAAAGACAAAGGGTAGCCAAGGATTATGGAAGTGATTTTGTTACTTTCCAGATCACGGGTGACCCCCCAACCTTTCGAGATGCAATGGCTTCACCGGAAGCAAGGCATTGGAAGGATGCCATTAAGAGTGAGATAGATTCCATTCTTGCTAATGGCACTTGGGTGTTAGTTGATCCTCCTCCTGGTTCAAAGACCATAGGATGCAAATGGGTCTTTAAGAAGAAACTAAAGCCAGATGGAACCATTGACAAGTATAAAGCCAGGCTTGTGGCTAAGGGTTTCAAACAATTGGAGGGGATAGATTACTTTGATACCTATTCTCCTGTCACTATGATGACCACAATCAGAGTGCTTGTAGCACTGGCTTCCTTATATAATCTGACTGTCCATCAAATGGATGTCAAGACTGCCTTCCTTAATGGTGATCTTGATGAAGAGATTTATATGGATCAGCCTGAAGGATTTGTGGCTCCAGGTAGTGAAAACCAAGTTTTGTAGACTTATTAAGTCTCTATATGGTTTGAAACAAGCCCCTAAGCAATGACATGAAAAGTTTGACATAACTATCATGTCATTTGGATTTGTAGTCAATGAGTTTGACAAGTGTATCTATCACAAAGTTAAGGGAAATGAATATGTAATCTTATGCCTATATGTAGATGATATCTTGTTGTTTGGAAGCAATTTGAGAATTATAATTGAGACTAAATCATTCTTAAGTAGCAGATTTGAAATGAAGGATATGAGTGAGGTAAATATAATTCTGGGGCTGACTCTTATTAGATCAGCTGAAGGGATAGCAATTTCTCAATCTCACTATGTTGAGAAAATTTTAGAGAAATTTGGCTATCAGAATTGTAAAGCTGTCTGTACACCCTATGATCCTTCTAGAATTTTCTGCAAGAACAAGAGTGGTGATCCTGTGTCTCAATTACGGTATTCTCAGGTTATAGGGAGCTTAATGTATCTTGCAAACTGTACTAGACCAGACATTTCATATGCTGTGTCTAAACTCAGTAGATACACGAGCTGTCCTGACCATACTCACTGGGAAGGCTTAGATAGGGTTCTGAGGTACCTAAAAGGTACCATGACCCTGGGCTTGCATTTTTAAAGATTCCCTGTTGTCCTTGAGGGATATAGTGATGCAAGCTGGATAGCTGAAAACTCAGGGAGCAATGGTGTCACAGGGTATGTTTTTACTCTGGGAGGTGGTGCAGTCGCCTGGAGGTCGACTAAACAAACCATCTTGTCTCGGTCTACTTTTGAGGCTGAATTGTGTGCTTTGGACACAACTGGCTTGGAGGCTGAATGGATCAGAGGTCTTCTGTCTGAACTCCCTCTGATGAGTCAGCCTATACCTGCGATCTCTGTGCATTGTGACAATATGACCACAATTGCAAAGGTCAAAAGTTCAAAGTACAATCAAAAAGAAAGGAGACACATTCATCTCAGACTTAAGTCTGTAAGGGAATTAGTGTCTCAGGGAGTGATAGCTGTGGACTTTGTTGGTACCAAGGACAATATAGCTGATCCTCTGACTAAAGGACTTAATAAAAGTCAAGTCCAAAAGTTTAGGATGGGGATGGGACTGAAACCCATCAGTTGTTCTCCTGCAGTGGCAACCCAACCTATCTGAGTAGAGATCCTACAAAGTAGGTTCAATGTGGTAATAACAAGTTGCTGAGAGGACTGGAAGGCACTTAATTTAGACAGATACTTTGTATCTGAGTTCCTCCCCTGTAATCCTAAACAAGCTAGTGCCTGTTACTGCAAGTTAAGGTTGAGTTATACACTCTTAATGGGTTCAAGCCTGGCAAGGCAGGATGTCAGCAGTGCATCCTTGGAGAAGCCCACCTAAGTGAGTACTACTGTGTGGCCGCAGTTAAAGAATTGGGTTATTCTTGAAAATGCTCATGAATCAGGACAGGGCGTATGGCCTTTAAAAGCGCCGGTTACTCTTTTTGCTATCAATGAAACCTTATACCATGTTGTTTTCCTATAAGTAACCTTCACATCAAGAATCAAGTTCAAGATTTAGTTCACTTCGATTCTGTGAGGGGTGAAAATTGGAACACTTAGGTGAATGTTCAAACCCGAAAGGTACCTTTACTGAAAGCATGATATGTTTAAGTCTCTTCTGTGTGTTCCCTTTCTCAAACCTTGAGTTTGTGGGGGAATGTTGGGTTGAAGTGGATTAGATTGAGAGTGTTCTTAAGAAAGGGAAACTCAAAGGTTTATCCAAAGGGTGCTACCTCAAGTGTTGTGTTTTGTATGGGGACTTTTGTCCCACATTGGAAAACACAAAGAGGTGAGGGGACCTTATAGTTCCTAGGGCCCCCTGGACTATGTCTTATAGACAATAGTGGGGGTAAGTTAGGACCTATCACACGCACGCACGCGCCGGGCCGGGCTGGGCTGGGCGGGCGCGCGTGTGTGTGAAGTGCGGGTCCAGCCGGCTTGTCCTGGCACTCTTTTGGATTTCTTTTTACTGTTTTGCCATTTCTTGGAGAGAAAGAGGGGTCTCCGAACGGTTTTTGTTTGGAGGCGGACCGTCGCGGGCGTGTGTATAACAGGAGTGATTAGCATTACCCTAATCACGTGTTATCCTGTTCTGCTGTTTTTTACTTCCCCGAGGAACCGCTCGCGCTCCGCTCTCTATCTCTCGTCTCTCCGTCGGTTGCAGCTGCTGCTCCGTTGCTCTGCCTCCCTTGCATATCACCAACATCGTTCGGCCGTCGACGTCTTCTTCGTCGGTGTTCGCTGCTGTCTTTCGTCGGTGATCGGTGCATGTTCTTCGACCTACATATTTTTCCTTTAAGAAGAGATCTAGGTTTCTCGCATAGCATTTTTTACTAGATTCTTAAGAGTGCGCTTAAGGGTCTTGTGTTAGTAGTCGTATCCTGGGGGAAGACCGCCATACTCATCGCACCGTTCTTGTGAGGGGTGATATCTTCTCTAAGGGGAGTCTCTTTGAGACGCTTCTACTACATATTTAATTATTCTACAACCATGTTTTACACTATAATCATGTTTATTAACCTTGTTTCTTGGCCGTTCTTTGTTGAATCAACCCCATATGCATGTATGCTCTGGTTTGCCTTGTATGTATTGTGGTCCGGTTGTTGCCATGATGTCACCCCATTACACTGTTTATTCCCAACAGTGACTTGTTCCCTGCGTATGTGGGGCAGCACCAACGTCAGGACGTCGTGCAGCTGTAGTCTCATAGGTCCCTGAACCCATGGCTCCCTTCCCTTTCCTTCGAGCGGCTTGTTCACGCTCCCTTGCTTCAGTCAGCTCTAGATCAGAATCCTGAGTGCCTTCCTCATCATCATCCCTCCTAACCCTTCTGTCAGAAATCTCCTCAGCAATTCCAGCCTCATCCTCAGCCCTTTGTTGCACCATCTTTCTTTTCCCCAGAAGGCACTGGCGCATCTCTTCTCGCACCTCTCGGGGACAGTGGTCACATTGTCTCACCTCTCCTCGTACCCCTGCCAAATGTTGCTTTCCTCTGATTATTCCTACATGCATCTCCCTACCACAGTAATTACATTTCACCTTTCTTCTCTTAGCATCAACCAAGGTCAGGTGGGCCCACCCCGGATCCTCCTGCCCTTGTTACTCCTGTGTTTGCTGACGTCTAGGCATGATGCTGCATTATGACAGTCAAAGACAATATCTTGTAAGTACAATGAAAAAAAAGGCAATTGAACATGAAAGAGCTCCAAATTAGTCAATGAAGCTTAATTGAGCTTCAATTGTGGGTAATAAAGCCGAATTAGACGAAAGTCCCAATTTTTATGAGGTAATTAAGCCCTAATTATCAAATAACCCTTAATGACCCTTCATAAAAATGACATCTCAGTATGATCCCACCCCAAATTCATCAATCAAACTTAATTAACATTCAATTGTAGCTAGGGAACTCGAATTAGACAAAAGTCCCAATTTTTTGAACTAATTAAGTCTTAATTACTAATTAAGCTCTAATTACCCCTCATAAAAATATAATCACAGCATGATCCCATCCCAAATTCGTTAATGAAACTTAATTAACCTTCAATTGTGACTAAGAAACTCGAATTAGACAAAGCCCCAATTTTTATGAACTAATTAAGCCCTAATTACCCTTCATAAAAACATAATCCCAGCACGAAGGCACCCCAAATTCGTCAATAAAACTTATCTATCATTCAATTGTGGTTAAGAAAGCTGAATTAGATGAAAGCCCCAAATTTTTTGCATGAATTAGGGCTTTATTAGCTATTACCCTCCTTGCTCACCTCAAAATTTTGACCCATTCGTCAATAACACAACAAAACAATCAAACCCTAAATTATGACAGTCAAAAGAACCTAAAACAAAACAATCAAATCCTAAATTATGACAGCCAAAATTTTACCCTCCTTGATGAATGATCCTTCAAGCTGGCCAACGCAGCTCCCTCTCCCTGCCACCTCCAGGTGTAGCTGGCTTCTCCTGTCCACCTCCACAGCAGTCGCAGTAGCTCGCAGCAGCAGCAGCAGCCACCTCGCGGGCGCAACAGCAGCAGCATCGGCCACCTCTTGCAGGCGTGCGCGCAGCAGCAACAGCAGGCAGGGCCGGCAGCAGCGGCAGGCAGCAGCGCAGGGCCGCATGCACACTGGGGGAGAGGGTTTCGGCTGAGGCCGGTGGGTTTCGGCTGAGAACGATCGGGTGGGGGGGGGGGCTCAAATTCACGGGGGTTTCGCCTGAAACCGAACGGTTTTTGGCGAAACCAATATCGGTTTCGTCCGAAACTGATACACTTATACCGTTTCGTTGAGCTACAGTGATCCGTGTGGTTTTCGTATCGGGTCTGGCCGAAACCGATACGTTTCGGCCGAAACGTATTGGTTTCGGCCGAAACTGCCAACAATGGCCAAACCCGCGGGCCTGTCAGGCCGGCCCGGCCCATTGACAGTCCTAACTATAATTGAAGTTCTTAATTTTTTATGTAAAAATATTACGATGTTTTGTTATTACAAGTTATAATTTTTTATGTTATATTTTTAATATTTATTTTTATTGGTAGAATTTTTTCTACCTTATCTTTCTCTACTCGTGTTTGAATGTAATTTAATATCTAAAAAGAGAGATGAATATGATTTAAATCGAATTAAATTGAACCAAATCAAATTAATTCGATTTGATTTGATTTAATTTTAAAATAATTTAATTTAATTTGATTCGAGTTGAAATTTTAATTCAATTTAATTTAATTTAAAAAAAGTTATCTTCAAATTAAACGGTGCTCACCCCTGGACGCGTCACTCTCTCTTAAATCCGGATCTAATAACGTTGCGTGGGAATGGGTGAACGGCGAACCCAACGACCAAGGGTTTCACTGTGTGCAAAATTCACCGACATGGGGCATCGAATTGGAGAGGCAGTTCACGGCGAGGTTAACGTTACATAAAAGTTTTACGAGTGATATTTGCTATGGGCACCTCATTTAGATTGATCTTGTGCACAAACCCATTTGACGTCGAATAAGTCTTCGCAATCATTGTAATCTAAATAGATTGAAAAATACACTATATGACTGAAAAATAAAGTATAAAATTGAAAAATAGAACGTCTGACTAAGAAATAAGGATTTAACTGAAATATGCGGTTTATAACGATAGTTATCCAAAGATTAGAACTATGTAATTGTTCATTTCAAAGAGTCATTTTTACAATTAACCCCCAAAAAACTCACATATTTATGCCGCACATCACAGACCTTGTCAATTGTCACGAGGTCGTCCGCCGACCTGGCGAGGCCCCTCATACACTGACACCATCGTCATCTCTTTGCTTCCCGTTGGAGAGGGCAGAATGGAATTGCGCGCGAAAGCCCCCACGGTAGACGGGTGGCCGTTGGGAAGGAGTTCTAGGGTTCTCTGCCGTTCGGGTTTCCTTCGCCTCCGGACTCGGAATCCATGGCGGCGTGATCCCTCTCGGGCGTCAGCGGTGGCCATGTCGCCGGCGTGCGCGCTGTCGCCTCCCGTCCCGGGCCGTCGCAACCTCCCCTCTCCATCCCCGGGCGACCCTTGCTCGTCCCGAAGCGTCGGCTCCCCCCGCCACCCCCCTGCGAGAGTGTTCTGTCACCTCCTCCGCCCCACGAGGGCTGGCCTCGCCATCCGCACGGCCCCACGCGGCAGGACCCAGGTGGTGGCGGCCTCCGCCGGCCCGGACGGCCGGGAGTCGGCGGGCGAGTCCGGGGGCCCATCCGAGGAAGAAGTGGCAAGGGGCGCCGTGGTGGAGCTGCTGCAGGAATGTGGAGCGTCGAGGGAGGAGGCGGCAGAGATCGTCTCCAATTGCCCAAAGTATCTGGAGATGCTTGCGGGTAATGTCCGGGAACTGGACGAGCACTCCCTGTGGGGTGCCTGGAAGGAGGACTTGGCGGAAGATGGACGGGGAGAAGAGGGGAGAGAAGACGTCGGTGGGCTTAGCTTCAGGAAGAAGGTGTATCTGATGGCGAAGAAGAAAGGGGATAAAGGTGTTCTGCCGTACTTGGAGAGCATGGGTCTTAGGTACTCGTCTTCTGTCCACATTGCTGGGTATGTGTCTTCTATGAGCCTGCCGGAGCTCATTAATAAGGTAATGGGTAGCCGTTCTGTGAGTTCCCCGATAAGTGTATTTCATACTAAACAAAAAGATGCTCTTTTTTCTCATTGATGTGTTTTGGTGGGGTTCTAAGTATTGGTATGATTGGCTTTGTTTCAGTTTCTCTTTCCTGGTGCAGTTGTTAGACGCTATGGTAACCAAGTGGGAATAGAAATATAATGCTTGTAGAAAAGGACGTTAGATCAGGATAATGTAGAATAACAGAATGTCCTTGCCATAGGATGTCTAATCAAGTAAATGGAGACTGTCTTTGACATAAGTTCCTCACTAGATCATCTAGCCCGAAACATTTTTAATAGCGACGATCACCTGGTAATTGCTACAACATTCCTTCTTTTGTATTGCCATCAATTTCTCAAATATTGGGTCCACCATTTTTCACTCCTGAAGTGTAAACTTAATTTCCTACAACAGCTGTTTGATGTAAACTTGACTGCAGTCTACACAACTAATGGAGTTATCTACTTGGTTATAGATATTCCATAGACTTTGAAGAATATGAGTCTGCTTAAAAAAATGTAGAAGGGCGTCCAATATCCTCGTGCCTCTTTCCCAGATCTGATCTAGATATGCAACATTTGGAAGCACTGGAATTTGGAACTAAAAGAGATTCAAGGAAAAGTCTAATAATAGGCAGAACCCAGATTCCTTATAACTGAAACAATATGCTGTGTAGTCTCTTTCTATGTTTTCTTCCAGTACCTTTAAATAATTGAAGTGATATGGGTTAAGGTAGTGAACCATTGAAAAAGAAATAAAAAAGGATAAGGATGTTGGATTGAATTTCCATATCTGGTCTGTTCTTGGGGTGGAGAGGCTTGAAAGGAGCCATCTGAGCTATTCAAAATGAAGGGAAATGGAATTAAGATGGTGGTATTGATTGGATTTAGTGAAACAACAGACTCTATTATCTCACTTTGACAACTTTATAGTGAAACACAATGGTATTTTCTGGGTTCCTTACATTTTCTGCAGTCGTATATAAACTCTCTGGAGTTCTAGTTGCAACCATCTGTATGCTGTACTGATGATTTACATCTACTTTTGGGTTATGCAAAATCATTGCTCTCAACTTCTTGACAAATTGAAGGAACATTCTCCCTAAAATTGTCTAGTTCTTAATCGTAAACTATGTGGTTTATAAGATGTGGACTCTCATAAGCAATTCTCTCTCTGCAGTTATCATTTCTCAAAAAGGGAAAAAGATATTTTCTTTAGTTACCTTTCCAGGGTACCAACATCTGCATGAATACCCAACATTGAGTTCTGATGTACGCAAACAATTAAAGTATTTGTTATCAGTCAAAATTGGACATATGAGGTTTCTTGGTGTTACATTTTCCTGTCATTATCAGAGCTGGATCACTTTCTTGAAACCTGTGGAACATATGATCCATTTGAGTTTCCTAAATTACTACTTCTGACGACCTTTTGTGATTTCACATGGTCCCATGATTTACAGTGAAGAAATGAATTCCTTAATCAAGCACATGCCTCATGCCTTGTATCTGATTTCACATTATTGATCGTTTCATCCTATGAGTGTTGTCATTTCATTTATAAAGGTTATTATATACGTTGTTTTGTTTATTTTGTTCAGGGAATCCTCATTTCTGGCTCTGTGCATTTCATTTTAGGTTAAATTTGTGAAGGAAATGCTATTTTCAGGCAGTTGTCAAGATGCTCGCCTTGGAAGACATGCTCGACACATGATGACGCAGCTATCAATTCCTATAGATGAGGATATCCAACAAGCTTTATCTTTTTTTGAAAAGGTTGATTATGTTTATTGATTGTTGTATTTGTGAAATATGTCAAGCTCTTCCCGTACTAGCCACACAACAATGGATTATTTATTTGTCTTAGTAATTACTTTCCTAACATTTGGTGGATGTAACTCTTTAAATCACCATTTGAACAGATGGAAGCAAGACGAGGAGGTCTGGGCATGCTGGGTCTTAAGGGTGCCTCTTTTCCATGCCTAGTTGAATCATTTCCGCACCTTCTATTGTGCTCAGTTGAGAACAAATTGCAACCCTTAATTCAGCTTCTCGAGGAAGTTGGTATTCCGAGAGAGAGCATTGGGGCTGTACTTTTGTTATTTCCTCCCCTTATCTTTTATGATATTGAGGAGGATATCAAGCCAAGGATTAACAAAATGCGTAAGGTAAGCACACTTATAAAGCTCTCTTACTGATTGATTTTTTGCCTCTAACTTACAGTAGTTACCAGCCTGCTTTACATGCAATTATATTACCTATCGGGCCGCTGTATATGTCTTGTGTGCTATAAAATATGCATAAAAATAGGGAAATAAGTTCAGAAGTGATAAGGAGATATGTAAGATCTAGGACCTCCAAAAGCTGGCTTGAACAACCTCACTCATGAGATTTATGTTTCCCCAACAAGGCAGACTTCTCATTTATAAATAACAATTTTCAGTGCAGTTCTTGGTGACAGATATCTATCAATTTTGATAAAGGTACATGCATGTTACACATCATATTCATGTTACTGCTTACTAAAGGTGGAGGGGTTTTTGATTTGATGAAGAGTTAATGAAAACAAAAACCACTATGGACAGTGTAGTAAAGTACTTGGAAGTCATGATAATCTTTGTTGAACCCTTATCTGCTATTTTGGATTTATTTCATTTTTGGAATAAATTCAGTTCATGCTTGTCTCACAAATGTGAAAGTAGTTATTCTCTGGGATTGCTGCCATGTCATTTCTGATGTACCATTTCAGAACATAACCGTCCTTTAGGGTTGTTCATTGAGAGTTTGGGGAAAAAGATGTCCCTTTGAAAGTAAACGACGGGATTAACAATAAGACTTCTTGGTCTAAGAAGCTTACTGGTCCTTAATGTGACAGCCTTTGATTGTTTAGCTGTTATTTTGTTAAAAGGAGTATGGCTGTAGAAGCAAAGAAAGCAATGATGATAATTATTCAAATAAACAGAACAATTGAGCAAAAGAAGTGAAAGATCCCAGAGAAACTGAATCTATATTTGGTAATTCCTGAGATGCTGATGTTTCAATAACCTAAAATAAGATTGCATAAACTTCTTGAGAGTGCTCATTTATATACTTATCCTGTGTGTCTGGTGCAGATTTATCAATGTTTTTCTGTCAACTCATATTTTCTTTCAATCTGATGCTGTTTGGTATATATTCCTTCTCCTTTTCTTCTTCTTACAATAGTATATGTTTTGTGGCCCATGTCCTGTGGCAAGGTGGTTAAGATGGAGAAGTACATCAGGTGTCCTTTGTGATCGTCGTATGCCTGTGAAACTCAAAGGGAGGTTTTATAGAACGGCTGTGAGACCTGCTCTGTTATATGGTACCGAGTGTTGGGCAGTACGAAAGGAACACATCCACAAAATGTGTGTAGCAGAGATGAGGATGTTGAGATGGATGTGTGGCAAGACTAAGAAAGACAAGATTAGGAATGAGCGCATCCGTAAGGACTTAGGGATAGCTCCAATTGATAGTAAAATGAGATAAAATAGACTCAGGTGGTTTGGACATGTGTTTCGTCGCCCTAACTCAGCGCCGGTTAAAAGATGTGATCAAATCTTAGTGGATGCTAGTAGAAGAGCTTGAGGAAGGCCTAAAATGAGATGGTGCGATGTTATTAGGAAGGACATTAGTTCTTTGAGTTTAAATATGAATATTGCACTTGATAGAAATCTTTGGCGGAACATGATTCATGTAGCCGACCCCAATTAATTGGGATAAGGCTATGATGATGATGATGATGATGATGATGATGATGATGTCCTGTGGCAAGGTGGATCTTCTCACTTCATGAAGTGGATGTTGTGGTTTCAACCATCCCAGGGTTGAAAATGTTGGGGGTGGATTGCTGCTGCCCTTCCCTCTCCATGCTTTGCTTTTTAGGTCGGATTATAATAAAAGTTGTAAAAACTACTTGGAATGCTGATACCCCATTACTGAAAAAAGAATGGATTATGCAAGTATATGATCAAAAGGACTTCGAAAAATCTTTATACAAAATGCAGAAATTGAACAAAACACACACACACACACCCCATTAGGTTATCCTTTCTAAACCTATGTAATAAAGTGGCAGTGTGAGTGCTCCCCCCCACCCTGTCTCCCAAACCCGAATGAACTGTAAAATTTTGTGAGAACACCTATGAACTTTGGTGAAAATCCTGTGTCTTTGGTGAGATTACCTTCCAGTCCCTCTTGCAGTCCACTTCCTTTCTATCCAAACATGAGCATCCCCAAGTTGTTTAGTATACTCTAACACTGGTTTACTTTCTGGAAGATCATCTCCCAAATATCATAGTGAAGTAGCATGCCTGAAAAAAATGATCCATCATCTCCTCCACACCATCACGGAGGGACATGGTGTTCCAATCGCCTTCATAAACTTAGCCAAGCAGTCACAAGAGAGAAATCTGAAATTTGTGATCCTTCATAACAAGGACTTCATGTATGAGGAAGAACAGGGATACCAGATATGTTCATCACAGAATACTAAATCTCTGTCGGCAGTTAACTGGTACAGAGAGGTTACTTGACAACCAAAGAGAGAAAACTTTCTGCAGTGTGCTCACTGAGATGCAGGGATATTTACTGAGAATATTATGTGCTTGAAATATGTCTTTGACAATCCACAGAAATGAAAAATAAATGAGAAACTGTAGTTATGATTGTGATCATTTATTTTATTGTCGCATATTATACCATGTCGGTGAGTAATTCCTATTAATTTGCTTTTCTTTAGCCAATTTAATTTAGCAGATGAACTTGTTTTCCCTTCCATTTTTTCTTTTCTCTAAGAGCATCTTCATATCACATGCTAGGCTGGTGGTGAAGATAAAAATGTTGGTAAGATGCTTTTAAAATATCCTTGGATTCTCTCAACTAGTATTCAAGAGAACTATGAGAGGGTACACTCCTTCTTTGAGATGGAAAAGGTATCACCGTAAACAATTTTATTATTTTACATCATGCACATAATCATCTGAGTGGAGTTCTATGCTCTGTTAGTGACTTTTCAATGTATGCCTAATGGATTTTGATCTATTGCTCAAAATGTCAAAAGATGCAGCTTTCATTCGAAGACAAAACTGATCATCTTAGTTATTCTTCTCCTTTCAGACATTCTGCTCATGATTTTTGACTTTATCTTGCGGTCTTTCCCCAATCATTAAACAATGATAGTAGTAAAATACATGTTATTTCTTTTCTCAGGTTGAAAAACAAAGCATTGACTGTGCAATTGAAAGTTGGCCTCATATATTGGGATGCTCAACTAACAGAATGAAGCTGATGTTGGAACAATTTGGTGATCTAGGTGTTTCAAGTAAGATGCTTGGAAAAGTCATTGCAGGAAGTCCTCAGTTGCTACTAAGAAAAGCAAATGAATTTCTCGAGGTTAGCAGTGTTACCCTACCTTTTTGTATTTTCTGCTTTTCCGTTTTCTCGTCATGCCTTATGTAATTCTCTATCTAATCTAGAGCTATGTAAATGTATTTGTTCCTAAGCCATAAATTTTGGGAATATCATCAGATTCTCCAGTATTTAACCTTGGGTAATTTGTTACGGTTCATCTAAATTTCACAGTAAAAACAGGTCCTTACTAGAATGATTTTGGACTGGATGTGTTCATTAAGTTCAAGTTGCTTGAAGTGTTTGGACCTTTCTTTTAAGAGACCTGAGAATGGAATCTGCTTCCATGTGAATCCAAGTTCTATTTACTCACAGATAAAGGTGAATCTCCACACCACATCCCAGATTGTAGATGAAGGTGGGATGGGGACAGGAGCTGCCACAAGAATAGGACTAACACCAGCTGCAAAGATATGATCGTGTATTTGGCTACCACAGTGAGCCAGGGGTTGATGGTCAATGACCTAACTCTTGTTAAAAAATCAAAACTCAAAGTCAGCCTCAATTGTCTGGAAATAATGTTCAAAGTAGTCTATTGGTGGCTTTCTGAAGATACCATGTTGATTCAGATTTTTGGAAATTGCTTCAGGATTGGAGTGTACTCTTACTGTGGCTCTCTTCAAGATTTTCTCTGGGCAAGCAGCAATAATTCGTTGACATATGGTTGATCTTTTATGAATGATTAAGTAAAATGCATTGCATTTTTTACATAATAGGACGCTGGAGTCTATTTATCTCTTTTAAGTTCTTAATTTGGATGTGGCAACAGCAATCATTTTTTTTTAAAGTGGTGGCAACAGCAATCATTTTTAAAGTTATTTTTATTACTAAAAGGATCCATTAGATACAGTGTAAAATTTTTGAATGTTCAGGTTTTCAGGAAAGGTCAGTCAGGGTGGATTGTTTGGTCAATGGTCATACAGAAAGCATCAGTCAACAGAAAACCTGGTGTATTGGATGCCCTTAAATCCCTTACGAAGGTTTTGCTCCAAACAAAATGGACCCTAAGTGATTTAACATTCATCAACAGAAACGCTGAGTTCATATAAACACCAGCCTCTTGTTTTTGCCTTTTTTCTGCAGAAAGTTGTTGCCTGAGCAACTTTGTTTTATAAGCGGCTTTCTTGGACCTCACATTTGTCTTACTAAATTTCTTGCTTGTCAAAGTTCATTCAGGTTTTGAAGCATTAACCTAGAAAAAATGAAATTCTCCTTTTTTTCATTCTCTGGAATAGGGCTGATTATAGCGCAAATCACAGAGGTCGAGCTTAACAAAAATACATATCATCTTGTACACTTGAAGCTTTTAGTTTGTATATATTGGTGTATCTTTGCACACGCAGAAAATTAATTTTATGGTATCCATTTGTTGGATAAATATGCAATATTTTATCATATTATTGATTCTGCGTGGTTGATTTACCAGACGATTAGGGTTCGTGTACTGGACTCTTCCCAACCGACTGTAATCGGTGTTAATTTACATCGGTACAAGTCCGAACATTTTTGATTAACCGCCAAAGATTCCTTTAACCCGTACAATCTCCATTGTGGTATCGGGGATTTGATCCGAGAGGGGACCCCCATATCCTATGACAGAGATATATTTGCAATTTTCCCCTGGGCTAGGGTTTATTTGAAATTTCCCCTACCCTACGGTTTAAGGTGATTGATGGATTGGTCAGTGACTACCAGGGGGCTTTCATCAGGGGAAGACACATCTAGGAGAATTTTCTTGTTGCTCATGAGTGTTTACATAACATGAAACATCATAGGAAGAGGGGTTTGGTTCTCAAACTGGACTTCGAGAAAGCTTATGGCAGGGTCAACTGGAGTTGTCTTCTTCAGGTGCTAGTTACCATGGGTTTTGATCAGAAATGGATTTCATGGATTTGAGATTGTATTACTTCTACTTTCTTTGATGTTCTCATTAACGGGCAACCCTCCTCCTTTTTCCCTAGTGGGAGAGGGCTTCGGTAGGGATATCCTCTGGTCCCTCTCTTGTTTGTCTTGGTGGCCCAGATCTTGAGTAGTTTGTGGAAGAGAGCTGAGGAGGCAGGGGTCCTTAGAGGCTTTTAGTCACGTCAGGTCAGGTGTATCATCACTCACTTGCAGTATGCAGACGACACTATCCTCTTCTTAGTCGATGAGGAGCAACAACCTGTTGATGCCAAGTTGATGCTTGAGATGGTGTAGGGCATCACTGGTCTGAAGGTGATCTACAACAAAAGTTATATGGTGGGGCTCAACATGGAAGATTCAGCTATCAAGAGGGCAGCTCATCTTTTTGGTTGCCACATTAGGGTGTTCCCTGTCTCTTATTTGGGCCTCTCTCTGCCCCCAGGACTACTCCGATGCAGAGATTGGCAGGGAGTAGTGCAGAGGTACGAGACCATGCTTGTAGGTTGGAAGGCCAAACTACTTTCTTATAGAGGTCGGTTGGTACTGTGTAGATCTGTGTTGGACAGCTTGCTGATCTACTTCCTTTCTATTTTCAGAGTTCCGAAGACAGTGGCTAAGAGATTGAGGTCGATTCAGGCTAAGTTCTTTTGGCATGACAACGAGAGCAGAGATTAGAGGATGGTATGATGTCTCTTGCGGTAGATGTTGTCGGAGCATGGTAGCAAGCGGAGTGGGCCTCAAGAGCATTAGATAATTCAATATGGCTTTACTGTGTAAGTGGATGTGGAGGCTTGGGATAGAGGGGGGGGGGTTATGGGTTCAACTAATCAAGCAGAAATACTACTCCTTATGTAGAGTGTGGGATCTTTGCCCGCCCCACATGTACAATGTCTCCCCGATTTGGAGAGGCATTCTTCAATGTGTAGACTTCTTCAGAGTTAGTGTGCGGGTCAGCCTGGGTGATGGAGAGACTTGTCTTTTTTGGCAGGACAGGTGGTGTGATGATTCCTCAGTTGCAGATGTCTTCCCAGCGTTGTTTGCTATTGCGAGTGCACTTGGGGCTTATGTGGTTCATTCCTTTGATACTCAATTGGCAGGGGCTATTTGGGCCCCCACTTTCAGAAGGAACCTCACTCTTCAGAAGATGGATCAGCTAGAATAGCTTTTGTCTTTCCTCTTGGACTTCAGGCCATACGACAGTAAGGCTGACTCTTGGCGTTGGCGTTGGGAGAAGGAAGGTCAGTTCTCAGGCCAACCTACATCATCCTTTCTGATTGGGGGGGGGGGGGTTCGTCATCCCTTCACTCAGCAGATTTGGACCCTCTAGAACCCTCTCATGGTAGGCTGCCCACCTGTGATAAGGTGGCACCCTTTCTTCACTAGATTTCTACTTTATGTTGTTGGTGTGGGGACGAGGAGGAGGACCTGAATCATTTATTTATAGATTGCTGATGCGGGACGAGACCACGGACACGACTCGAATGAGGAATGCAGTCCTCGGACTCTAGGTGAGCTCGTGATGGTCCCTTAACGAGGGAAGCGTCGGACGTGCACGGTTGAGAAACCGGCAAGAGCTAGGGTGGTCAATTCTCTTTTGTGCCCGGATCGGGTCACGGGACGGTCACGCTCTCTCTCTCGCAGCAGCGGTGAAATAAATATTACGAGCCAATGGCCCTACACATGCTCTCTAGCAGCGGCATATAAAGCATATAAGGAAATAAGCGAAATGTCGAGTGTAAGAGCGAATACGATACCTCCACGCTCTCGGCGTGGGACGACGGACCCGGCCGAACTCGAACTCCCGGGACGGTTAACACACAAATGTTACAGCGATGAATCACTGCCCACTCCACGCAGGGAGGTAAAGGGCTACACAAATGGGGTCCGGGAGAATCGAATTCGGGTTGACGGGCGGCTTCTCGCGTCTCTTCGGCAGCACCCGAACACGTGACGGTGGGGCCCACGTGCTGTCTGGAGGGGCCGTGTGGGACCCGGTGTTACCACTGTGATGGGGACACTTGTGGAAGCGTTCCCTGGGCTGGCGGCACACTGGAACGGCGACCGGAGGCCGGGCGGCTCCGTTCGGCACCGGTCGGAATAACCGGACACGGATCTGCCGGTGCTGTTTTCAGGCGCGCGCTCCGGCGAGAACGGACGCTGCGATCACTCCCGATGTCGGATCGGGACGCATGAGCTATCGTTGGAAAGCTCTCTTGAAGTACTTCAATCTAGGCCTGGAGATCGGACTTGGATTTGCACGGATTTTGGCTTTAATGAATTTTTGAGTTTCTGTTGTACAGTGACCGAACTCTCAGTCTGCAGAGAACTTGTCTGAGAACTGCCGTTGACCGCGAGGTAGATGTCCGATTCAGCTCCTGAGCTCTTCACAAAAGTTATAGGATTTTGAACAAGGAAGATGTAAATATTTTTTGTGGACTGATTGGAGGTGGCTAGGAATTGATATGATTTTTGCACTGGACAGAGGTCGGATCTGGAAACAGGTGGACAACATTGTAGCTAGCTCTGAGAACGAATTTTGAAAAATAGATGGAGGGATGATAAAAATTCAGGAAAATTCGTGGTAGGAGGGGTGGGTGGACAGAACTCCCAGCAAAATTGGAAGCCCTAGGAAAAATCAAAAGATGGATCTAAGATGCGAAACTCAGGAAAAATGAAATTCAGATCTGAAACTGGCAGAACTGAAGTTGGGACTTGAACGAAAATGGGAAATTAGCAAATGGAGGATTTATGACCCACCAATTTTTGTAGGACGTGGGGAACACCTCTAGAACATCCCCTCAAAATCCCAAATCGAAATGAGCTCGGGGCTGACAGCAAGAATTCGTGGAAGGGGCTGCTGTTGGCTGAAAACAGAACTCCGACGGTGGCTCGATGACGGCTCGATGGCGGCACGAACGGCGGCGGCACCAGATGAAATCAGAGATTGGGGGAGGGGGATAGAGATGAATCCACTCTAGAAAGGGGGGGTTGAGGAAGGAAGAACACCAGGAGAGAGGAAGGGGGCGCAATATGCTCCAAGCTTCACACAATTTCTATCTTTTTCATTAATTTTCACATGAAAATACAACCTTTTATATGCTAGGTATCAAATCTAATGTAGACCCTTGGATCTAGGGATGGTGAATGGAGGGCTGGGATGAAGTGTGAACAACACAAAAAAAATACAATTAAATAAAAGGGAAGGGGGCGGCCTATTGACCAAGGGAGGGGGTTGGTGGCCAACCTTTGGAATGTTGACCCCTTTGTCTCCTATGTGTCCATATGACTAGTCCAACCTTCTAGATGTCCACCTAGGATGGTTGACCAGCCCCACAAGGTGACATGGACCAATGGGAAAGGGCTGAGGGCCCCCTAGCTGGACCTACTACACAATTGCACAAAACCCACGCAATCCAAGGGAATGACGCATTGGCTTACAAAGTCGTACAATTGCGCATATACTTTTCTAAGGATATGAACAAACTAAAAGGACATAAATGCAAAAGAAAAGATACATGCTCGGCGTCGATTCCCATCAACTCTTCCCGGGTGGGAGGAACTCGACCCCGTCGAGTAGGGGTATGGATGCTCGAGTACTCCGGCGGATCCGTCACCGTGTCAAGTAACGCGGGTACGCTCCACTCCAAGTGATCGTCACCTGCTCATTCCTTATATACTCGATATGCACAAGCTGTTATGGGTTAGAGGTGGACACTCTGGGTGGGGCACTCTCAAAAAGGGAGGTGGCGGCTCGAAGACTCACTAGGAATCACCGCTGAGTCCCTGTAGATGACTGATCCGGGTATAGAGGTGGAATCGATCCTATACTCATCGAGTGAGTCCAATCGCCTCTTACTCATAAGAGAACGACAACGAGCTTGCACAAGACACATGCAGACTCACCAAACACTAACACACATATGCAAACAACACAAATAAGAAACAGACTCATGCATGACTCTAGACAAAACTAGTGTTAGTCCGACCCGTACATGGATGACGGCGGGCCAGGACACCCGAATGTGTGCCATGCATGCATTTGACGTAGCCGGTGGTTGACGTCATGGGGAACTCCTAGACACCCTACGATGCACCAATCATGGACGTTAGGTTTGGATGTGGGAAGTCCGGGAGGTTTGGGTGGTTTATGTGGATCGGGGAAACCAAAGTCTTCATTACCCCCAAATGATGGTTCGGACCTATGGCTATGTGGATGTTGCTTGGCCCGAGTGGAAAAGGCGTGATAGTGAACTCCGTGGAAGAAGTGGAGTGAGTATGAAAGCTCGGGAGGTTCACTAGTGAAGGGGTCAAAAGGGTCGAAGAAGGTATGACCCCATGAAGTGGGTTCTCCCATGACTGGGTCCCAATTTAAGAATTCATAATCACCGTCATACATTGTGAGCGGTGGGACGACGGACTTGTGTAGGAAATAAGATTCCTCCCTTGGGCAAAAGGGAATGAAGTCGGACTCGGCCGGCATCGGGAGGAGTAAAAGAATCTCCGTGGTGACACACCCCACGGTGCACACGGAGGTAATGGACCCTAAGGCCGGATGGGTGAAGCTAAGACTAGCGTGTTGGTCAAAGTCTCGGGCCAAAAGATGCGTCAACTTCCATTGTGAATCTAAACCAAGAATAAGGTCACCCAATGTGTCAACATGATGACTAGCTCGGAATGTAGTATGGTAGGAGTTGACGGGCACCAAAGGTAGGGTAGGGTCTATAGACGGGTAAGGAAGTGGGACCAAGCCATCTTTGAGCCAACTAAGAAGTGACTCGGGTATGTATAGCGTACCCGTAAGAAACACGGGCGGCTCGGGATGAGGTGGCTCCAAGCGCGAATCCGAAGGTGAAGTGGGCTGCTGGGGTTGGGTGGCTGGAAATACGGGGGTGCTCGACTGAGCCCCGTCCTTAATGATGAGCTTGCCGGGTAGGTAAGGTGGGTATAAGGTGCAAGTCCTCTTGCCCCAGTCAAGATTGGTCTTTCTCTCCCCTAACCACGTTTGCCCTAAAATGATGCATGAACCAGCAAGTGTGCCGATCCTGCACCATGCGCCATCGGTGTAGAGAACAGAGCTGATCCTCCTATAGAACTCAACACAAGCAAAATCACCATCGCGGACAATCTCGCCTGTCTTGGAGAGAGACTCCACGATGTCAAGAGAAACCCAATTATCCGACTCCCTATCGGTGAAATGGAGTTCCGTTGTGGACTCGTTGGGTAGAGTGGCTTTCATAATGAGAGGGGTAAAACCAAAGGCTCAGGCCATGAGGACATTGAATTTGGCCACAAAGGTTGACCACTCGGACGTATGGTCTTGGGGAACGGCCATGGGTAGCGGACATGGACATGCATACACACGGTGACAAGACACTAGACCGATTATGCAAGTTTAGAATGCATGCACACTAAGGACCCTAGACGTAAACCAAGACTCGGTACGTGCCGGAGATAACCGATCCGAAGATCACTCGCGCAAGTGTGCGGCCTTCCCGATAGGCGTAGCCTAACGTTCGGACAACACCTTTTGATATACCGGGTTATTGGGATGCGATGCAAAAAGACACTTTTTTTTTGTTTTAAAACAATGATGACCCTAAACACGACTTAGACAATGACTAATGACTAGACGTAAATGACACTTTTTTTTTGACACCCTAGACTCAAACTCGCTCTGATACCAAATTGATGCGGGACGAGACCACGGACACGACTCGAATGAGGAATGCAGTCTTCGGACTCTAGGTGAGCTCGTGATGGTCCCTTAACGAGGGAAGCGTCGGACGTGCACGGTTGAGAAACCGGCAAGAGCTAGGGTGGTCAATTCTCTTTTGTGCCCGGATCGGGTCACGGGACGGTCATGCTCTCTCTCTCGCAGCAGCGGTGAAATAAATATTATGAGCTAATGGCCCTACACATGCTCTCTAGCAGCGGCATATAAAGCATATAAGGAAATAAGCGAAATGCTGAGTGTAAGAGCGAATATGATACCTCCACGCTCTCGGCGTGGGGAAGACGGACCCGGCCGAACTCGAACTCCCGGGACGGTTAACACACAAATGTTACAGCGATGAATCACTGCCCACTCCACGCAGGGAGATAAAGGGCTACACAAATGGCGTCCGGGAGGACCGAATTCGGGTTGACGGGCGGCTTCTCGCGTCTCTTCGGCAGCACCCGAACACGTGACGGTGGGGTCCACGTGCTGTCTGGAGGGGCCGTGTGGGACCCGGTGTCACCACTGTGATGGGGACACTTGTGGAAGCGTTCACTGGGCTGGCGGCACGCTGGAACGGCGACCGGAGGCCGGGCGGCTCCATTCGGCACCGGTCGGAATAACCGGCCACGGATCTGCCGGTGCTGTTTTCAGGCGCGCGCTCCGGCGAGAACGGATGCTGCGATCACTCCTGATGTTGGATCGGCGTGCATGAGCTATCGTTGGAAAGCTCTCTTGAAGTACTTCAATCTAGGCCTGGAGATCGGACTTGGATCTGCACGGATCTTGGCTTTAATGGATTTTTGAGTTTCTGTTGTACAGTGACCGAACTCTCAGATCTGCAGAGAACTTGTCTGAGAACTACCGTTGACCGCGAGGTAGATGTCCGATTCAGCTCCTGAGCTCTGCACAAAAGTTATAGGATTTTGAACAAGGAAGATGGAAATATTTTTTCTGGACTGATTGGAGGTGGCTAGGAATAGATATGATTTTTGCACTGGACAGAGGTCGGATCTGGAAACAGGTGGACAACATTGTAGCTAGCTCTGAGAACGAATTTTGAAAAATAGATGGAGGGATGATAAAAATGCAGGAAAATTCGTGGTAGGAGGGGTGGGTGGACAGAACTCCCAGCAAAATTGGGAGCCCTAGGAAAAATCAAAAGATGGATCTAAGATGCGAAACTCAGGAAATATGAAATTCAGATATGAAATTGGCAGAACTGAAGTTGAGACTTGAACGAAAATGAGAAATTAGCAAATAGAGGATTTATGACCCACCAATTTTTGTAGGACGTGGGGAACACCTCTAGAACATCCCCTCAAAATCCCAAATCGAAATGAGCTCGGGGCTGACAGCAAGAATTCGTGGAAGGGGCTGCTGTTGGCTGAAAACAGAACTCCGACGGTGGCTCGATGACGGCTCGATGGCGGCACGAACGGCGGCGGCGGCGGCACCAGATGAAATCAGAGATTGGGGGAGGGGGATAGAGATGAATCCACTCTAGAAAGGGGGGGTTGAGGAAGGAAGAACATCAGGAGAGAGGAAGGGGGCGCAATATGCTCCAAGCTTCACACAATTTCTATCTTTTTCATTAATTTCCACATGAAAATACAACCTTTTATATGCTAGGTATCAAATCTAATGTAGACCCTTGGATCTAGGGATGGTGAATGGAGGGCTGGGATGAAGTGTGAACAACACAAAAAAATACAATTAAATAAAAGGGAAGGGGGCGGCCTATTGACCAAGGGAGGGGGTTGGTGGCCAACCTTTGGAATGTTGACCCCTTTGTCTCCCATGTGTCCATATGACTAGTCCAACCTTCTAGATGTCCACCTAGGATGGTTGACCAGCCCCACAAGGTGACATGGACCAATGGGAAAAGGCTGAGGGCCCCCTAGCTGGACCTACTACACAATTGCACAAAAACTCACACAATCCAAGGGAATGACGCATTGACTTACAAAGTCGTACAATTGCGCATATACTTTCCCAAGGATATGAACACAAACTAAAAGGACATAAATGCAAAAGAAAAGGTACATGCTCGGCGTCGATTCCCATCAACTCTTCCCGGGTGGGAGGAACTCGACCCCGTCGAGTAGGGGTATGGATGCTCGAGTACTCCGGCGGATCCGTCACCGTGCCAAGTAACGCGGGTACGCTCCACTCCAAGTGATCGTCACCTGCTCATTCCATATATACTCAATATGCACAAGCTGTTATGGGCTAGAGGTGGACACTCCGGGTGGGGCACTCTCAAAAAGGGAGGTGGCGGCTCGAAGACTCACTAGGAATCACCGCTAAGTCCCTGTAGATGACTGATCCGGGTATAGAGGTGGAACCGATCCCATACTCATCGAGTGAGTCCAATCGCCTCTTACTCATAAGAGAACGACAACGAACTTGTACAAGACACATGCAGACTCACCAAACACTAACACACATATGCAAACAACACAAATAAGAAACGGACTCATGCACGACTCTAGACAAAATTAGTGTTAGTCCGACCCGTACATGGATGACGGCGGGTCAGGACACCCGAATGTGTGCCATGCATGCATTTGACGTAGCCGGTGGTTGACGTCATGGGGAACTCCTAATTTATGCGGGAGGAGATAAGCCCTCCATGCAACTCCCAATTTTTTTGCGTAATTCCTCAGGATAGTTATGCAATTTTATAAACTTTCGAGGTAAAATTATAATTTTTGATTTTTATGAGACTTGAACATTTCTTGAAAATTTTCGAACTCGAGGTTTTTGCATAATTTTCGGGGTACTTTCACAATTTCACAAAGTGTGAGGGTAAAATGGCAATTTTTCCAAACACCATGATTTTTCCCATGATTTGACAATAAAGTCCCAGAACTTTGGCACTTTTGGGGTCAACATGGTTTTTCCATAATTTCCATGAATTTGAAAAAACATATAATTTAATTTTCTCAAATAAGGGTATTTATGTAATATACCATTTTAATTGAGGGTTGTACACAGGTTGATGGGCTCAAAATTCAAAAAAAAACTTCAAGAGAAGAGGCGCCCCAGCTCTCTGCACTCCAAGCTACTTCAAGGCTCTTTCGCTGCTCCAAGCTAGAGAGAGTGAGGTCTCCGAAGCCCTCTTCCTCCCTCATCAAGGCCTCCTATTTATAGGAGTTGGAGAACGAAACACGGAGGTTGTTCCTCCTGGTTCATGGGTTTGGCGCATTGGGCTGCACCTCCTGGCAATCGTTCTTCCCTTTCTCACCCTTTTTCTTTTTGTTTTAAGGAGAGAGTGGGCGGAGGAGGCTCCTCCGGGTTGGGCCCCCTCCTGGTCTTCTTTTTTTTTCCCCTATGCTTTCTTCCCCCTTTTTTTTGGATCAGGCAGTGCGCAGGAGGGGGAAGGACCTGGAGGGGCCTCCTCCTGGTCATCGTGATCAGAGGAGACCTCCTCTGGGTCTGCGCACCCGGAGGGGCTCCCTCTAGGTTTGCGCAGCCCGGAGGGACCTCCTCCGGGTTGGCCACACCGAAGGAGACTCCTCCGAGTTCGCGCAGCCCGGAGGGGGGCTCCTCCAGGTTGGTTACACCCGGAGGGGATCGCCTTGGCGAAAAGAGAGAGAGGAAGAGGGAGGCGGCGCCTCCCCCTTGGTCTGCCAGTCCACCCAGGCTATAAAAGGCTTCCTTTGACTGCCCTTTTCCATGATTTTTTTATGGTTTCCTGGCCCTCTGTTCAAGGCGACGACGCGTGGAGGTTCTTTTGGTTTTTTTCTTGACCTTGCTCGATGCCGTTTTGCTGCCCTTGGATCCCGGATAACTTCGTGGTACATTGGGAACACCCCATGGATGCCCTTGGACCATCACTTCTCAATTGTTTCGCTGTGTGGGTACGTGGTTTAGTGCCGCCCACCAAGTGTTTGATAAAATTTTCATGTATTAAAATACATAATCTTTGTGCAAATAATCTCGCCCGACAGGATCTCGAGAGCGTTCAAAATTAACCCACATGTAATAGCCATGGTTTTATACCATTTTACGCCGTCATTTAATGGATTTAATTTGCATAGAAAACACTCACAAATAAAAATATCATGAAAATCACGGGGTTCAACAGTGTACTTCACTAGTGGATTTTCTTTTATTATTTGGTATTTTCTATCTAGTCACATGGTGGGATCTGGTGAATACCTTTCCTTTTTCATCTCACAGTCTCACTGGTCCACTTTAATGATTCGGATACTATCCCTTTTTTTTCACTTCCCTTCAGTGAGGACAAGTCATTGTGCATGTCCTATGCCCTGGGTTAACCACTTTGTTATTTTTCCTTTTTATTGAGCTATAGTGTTGTTGTCCCCTCATGAGAAGCATAAAAAATAGGAGAGAGAAAACTCAGGGAAGACAACTAATTCCAAATCAGAACTGAACTTCGTAATACTCTGTGCATGAATGCCACCATGACAGTGCTGTGGGCCTGTTTAGTTTGTAAAGCTTGTGTCTTGATATTTCAAACTTTAGTTCTGATCTTTATGTGTGGGAGGTACTTGCAAGTTCCTTCAACATTACAATTGGGGTTTTAAAAATGGTGGTTGGTTGTGTATTCTCTGTTATTTGCCTGTTGTCATTGTTGTTTGTTGCTTCTGACCAACTGATGTGCTAACCTCCCGTTCAGGTTGTTTCTTTTATGGTGAAAATTGGCTTGGATAATGAAAGCATTGGGAGAATTTTGTGTCGTTGCCCAGAAATTTTTGCTTCTAATGTTCAAAAGACCCTTAAGAAGAAGCTTGATTTCCTCATGGATCTTGGTATATCACGTAATCATCTTTCACGGGTTATCAAGAAATATCCTGAGCTACTTGTGTCAGATGTTTACAGAACATTGCTTCCAAGGTATAAGATTCATACAAAAATGAAATTTCTTCAATGTTTTGAGTATGGTGTAATATCCCTTAAGTTGCTTGGGTTTAATGCCAAAAATTCAAATTCCCTTTTAAGCGAAAACTCCAAGCTCACAAATTGCTTCATGCACAAGCTTATGCAGGTTTAAATATATGGCTTCATTGTAAATTATATCCGTGTTTAACTACCAAAGAAATCATCAACCTTCACAATATCAATTGTGATATTGAGGGCATATTCGCAGTTACAACAGCAAAGCCTTTGAAGGGATGATGGTATTTATGCCACAGGAGGGGGTATAGCTGTAATTTGGTCTAGGTTAGGGTGTGTTGGTAATTTAAACTGGAATTTAGGTATTAGTGAAGGGTTGCTTCACAGTTTGGTGCTGTTCAGGGATTTGACTGCAATTTGTCAGCATCGAGGGTCTATTTGTAGTTTTGTACCAAAGAAGGTTTATTTGCAGTTTTGTAATAGCAAGGGTATAATCGTAGTTTGGCACTGGCTAGGGATTTAGTCGTAGTTTGGCACTGGCTAGGGGTTAGTCACAGTTTGGCATCGGCTTTTACTTCTAGTCGACCGATCTGGAACTTATCTTCATCAGATTGTCAGATTGCCGTCGAAGAGTTGGTTCTGAACTTCATCACCACCGAGCCATTGGATCACCGAGATGATCAATGTCGGACCGTTGGATGAACGCCTTGAACTCAGCTCCGTGAGGCGAGGATATATGTGCCAGATATACACGGAAGGGACATTTACACAATTTACAGAAATTAGGGTGTTTTTGTAAACACTGGAAATTTCTATAAAAATACATGGCATTTCAACAATTACAGGACTTTACCGGACTTTTCTATAAAATATATGGTTTTTCGACGATTTGTAGACTATACATGACTTTTCTGCAAAACTACATGACATTTTTGTAATTTCTGAAAATTACAAGATATTTCTGCAATTTCAGGACAGTGCAGGAGTTTCTTGCAAATTTAGGGGTATTTTTGTAATTTTTGACTATTTCAAAAAATTACATGATTTTTTCCCATAAAATTACGTGAAATTACATCGCAAGACTCATAAGGGACATGACTGCCATCACAAGGGCATTTTTGCAAAGATATACCCTTGCTCGTAGTCCTCAAGGCACAAAACACAATGCACAAGTCTTCGAAAACTCCAATTGTGCTCCGCGAGTTGTCTCTTGAGCCTCTTATGTGTAGGGACTAGGGAGCCCAGGTATTTATAGGCCTAGAGGACTTATCCGGACCAAATAGGTCCTTGGGAGGACCTACCCGGATCAAGCAGACTCCCCCACCCAGTCTAAGTAGGCCTCATGGGATCTTATCCTATCTGGCCTGGATAGGTCTTGCGGGGACCTATCCGGCCCACTATGGCCAGGAGCGGGAGAGGGGGCGGCCTGCCCCTATAAAAGGGCCATTTTTATGATTTTTTCTGGGTTTTTGTGCGTTGGCCACGTGGAGAGAAGAAAGCGGCGTCTTCCTCGTGTCTTGCACCTTTGTTCCTTTGCTTCTTGCTCCGCTGGTTGCAAGGGGAGGTTCCGCTCTTCAATGATTATTTCCCGATCGAGCTTGAACACCTCGTAAGTTGTGGCGGAAAACTTCCTTGAGTATTTGTTTGTTGCGAGTATTTTTTATTTTATGCCATATAACTGGTGGGGGTTCCCGGGACTTGTATTTGACCATGTATCATGACGGCTTGGGCTCCGTGCCATTTTTCAGCCATCACTGGACTAATTTAATTTTTGTTTATCTCGATTAATTTGAGAAAAATAATGGGTCCAACAATCCATTGCTAGACGATCTTTGCTTTTCCCCTACTGACTGTCAGAAAGGCAGCCATATTACATATGGCAAAAAGCTTGAGTTCTCCATTTGTGTAACTGAAATACTGCAAGACAATAGTTCTTTTTGACTGATAAAAACCTGGTACAAGATGCTGATTTGGGGAACTAAGTCTGGTAATTCCTTAATGTTAGAATTTACAGCCCCCCCCACCCCTATTGTGGGTTTGTACTCTTTAATGAAGATAAAAGGGCGTACCCAGTGCACAAGGCTCCCGCCAGCGCGGGGTCTATGGAGGGACGATGCATGCAGCCTTACCCCGAAAAATCAAGAGGTTGTTTCCTGATTCGAATCCATGACCTCCAGGTCACGCAGGAGGCAACCTTACCGTTGCTGCTAGGTCTGCCATCTAACTCTCTTACGAAGATGTATGTGGTTAATATCTTTTGAAGTCGTGGTGATTGTTGTGTTCTTTCTCACATTGTTTGCCTTGGACATCTTGATGTATTTCTTACCATCCAATAAAATGAGCTCGGTCCACTCATCTGGTGATTCTAAAATGCATTTTGCAGGATCAGGTATTTGAGGAAGGCAGGGCTCTCGAAGAGGGAGGTTGGATCCATGGTCTACCGGTTCTCACCCATTTTGGGATACAGCATCGATGTGGTCTTGAAACCAAAGCTGGAGTTCCTGATCAACACCATGCAGAAGCCATTGAAGGACATAGTCGAATACCCAAGATATTTCAGCTATTCGCTGGAGAAGAAGATAAAGCCCAGGTTCTGGGTACTCAAGGGCAGAAACATGGAATGTAGCTTGAGAGACATGTTGGGGAAAAATGATGAAGAATTTGCATTAGACTACATGGGCATCGGGAGAATGCTTGTCCCGCCATCTCCCATCGGAACAGATGATAGTCATACTGCAGGGTAGTCTTCACATGGAAATCTCAGAAAAGGCTCTCTCCTGCGATATTTTCACAGGGTTCGTTCCTCAGGGTTATACATAAAGAGTGTTGGTCATAATATTACTGTTCTCTGCAGCTGAGTCCATGACCAACCATGAAATGAAGAAGAAAAAAAGAAAAGTGCAAGGCATGATTACCTAAATTACTCGATTTTTGGAGGTCGGTTTAGCTGACATGTTTTTTTTTCTTTCCTTCCCTTGTGCTGCCTCCAAAGATGACTCCAAGCTCGTACGGAAGGTACTTTGGTGGGGATGGCGTAACCTTGATAAAGCTGATATCATCCCCTCATGTTGTTTCCAAGGAAAGTCGGTTACTTGGGTTCATCATCTGTCTCTGAACGTGGTTTCGACAGTGCTGCAGTTTTGCTGGGCTGAGAGAAGGCTTTTTACAGATCTAGTACTTGGTGTAATTGAAATATTGAGGTGTAAGAATTGTGGAAAGATTAATTCTCAGGTTAGTAAGTGCATTTTAAACCAAGAAGAACTACAATATCCACTCCATTGCTACTGCCATGGATCGTATTGGACACTCACCGTACAAATGATAACTTGTTTCCATCTCTCTTTTCCGGGATCATTGATCCACCAGTTAAATAGTTTGTTCGTAACTTGTGAAATTGATTCCCATGTGTGAAATGTTTCCATGGACCAGTTACAGGGGAACTATTGATCACCTCTAAACGGCTGCAGGTCTTTTACACATTCCTACTCATCATTTACAGAATAAAGTTATTGCATACAGATTTTCTTTTAGTTGGCTTCCCAAGAAAAGGACATCACATTTTGGCCCCGTTCGAAGAAGCTTTTGGGTTTGGCACTGCCTCCACTCATCCTCCATTTCGCCCAGCTGCCATCCACCGAGCTTTCCTTATTTTTCGATTCATCTTATGTCATGGATAGACAATGCATCAGACTTAAATTCGGTGATCCGGATGAGTTATTGAATCATTTTAGAGGAATGATTTGTGCACCTAATTCTATGCATAAAGTCATATATATTTTTATTGATCCAAAAAATATGACAGTATTATTTTCATAGAGAAAAATACGGCTGGCGTCGTAAATGTACGGTCTGTAAATCGACACATTAAATACGGAGCATATTCGATGGGAACTTATCAGAATAAAATATGTTGTGAGATTTAAAATGTTTATTATATAAATAAAATATCTTATTATAGAAATATAACATTTTATGTGATTATAGAAATAAATAGATGCATCTTTCGATTTTTTTTCTTTTAATGATATCTTGTCTCCCACAAGAATAATGTGGAACATGCAGCAGCAGATAGACCCGCGAGTAGAGAGTCTTGGGAACACACAAGAAAGATAAACCATGCGCATAATCTGGTTATCCATCAAAGCTTATAACAACACATAATATAAATGATGATATCTCATATGTATCTAGAATCTCACGTAAAGGACATTTTGATTTCACATAAAATATTTAAAATATTATCTATTTATGTGTCATGCAAGCACGTCATTTTACAGTGCCTTCAACAATTTTTTTCTAAAGAAAAAATCAAGACTAAATGTACCAAGCTCCCTTGCGCATGTGAATGCGCAGAAGAAATCTTACATGCCATTTCAGAAAACAGCGTGGCCAAATGAGGGAAAACAGCGCACAGTGTCGAACTGTAATCATGGTTCATCGACTTGAGTCGACTCAGGCACGTCATATCATATCTAGAACAATGTGATACAGTGCGGATCATCTCTAAGATCGATCGAGTCAAACTAAGTCACAATGAGAGAGAGAGAGAGAGAGAGAGAGAGAGAGAGAGAGAGAGAGAGAGAGAGAGAGAGATGATTTACGCCGAGTCGATCACGACTCAGGCGTACCATATCAGATCAGAGAAGATCTGATCCGATAAGAATTATCGAGTCGATAAATCTTAACTGTAACACTCCTTCCAACCGTCCTTAGAGCAGATATTTTGCAGACTTAGAGAGAGACAGCCTGTGTATTTCATCGCTTCTCTCCCATGAAAATAACATTATTGATAGCTCGATGTGACATTTGTTCATTAAAAAATAATTATCGATTGTCAAATATCCCAATCATATCAATTCTTAATTATTTTCATACGACTCCTTGATATCCATTTTCCATTCCCCACACTCCCCCAAAAAAAGAGTAACTCCAAATGTCATTTTCGCATGAGTGGACTGACCAATTATGAAAATGGAAGATCCCTATAAGTTCAGATGACCAAATAAGATGATCAATAAAACCCTTTTTTCTTAATCCTTCTTATCAGCAAAATTAAGGGGCCCATGAGAGCCAAGCCAATAAGACTCTCCATTTATCTTTGGGTTCACATTTCTAGTCATTTGTGGCAGCCTAAAATTAAGGGTCATTTAGGGGTTGTTTAATGTGCTGTAAAATAATGTAAATCAGCGCTTTTTATAGAAGTCATTTATTTTATGTAGAATATTGTAAAATATGGGATTCATGTACCCATACCATATAAATATAATATTTTACAACATCTTACGTTTAAATCAAACAATTTTTTATGGAGTAGTATGTTCTTGAATTTTAAAAATCATGTCAAACTATCGAAGAGCCTGTGTGGCTAAGCGGAATCTTCAGCTAAGGATCTTTAGGTTGGAATTATTCAGGTGATTTTTTTTTAAAAAAAATTACATAAGATAAATGTCAGAATGTCGTAGATTTTAGTTCTTGAAATTCACTCCGAAACTCCGTGAAAAGAGTTTTTGTAGATTATTTAACTTCCCTTTTTTTATGTTTTTTCTCTTTATTTTAAAATTTTTACTTATCACAAAAATCGAGATAATTATGAGTCATTTAATTAAAAAAATTAAGTAAAAATTTAATCATTAAAATCTCCTAATAATCTCAACCAAATGAGTCCTAAATTAAGCAGAACCATCATTGGTACGAGCAAACTTATCATAATTGTGCTGAAGACATCCAACTCAGGGGAATAGTCGAATGCTCACTTGGAATTGTTAAACACCTTGATGTAAAAAAATGAAATAAAAAATCGTGCCACCTCCAGTGACATCTCTTTAATTTGTTTATTTTTATTTTCAAATCCAAAACTAATAAAAACTAACGATTCAGAGACTTTTAATTTCTCATCTATCTAGATGCTTCGTGCTTATCCAAACATAACTTTGCCAGCTTTGAAACCTAACGATTTCATTGATTTAAAAGAAACCCAATATTTTCAAAATCATCGTGTCATGACCATTTTTCACGGCAAGACAAGACACTCCGCGGGGAGAGTCCCCACCGTCAACATCTCAGATTCCCAACTAATGGGGAGTCAACTGTTTCGACCCTTGTGGGCCCCCCATCGTGGTCAACCTCGCCTGCACGCACCACAACACGACAAATGAGGTACCCTCGCAGCCTGGAATCCACACGTTATTATTAAACCCGGAAAAAAAAGGTATAATATCTCTTGGCTTTCAGTTGGCGGGCCCCACTTCGATTCCTTCGCTCCTAAAACACCGTGAGGTCACTCCATCGCACGATTCACGCCACGTGTTTATCCTCTGGATCGCAAATGGTCACTATCTGGGTGGACGGAACATGTAACATATCATCCGTGTGATAAACAAAATAAGGCTAAGTACTTCTAAATAATGCTGAAATCCTCATAAGTAACTCCGCTTCACTTGTTTCAGGTCAAATTATTCTCAAAGATTTCAGGGATATACAAGGAAATTAGATAAAGATGGATGGGCAGAGGTTAATTATACAGATTTTAGATACAGGCACACTTTTCCCGATATATTTTCTTTATTCCTCTCGCAATCATATTGATAGATATACTCCCGCCCGTCAATTTCAGATCAAACGGTGACGGCGAGATATATGGCTCCCATTCGGGGGTCCATTGTCTTGGCCGGGCCCCGACAGATCGAGCGGCCTTTGTCACGAGCACGTACACCTGCGTCAGCATCCCCCGCCGTCCCTTTCGGATCGTACGAATGGGAACGATGCTGGCGTCTTCGGACCGGGCTTACTCGCCTTCCCACGGGTGTGCGTGCCCTAAGTTACAACTGGGGCCCCGTTTATCAACCCCCGGCAAATCCGGTAGCCGTCCTTTCCAGATCAAACGGACCGAGGAGGACCAACGGCACTCAAGTGGGCCCCGCGTGCGGTCGTGCGTTTGCTTCCCCTGCCACCTCCATTTCGGCGCGCACCATCCTGCGTGTGACGGAGGGCCGTTGGGTACGGGGATAACTTCAAACGAGGATACTGTAGATCATTCGATCACGTTTGATTAGGGGATAAGTTTCGAACATAACAGGTGTAAATTATTTTAAATTAAATTAATTCTATATTTATTTTTATATATTTTAATATACGAGAGATAAATATGATAATATTCTTATTATTCGTTTGATAAAAAATAGAAATAGAAATATAAATAAATATTAAAAAAGATTATTATGTTATTATTATTCATTATAACTAGTGTTAATATTTCTATTTTATGATCATAATTAACATTAACATTATTAATTTTATTTAATATATTTATTCTTAATAATCATAATTAACACTAATATTGTTAATTGTACCATGATTAATTCTTTATTAGTAGCAATGAGGTGATTATAATTAATTATTTAATGATAATTATATAATATATTTATTAATTAACATAAATAAGATCAATTTGTATGATTAAGTAACACTAATAATATTAATTAGCATTATTAATTAGCAATAATATTGTTAATTAGCATAATAAGTTTAAGTAGCACTATAATAATGAATTATTTAATCATAATTAAATAATATATTTATTAATTAGCACTAATTAGAATAATTAGCATGATTAACTAGCACTGATAATATTGATTAACACTAATAAAATTAATTAATACTATTAATTAGCCTAATTAACTAGCACTAATATTGCTAATTAGCATAATAAGTTTAAGTAGCACTATAATAATTAATTATTTAATAATAATTTAATAATATATTTAGTAATTACCATTAATAATAATTATTAGCATGATTAGTTAGTACTAATAAGATTAATTAATACAAATAATTAGCACTAATAAGATTAAATAGCAACAATATAATTAGTTATTTAATGATAATTAAATAATATATTTATTAATTAACACTAATGAGATTGATTAGCATGGTTAATTAACACTAATAATATTAATTAACATTAATAAGATTAATTATCACTAATAATGGAGAGAGAAAATGTCTTCCGTTGTTTCCTCCTGAGGAGGGTAAATCTGGTTTGACCCAGACAAGGCCCACGCACGCGCGGCCCATTAAAGTTTGGACGTGCTGAGCCCAGGCAAGGGATGAGCACGCGTGCTCGGCCCAACAAGAAGGAGACCGATCCAACGGAGCATCGGATTCCGTGACGCACGATGAGGCCGGCCCAAGCGCAGTTCTCGCCGGAGGACACTCCGACGACCTACCGTTGCCCCCACGATGTCGGTCTTGACCCCATAACGGGCGAGCACGCACCATGAGTGCCGTAAGACTTGCCCAGGGACCGGCCGACGCCGGGGCTATCGCCCTCCAACGAAAAACTCACGTCAACATAACGAGGAACGTTACTCCAACTTAATGGACCCTTCCCTATCAAGGCATGAGTCCCTCGCTCCAGGACAACCCATATAAAAGGGACATCGACATAAGAGAAGAGTACAGTTGTCACGTCCCGTACTCTATACCCTCGAGGTATTGTCCGCTTTGGCCTATCGGCCTCACGGTTTTGTCCCTTTCTAATAGTGATCGGCTCCAGAATGGGGGACTTCCCGGGAGGTTTGCTCTGCATGGCACTTAGTTCCCACACTTCCGGATGGGGTATGACTCTGATACCATTCTGTCACGCCCCGTACTCTATACCCTCGAGGTATTGTCCGCTTTGACCTACCGGCCTCACGGTTTTATCCCTTTCTAATAGTGATCGGCTCCAGAATGGGGGACTTCCCGGCCCTTTCTAATAGTGATCGGCTCCAGAATGGGGGACTTCCCGGGAGGTCACCCATCCCAATACTAGTTCTTTACAAGAACTGAGCTGATACTTCAAAAGACGCCTCTCTGATATAGAGTACAACTTAACTATATTTGAGGGTGTTACAATCTACCCCTCTTATATAGGCGACGTCCTCATCGCTGGACTCATATAGCACGCAATCAAACCCCCAGGCAGGTAGGATTCTAGAGGTGGCCCCTACAGGCTCAAGAGGTGGCTCCCACTATGTAGCACTTTGTCCCATTGTGGGTTCAAGAGGTGGCTCCCATAGCGTAGCACTTTACCCTGCATGGCACTTAGTTCCCACACTTCTGGCTGGGATATGGCTCTGATACCATTCTGTCACACCCCGTACTCTATACCCTCGAGGTATTGTCCGCTTTGGCCTACCAGCCTTACGGTTTTGTCCCTTTCTAATAGTGATCGGCTCCATAATGGGAGACTTACCGGGAGGTCACCCATCTCAATACTACTCCCCATTAAGCACGCTTAACTTTGGAGTTCTTTACAAGAACTGAGCCGATACTTCAAAAGGCGCCTCGGTGATATATAGTACAACTTAACTATATTTGAGGGTGTTACAACAGTATATTCTTCTACTAAACCCCACGCTACTATGCAAGAGGACACTTCTGCCCCAGAGCTTCCTACTGAGAAGAGAGCAACCCGACTGGCAACTACGATAAGAGGGTCATCCGTTATATCCAGAGAGCTTCTTCCTCCTGTGCGGCCTTACCGCCCAGCGAGCACTCTCCGAGAGCCCACTGGGAGCGGCGAGCACGCGTACAGAGGATCTACACGCCTCCTGGATCGATGACCATGGCCTCAACCAGGTCGGCCCGCTACGACCCAAGGCTGGCCAGCGTCGGCCATGCCCAGGTAGGGCCTCCATACCACCTGCATCACCATACATGCATCATGTCAGCCCCCACCCTAATAAACAAAGTAAATGCACAAAAGATCATATACATCATACCATGGCCTCAGGGTACTCGGTCAGCTCACGTCGAAGCGACGTCAGCTGGTAGCTGCGCGGTGCCGCGGTCGTGACCGGCCTCCACCGCCGCGTTAGGGGTACGGCTGTCCGGTTCCATTGCCTGGCTCTCCCCGTCGGGAGGTAGTAATAACTCCATACCTGCATCCATCATACATCATTAGTACAGATAATTGCATGACTGTAAATTAGGAATCACTGCAAAATACATAAATGAAATGTTTACCTGGAGGAAAGGCGCGAAGTCGCTGACTGTCGTCTCCTTCTCTACCCCCTGAGAAAGATCAGCAGTCAAATGGGCGAGCAGGGCTGCTCCCCACGCATAGTGCCCCACTCGGTCCAGGTCCACCAAGATCCCAAGGAAACGATAGTTGATGTCGTCCCCCTTCGTCCCCAGCAGAAGGCGGCCCAGTAAGAAGAAGAGGAACCTCCGAAGGTCCAGGTCTGCCCGCTCTCAGTCGCCCGCGTCCTGGCTAAAAGCTCTCCGAGCTGCCTCCTCTAGTCGCGCTAGGAACTCTGCTCCGCTCTCACTGACGTGCTGGCGCGAGTCCACGAATCCGAGCGCCTCCATGATGTCTACCCGACCGACTGTCCTGTTGTCTCTGTCAGTCGCGCTCGTCTCCAGCCCTAACAGCTCCAGGGCACTCTCTCCGTAGTCGGGGTAGGTGACCCCACTGACAGCCTCCCCCTCCACCCGTAGTCCGGTGATCCGGACTACGTCCTCCAGCGTCGGCACCATATGCCCCCAGGGCATCAAGAGCGCTCGACTCGGCGCGTGCCATCGCTCCCTCAACGCTTGGACGAGAGGCAAGTCCAGCCGGAAGGGCTCAATCCGCAAGAACGCCCCAAACCCCATGGCATCCACTCGGGCCCTCTGGAAGTCCGACAGCCCTCGGTACGCCGCCACTGCCAGGAACCAGCTGATCCGGGTCCTCATCACACCCTGCACACCGCAAAACAAAAGAAATTACATCAGTAAGACAATAGAGCCACAAATAATGAACAACACAGTGGGCACATATTTAAAAAAAATAAATAATAAAAAATGACAAAAAAATAAAGGCGTCTTGGGGCTTAGACGCTTTCATAATTTCTGTATTCTCTTTATTTATTATTTTAAAAAAAATTGGACACATCCAAGTGCTTGGACGCTTCTATATTTCTTTTATTTTTTTAATTATTTATAATAATTTTCAACACGTCATAACCCCTAGACGCCTTAATATTTTTTAATTATTTAATTCAAATCAAATAATAAAGGCGTCCAAACTTTTGGACGCGTCTAATAATTTTCAAATTTTTTTTAAAAAATAATAAAAATAATCATAAAATAATTGAGGCGTCCACTTTGTTGGACACCTCAAGCTTTTCAAACCCACTTCGTCTTAGCCCCGTCCCTTGCCTCATTTCTCGCAGAAAATCACAAAATAAAGCAACAAGAGGGATTTCTAGGTGGCTTACTGGGTCATGCTCTTCCTCTCCTGCTCCATCGGGACCCTCGGGGCCTTCCACGGTCAAGGGAAGCGCCTCCTCCTCCACGGCAGCCTCCTCCGCGTGATCCCGGGACCTCCTCGGACAACGAGCGATCTGTTTCTGCTTCTCACCCCCCTGGCTCGATCCACCGCGCTCCATAGACCTAGATTGAGGGTGGGGAGGTCGATTGGGGAGGGAAGAGAGGTTTGAAAAGGGGAGGGGGGTTCGTTTGAACTCGAAAGAGAAAAAGGCCCTGTGGGCGACCTTTTAACTCCCAAATTCAAAACGTTGACGCGTCCAGGCGTCTGGACGTGTCAACTAAAATAAAAAAAATATCAATAAAATATTGGCACATCCAGGCGCCTGGACGCGTCAATAAAAAAAATATTAAAAAAATAAATATAATATTGCCGCGTCTAGGAGCCTAGACGCTTCAATTAAAAAAATATATAAAAAAATAAAAAAAATAATGGCGCGTTCAGGGGCCTGGACGCGTCAAATATATATATATATATATATGTATGTAAATAAATAATAATAATAATAAAAAGGAGGACGAAAACAAAAAAATGAAAGAAAGAAAATATGTACGCATCTAGAATCTTAGACGTGTCCATTAAAAAAATTAATATAATAAAAAGGGGGGAACAACAATTCAAAAACATTTAACTTCGCGTTTATTTCATTAAAATAGCAGAGTGAGTTACATTAGGGGCCTAGGCACTTTGGGCCTTAACTTCTCCAGTTCAGTTACATAAGCCCTCCACAGCTCGCATTCTTCCTCTACATGCACCAATGCCATTCCCGGAATGCTCGTCTTCCACGACACTTTGATGGCTTCACTCCCTTTGCATCTTCTTCCGCACCTAACTCTCTCTTCCTCAAAGGAGCAATGTCAGATAACGGTGGGAACAAGTGATGGGGAAGGTCGATTTGAATACAGCACCGATGCGCATTGTAAAGAACAAACTCAGTCGCACCAATAAGTTGGAGTTCAGCTTCGGGGGAAGACCTCGTGAGGAGTTCACGCGAGAGTAGACATGCTGGTGCACAAGTGAAGAAGCTTTGCATCATGGTTCTGAAGTGAGACCTCCAGTCTTCACGTTTCCTCAACCACGGAACGCGGTTCACTATATTACCACCAAAGCCTAACACATCGGTTATGTGGTAGAGGGGGCTTTGTTGAAAGATCTTCGAGGCAGTTGGCATCCCCTCGCGGTGATTAAATTTGAAATGTAAATCAACACAGCAATTCAGAAGAAGTGCGCAACCAAAAGGAGGCTTACCCATGCTGGAAGCAGTAAGGTAATTGTAAAGGTAAGTAAGGGCGGCAGGTCCCACCCTTTTGTCATTCCAAATACCGTAAATAGCGCTCAGCTGATCTTCCTCCACTATGTTGTCGGTATAAGGGAATAAGAGAGCACCTGCCAAACAGATTGTGAATCTCTTCATGATTTCTTCCAAACGATCATCATCTGGCAATCCTCTCAGGGCATCCATGACCCATTCTGCGAGCTTTTGCAGGTTAATTCCCTTCTGAGTCTGGACGTTTCTAAGGGCACCAGACGGCATGAAGCTTCCGAGGACGTCCTCGGAAGTCACCCTTTTTAGCATCGGCATGATCTTTATCTTGCCATCCCTTTTGAATCTTTTCAACCCAAGCACGAGTTCCACCTCCTCAAGAAGGATGGTCGCCTCGAAAATGGGGAAAATGAAAGTGTGAGTCTGAGGATGCCAGATCTCCGCCAGGGCACCCATAACCGCCCAGCCCATGTGAATCTTTTCGTAATGCTTGGCGTGAACCAGGAGCCCCTGAAGATGCCACCTCGAATTATGGCCCTCATGCCGATGGAGATGTTGGAAGTCAGCTTCGAAAGCCACAGCAGTTTGGAGAACTTCCTCGGGCCTAGGAAGAGAGGGTACATCTAGAAAAGAAGCAGAAAAACAAAGGAGGAAATAGGTGAAAGAGAGGTCGTACAGAAAATTTGAAATGAATCAACTCACCATACGCGACTGGATCATCTCACTCAGATGTCCTTCGAGGTCGGAGAGCCGCCTGAATTCGCTGCTAGGCCTGCTCCTCTTCGTAGGGCGGGAAGACTCGCCTTCCATCTTGAAAAACCCAAGATTCTTCTCCTCCTCCACTTAAGTTTCAAGGCTCTCAATTCACTCCTTGGTGCATTTGGCTGAACTAGGCAAGGGGGAGTACTTATAGGAAGGGAGGGATATAAAAGCAAAAACACGTCACATCAATAATGAGTCGTCATTGTTGACTTTAGCAAAAGGTATTTTATCTTGATCTCCCTTATACTGTGGTGCAACTCTGCTGCTTTAATATTGATCAGTGCAGGTTTCACTAATGGACACCACTGTCCTATCATGTGCCATCATTCGGTAACTAGTCCCACCATGTCATGCATTGTATTATATATGATAGTTATGCTACTAGAGCACGTCAAGGACCTTGCGACCTGAATGACTCTGGAATTTGAGTTCCCCTTCAACAAAAATAGTGATGATTTCTGAGGAATTTGAGTTGTACAGATAGACCGTCAAGTTGTGGAAGCGTGGGGACGATGGTTCCATTCAGTGGGTTGGTGCGTGGATAAACGGGCCCCGGCTCAGTATCAGCTCACCGGATCGGTATCCTGACACATTCTTAACAACTTGACAATATTATCCTTGGCTATTTTCTATTTTAGTTTATTTTAAGTTTTCCTTTAAATCTAGCATGCATTCATGTAGGACTTTGATTCTATTACGGAAGATCATTCAAAGTAATTCGATTGTGAAGGACGCCGCGCTTAAGTCTTATAATATGAGATATTCAATTCCGAATGAAATATTGAGTTTCCTTGAGACAGCCCTAGGCTGTTCTTCCGAAAGAGACCCTTGTGTGGACTGATCCTCAAATATTCCTTTAATTTTACTCCATTTGACCTATCTTGGCCGCAACACTTCCACATTGACTGGTAACTGCTCCCCAAAGGTGAAACTTACAGGTTTACGACCCAGGTACTTCCACACAAAGAAGTTGGTCCCTTTTTCTATTTGTGCCTAAGAGCACATCTTCCCCTTCCTTGCTTGATTTCTGTCCAGGCAATTGTTGAATTCGGAAGACCTTATTCAAGGTCGCCTCATTGAAACTCTGAAAATATTCCAAACCATAATGTTCAGAACGTGTAACGACCCGAGAATCCGATTACCGGGAAGGCCCGATAACCCGAGACTCGTACCGCCACCCACGAGCCCGAAGACTCGGAAGGGTTAAAAGGATGGTGTGGAAACTACACAAGCATCACAGATAATTGCAGAAATTAAACAGGAAATAAATTAACATTTTACATGGTCCACAATAGAAATAACAACAGCAGCAACAGTAGTCCACGTCTAGTACAGTGACAAGAAAGGAAAGTACAGCTACACGGGGCATACCCTGGCTCTGACCTCTGGCACTACCTCTGGGTACCCACACCACGCTGTGCTCCTGACGCGCTCCCCGAAGGTGGCGCCTCACCTGAAACACGATGAAAACACGCAGGGAATGAGTCTCGGGACAAGACTCAGTAGGGATCACTCGAACCCTACCTCGTAAAACGAGAAATCACTACTCTAGCGGTAGGAAAGTACCTCGGAAAGGAAAGCCCTGTACTCTACAGAACTAGACCCTACGGCACGTAAACCGACACACGTGCCACGGTACGAGAAGATCGAAACTCAACGGTCGAACCGCCAAAATCCGAAGGTCGGAAACACACGACTGACAGTCTGTCACTCCGTACTCGACAGGAGTACCACCCACTAGAAGCACAGCCGGTAGCGTCCCCTGACGTCTGACACCGCGCCGCAGGTGAGCCGCCTGACGTGGTAGGTCATACCCGAGGCGCAAACACCGAACAAGTAACCACAACAAGTGACTAGCTGGGGTCACGCCCATCGACGTGGGTCCAACTGCCTCCAACCACGTGTGCACACACAGACCACGCGTCCTAGGTCTGGCCCTCTGACCGGTTTTCCCCCGCAGCTGGACTCTGGCTAAGACGAGAGGCCTACGGTAACCGGTCCACAAACCGTCTCGAAACGGTGGGTGCCCGTACACCACTCCCAGGTGAGACCAGCACCTCGTACTGGTGGGCTACGACTAGTGGAGGGTCACTGAAGGAGTAGACTCTCAAGGTAACGGAAAATAACGTCTGCATCCGACGACGTGTGGGAATCACCCCACGAACAGCCCCGTCGCACGGCGACCACAGTCGGAGTAAAAATGAGGTTGCCAACCTCATTGGCAGCCAGGCAAGTGGCGGTCCACCCCTGGGCCGTCACAAGCAAATGTCGGTCTAACGTAGGCCGTCACACGGCCAGAGGAGCAAGGGAAGTAACGCGCCTGGTCCAGCGCGTCGCTCGAAAGCAACGCGCCTGGCCCAGGGCGTCACACGCAAACGACGCGCCTGCCCTGGCGCGCTACTCGCGCCCAGAAACAACGCGCTTGCCCCCGCGCGTTACACGAATGTAACGCGTCGGGCTCGACGCGTTGCAAGGATGTGACACGCCTGCCCTGGCGCGTCACACGCGCCCTCGCACCTGGTATAACCCGGGAAGTAACGCGCTCGCCCCAGCGCGTTACACGGATGTAACGCGCTGGCCAAGGCGCGTTACTCGCGCAGACCCCAACAGAAAAACCAACGGTCGAAAACCAAGCGACGGCCTGGCCCCAGGCGCGTCACAAGCAAACGGCGGCCAGTCGTGGGGCCGTCGCTATCCCGGCCAACCCTCGGGGAAGTAACGCACCCCTCTAGGGGCGTTGCAAGCATGTGACGGTCACTGGAGTGACCGTCACTCACCCCCGAGCACGCTACGGCGGGAAAACCCCAAAAACTTCGACCACGCCCCCGTACCTCCCCCGGAGAGGGGGAAATCAAAGGGGAGGACCCCTGGGGACCCCTAGCATGCATCTAAGCCATCCAAACGTGAAATCGCGGGATAAAACCATAGATCGGGCGAGCTCTCCCCAAATCATGGAAAAACCCCAAAATGCTCAATAACGCCCCTCTCGGCCTCCCCGCGGCCTACAAACCACGGAAATGAACGGCATGAGGCTAAGGAACGTCACCCTACCTCAATGGAGCGAATGCTCCGCCGAATCGCCCACAAACCACGAAGAACACCTTAGAAAACCCTCGTTCCTCAAGCTTCCCACGAGCACCGCACGTCCCCACGTTCGCCTCACCGCCGCCCACGTCGCCGCGCCGTCGCCCCGCCGCTGTCAGCAACCGGAGAGGAGCTAGCCGCGCTCGAACGGGAGGAAGAGAGGGAGAGAGGGAGGTCACGGTTGGGGAAGGAAGGAGGAAGAAGAAGAAGAAGAAAGAGAAAAGGAAAAGGAAAAGAAAAGGAAATGGGATTATATAGAAAATCCGATTTTTCGAAAAAAATATCAAAAAATAGAAAAATATATTTCCAGAATCTTCGGAACGCACCGATCGCAACGGTACCACTCGTGCCCGGGTGAACCGCCCGGTTCGCCCGCAGCGAGCTTCCGAAGAAAAAGCCGAAACACACACCGGGAATTGGAAAACACGCGCGGAAAAGCCGCGGAACGCCTCCGGGCCTCCGAAACGACTCCGGATCGCGCCGATCCGAACACGAAAGATGTCCGAAACGAAATTTCGGACACAACAAAGCGGACACTCCGAAAACCAGATCCGGGACCCACGAAGAAGGATCCGAAAGGTCCGGGATATTACAGCCCTCCCCCCTTAAGAAATTTCGTCCTCGAAATTGAGAATAACAAAAGGGGAAAGAAGAGGAAGACTCACTCAAACAGATACGGGAACTGCTGACGCATCTCGTCCTCACGTTCCCAAGAAGCCTCACCACCAGAGTGTCGCTGCCACACGACCTTTACCAAGGGAATGACCTTGTTCCGCAGACGCTGCTCTCGCCTATCCTCCACGCGGATCGGAAACTCTGGGAGAGAAAGATCTGGAGTCACCTCAGGCCAAACCGAAAACTTGAGCACATGAGAGTCATCGGGCATATACTTCCGCAACATCGAGACGTGGAACACGTCATGCACCGACGCCAACTCAGGAGGTAACCGCAACCGGTAAGCAACCTCACCGATGCGCTCCACAATCGCGAAAGGACCAATGTAGCGAGGACTCAGCTTCCCACGCCGTCCAAAATGCATCACCCCCTTCATCGGAGAAACTCTCAAGAACACACGATAGCCCACGGCGAACTCGAGGGGCTGCCTCCTACGGTCAGCATAGCTCTTCTGCCGACTCTGGGCCGCCAACATGTTCTGACGAACTAGGTGCACAACATCCACACACTGCTGCACCAAATCCGGTCCCGTCAAAATATGCTCACCCACCTCAAACCAATCAAGCGGAGTCCTACACGGACGCCCGTACAGAGCCTCATAAGGAGCCATGCCGATGCTCGAATGATAGCTGTTGTTATAGGCAAACTCCACCAATGGTAGGTGATGAGTCCAACTCCCCTGCCACTCCAGGCAGCAGGATCTCAGCATGTCCTCCAAAGTCTGAATGGTCCTCTCAGACTGACCATCTGACTGAGGATGATACGCTGAGCTAAACGCCAACTCCGTGCCAAGAGCTCGCTGGAAACTCCTCCAGAATCCAGAAGTGAAGCGCGGATCCCGATCTGACACGATCGAAATGGGAATCTCATGCAACGGCACGATCCGCTCCACATAAAGACGAGCCAACTTAGGCACGCTCCAGCTGACCTTGACCGGTAGCAACCGAGTCACCTTCGTCAGCCGATCCACCAGCAACCAAATACTGTCCTGCCCACTCGAGGTCCTCGGTAACCCCACCATAAAATCCGTGGTCACATGGTCCCACTTTCAAGCAGGTACATCCAAGGGCTGAAGAGTACCTCCTGGTCGCTGATGCTCCGCCTTCACCTGCTGACAGATCAGGCACCTGGCCACAAATTCGGCAACATCTCTCTTCATGCCAGGCCACCAGAACTGCCTCCGCAAGTTCCGATACATCTTCGTCGCACCCGGGTGTACGGTGTACCTGCTCCCATGAGCCTCGCGCAGCACCGCACGACAAACCTGCTCCTCGGCTGGGACGTACAGCCTGCCACGAAACCTCACAGCACCGTCCTCGCCAAGCTCCACATCAGCCATAGCCAGAATCCGGGGCAACTCAGGGTCCGCATGCTGAGCCTCTATCACCTGACGACGGATAGCAGGAGTGACAGTCAGACTCGCAAGCACCGCCAACCCTGGCTCCTGGGGAATCTTGAGCCTGAAAGATACTTCGGGCACTTGTTCCCAGAGCCTCCACCTTCTCAACATCAAGGCACTGACCGCAACCTTCCGACTCAAGGCATCGGCAATGACATTCATCCTGCCCGGCTGATAAGACAGGGTGAAGTCATAGTCCTTCATGAACTCCATCCAACGCCTTTGCCTAAGGTTAAGATCCTTCTGCGAGAACACATACCTCAAACTCTGATGGTCAGTGAACACCTCGAACTTCTCGCCGTACAGATAATGCCTCCAGATCTTCAGCGCGAAGATCACCGCCGCCAACTCAAGGTCATGGATGGGGTAGTTCTCCTCATGGGGCTTTAGCTGCCGAGATGCATAAGCCACCACTCTACCATGCTGCATTAAAACAGCACCCAGTGCAATGCCGGAAGCGTCTGTACACACCATGAAACCTCCCGATCCAGAAGGCAAAACCAAGACCGGAGCCGAGGTGAGCAATCTCTTCAGTTCCCTGAAGCTCTGCTCACACTCCTCGGACCAAACGAAAGGTATATCCTTCCGCGTGAGCCTAGTCATCGGGGTCGCAATGCGGTAAAAATCCTGGATAAACCGGCGATAATAACCCGCAAGCCCCAAGAAACTCCGGATCTCCGTCACCGACCTCGACCTCGGCCATTGCATCACAGCCTCGACCTTGGCGGGATCCACGGAAATGCCATCACCAGAAATCACATGCCCCATAAAGTGCACCTCGCTGAGCCAAAACTCGCACTTGCTGAGCTTCGCATACAACTGGTGATCTCGCAACGTCTGCAGCACCACACTCAAATGGTACGCATGCTTCTCGGCAGACTGCGAATAAACAAGGATGTCGTCCACGAAGATGACCATGAACTGGTCCAAATACGGATGAAACACCCTCTGCATCAAGTCCATGAAGGCTGCAGGGGCATTGGTGAGCCCAAACGGCATCACCAGAAACTCATAATGCCCGTACCTCGTACTGAACGCAGTCTTCTCCACATCGGACTCGCGAATTCTCAGCTGATAGTAACCGGATCGTAAATCAATCTGCGAGAACACTCGCGCAGACTGAAGCTGGTTGAACAAGTCATCAATCCGCGGCAACGGATACTTGTTCTTAATGGTCACGTCATTCAGCTGCCGATAGTCAATGCACAGCCGCAGACTACCGTCCTTCTTCTTCACAAACAACACGGGCGCACCCCAAGGGGAAAACTAGGACAAATATACCCCTTGGCCAACAGTTCCTGCAACTGCGCCCTCAGCTCCCTCAGCTCAGCGGGGGCCATACGGTAGGGAGCCTTCGCCAAAGGTCCTGTACTAGGCACAACCTCGATCACGAAATCGATCTCCCGCTGGGGAGGTAATCCAGGCAACTCCTCGGGAAAAACGTCAGGAAACTCGCATACCACCGCAATGTCCTCGACATCCGGCTCCATCCGGTCAGACACCACCACTGACGCGAGAAAACCCTGACAACCTGACTCAAGCAATCGACGGGCTCGAATAGCAGAGATAAGGAATCGAGAAGAGGTGGAACGGATACCTTGGAAATAGAAGGTCCGCTTGCTCGGATGCTGGAAGTAGACCCTCTTCATCCCACAATCCACCACCGCTCCATGAGTCTCGAGCCAATCCATGCCTAAAATCACATCGTAATCCCGAAGCTGCAATGCATACAACCTGCCTGGCATACTCCGCCCATCGATCCAAACCGGAACCTGATCGAAGCAATACGGAGTGATCATAAAGTCACCCGAAGGCAACTCCACTGTCAAACCACAGGACAACTGGGTCACCGGCTCCTCGACGCTCGACGCAAAATCCTCTGAAATAAACGAATGAGACGCGCCAGAGTCGAACAAAACCCGAGCCGCACAACCCAAAATCTGAACGGTACCTTCCACGAGCTGCGACGCCACTGCCTCTGCCCTGGTCAAGTGCGTGATCTGGCCTCGAGCCCTCTGCCTGCCTCCCACGCTGGCTGACCTGGGTAGCGGCGGATACTGTCCCTGCTGCTGCTGCTGCTGCCTCAGCTGCTGGGGAAACTGCTGCTGCGGCGGTCTCTGAGGACAGTCACGCGCCATGTGCCCTGGCTGGTCACACCGGAAACAGATGATCGGCGCCGTGCACTGCCTGCCTGGGTGGGTCCCACCACACCGTGGACAAAGTCCTCGTGATCCACCCACTGATCCCTGACGCTGCAAAGGAATCGACTGCTGCACACTGTCCGATGAAGCCTGCCCTTGATCCTTGTGCTTCTTACGGAAATTCTTCTTCAAGAACTTCTTGACCTTCGAGCCAAAGGACGCAGATCCTGTCACCGAAGCTGCCGATGCCGGTACTCCTGAACCACCCGACGCATGCTGGAAGAAACCCTGCTGCTGGGTAGCCGACTGCTGGCTACGACCTGACAAGGACTGCCCCTGGCTGACCGGTCCTCGAGTCCTCTGCATATCCATCTCCAAAGAAATCGCAACACGAGACGCTGTCTCTAGATCAGTGGCCCCATTCGCGATCAAATGGTGCCTCAACTCCAGCCTCAAGCCCTGCACAAATTGCGCGGTCCTCACCCTCTCGTGCTCCATGATGTGAGGTGCTTACCGACCCAGCTCGACAAATTGGGCCCTGTACTGCAACACGGACATGTCACCCTGCACCAGCTCCAGAAACTCCCGCATCCGCTGCGTGGCAACAACATCTGGACAGTACGTACGCTCGAAAGCACCGACAAAGTCATCCCACTCGATCTGCTCAAGCGGACGAAGCTGAAAGGACGTCTTCCACTCGAAAGACCACCACCTCCGAGCCGTACCCTGCAACTGGTTGTAGGCCAACACCACTCTGTCCTCGGCAGCACTCCTTGCAGAATTGAACACCCGCTCCATCTCATCGAGCCAATCACGAGCCGCATCAGGGTCTGCCTGGCCGCTAAAGTAAGGTGGATGGAACTGCATGAAGTCCCTCACCGCTCGGCCTGGCCCACCCCTAGCAGACGAGCCCTCACCAGCCTCTCCGCCGAACTGCTGAGACATAAGCTGGTACATGCCACGGAAGAAACCCTCGGCCCCCGGAACCCTCGCAGCATCCGCGGCCTCGGTAGCCCCCGGTGGCGCTCTGCTATGCTCCTCCTGGTCCCTCTGGACCCCCTGCTGGATCTCCTGACCTCCAGCCGACTGCCCCTGCTGAGAGCGAGAACTCCTCCTCGGCGCCATACTCGCTCCTGCAGCACAAGACAGAAAACACGAAAACGGCAAGGTCAAAACAAACACACGATGCCCAATGCCAGCGTCACCTGTACATCATCATTGTGGACTAGTGGACCACTACAATTACCTATGATTCTCATGTAATTCCACAACCGCGCTCTGATACCAGCTGTAACGACCCGATAATCCGATTACCGGAAAGGCCCGATAACCCGAGACTCGTACCGCCACCCACGAGCCCGAAGACTCGGAAGGGTTAAAAGGATGGTGTGGAAACTACACAAGCATCACAGATAATTGCAGAAATTAAACAGGAAATAAATTAACATTTTACAAGGTCCACAATAGAAATAACAACAGCAGCAACAGTAGTCCACGACTAGTACAGTGACAAGAAAGGAAAGTACAGCTACACGGGACATACCCCGGCTCTGACCTCTGGCACTACCTCTGGTACCCGCACCATGCTGTGCTCCTGACGCGCTCCTCGAAGGTGGCGCCTCACCTGAAACACGGTGAAAACACGCAGGGAATGAGTCTCGGGACAAGACTCAGTAGGGATCACTCGAACCCTACCTCGTAAAACGAGAAACCACTACTCTAGCGGTAGGAAAGTACCTCGGAAAGGAAAGCCCTGTACTCTACAGAACTAGACCCTACGGCATGCAAACCGACACACGTGCCACGGTACGAGAAGACCGAAACTCAACGGTCGAACCGCCAAAATCTGAAGGTCGGAAACACACGACTGACAGTCTGTCACTCCGTACTCGACAAGAGTACCACCCACTAGAAGCACAGCCGGTAGCGTCCCCTGACGTCTGACACCGCGCTGCAGGTGAGCCGCCTGACGTGGTAGGTCATACATGAGGCGCAAACACCGAACAAGTAACCACAACAAGTGACTAGCTGGGGTCACGCCCGTCGACGTGGGTCCAACTGCCCCCAACCACGTGTGCACACACAGACCACGCGTCCTAGGTCTGGCCCTCTGACCGGTTTTCCCCCGCAGCCGGACTCTGGCTAAGACGAGAGGTCTACGGTAACCGATCCACAAACCGTCTCGAAAGGTGGGTGTCCGTACACCACTCCCAGGTGAGACCAGCACCTCGTACTGGTGGGCTACGACTAGTGGAGGGTCACTGAAGGAGTAGACTCTCAAGGTAACGGAAAACAACGTCCGCATCCGACGACGTGTGGGAATCACCCCACGAACAGCCCCATCGCACGGCGACCACAGTCGGAGTAAAAGCGAGGTTGCCAACCTCATTGGCAGCCAGGCAAGTGGCGGTCCACCCCTGGGCCGTCACAAGCAAATGGCGGTGTAACGCAGGCCGTCACACGGCCAGAGGAGTAAGGGAAGTAACGCGCCTGGTCCAGCGCGTCGCTCGAAAGCAACGCGCCTGGCCCAGGGCGTCACACGCAAACGACGCGCCTGCCCTGGCGCGCTACTCGCGCCCAGAAATAACGCGCTTGCCCCCGCACGTTACACGAATGTAACGCGTCAGGCTCGACGCGTTGCAAGGATGTGATGCGCCTGCCCTGGCTCGTCACACGCGCCCTCGCACCTGGTATAACTCGGGAAGTAACGCGCTCGCCCCAGCGCGTTACACGGATGTAACGCGCTGGCCAAGGCGCGTTACTCGCGCAGACCCCAACAGAAAAACCAACGGTCGAAAACCAAGCGACGGCCTGGCCCCAGGTGCGTCACTAGCAAACGGCGGCCAGTCGTGGGGCCGTCGCTATCCCGGCCAACCCTCGGGGAAGTAACGCACCCCTCTAGGGGCGTTGCAAGCATGTGACGGTCACTGGAGTGACCGTCACTCACCCCCGAGCACGCTACGGCGAGAAAACCCCAAAAACATTGACCACGCCCCCGTACCTCCCCCGGAGAGGGGGAAATCAAAGGGGAGGACCCCTGGGGACCCCTAGCATGCATCTAAGCCATCCAAACGTGAAATCGCGGGATAAAACCATAGATCGGGCGAGCTCTCCCCAAATCATGGAAAAACCCCAAAATGCTCAATAACGCCCCTCTCGGCCTCCCCGCGGCCTACAAACCATGGAAATGAACGGCATGAGGCTAAGGAACGTCACCCTACCTCAATGGAGCGAATGCTCCGCCGAATCGCCCACAAACCACGAAGAACACCTTAGAAAACCCTCATTCCTCAAGCTTCCCACGAGCACCGCACGTCCCCACGTTCGCCTCACCGCCGCCCACGTCGCCGCGCCGTCGCCCCGCCGCTGTCAGCAACCGGAGAGGAGCTAGCCGCGCTCGAACGGGAGGAAGAGAGGGAGAGAGGGAGGTCACGGTTGGGGAAGGAAGGAGGAAGAAGAAGAAGAAGAAAGAGAAAAGGAAAAGAAAAAGCAAAGGAAATGGGATTATATAGAAAATCCGATTTTTCGGAAAAATATCGAAAAATAGAAAAATATATTTTCGGAATCCTCGGAACGCACCGATCGCAACTGTACCACTCGTGCCCGGGTGAACCGCCCGGTTTGCCCGCATCGAGCTTCCGAAGAAAAAGCCGAAACACACACCGGGAATTGGAAAACACGCGCGGAAAAGCCGCGGAACGCCTCCGGGCCTCCGAAACGACTCCGGATCGCGCCGATCCGAACACGAAAGATGTCCGAAATGAAATTTTGGACACAACAGAGCCGGACGCTCCGAAAACCAGATCCGGGACCCACGAAGAAGGATCCGAAAGGTCCGGGATATTACAGAACGTGTCTCATCACACCTTGGCATTTACTTTTCAGTCTGCCCCCACTCCATTTCATTCCATTTCCATGCCACTCCACTACGTACCACTCTCTTGCAAAGCAGACGCCAAGGCGGGGCAGATGTAGACACGCCGTTCTTGACATTACCGTGAGTAAATCTCATATTACACCATGATATCCCAAGGTTACCTTCACATTTTTAATTACTTTGGTATTTTCCTATATTTTCTGATTTTTTTTAACATTTTTTGAATTTTTTTCGTGAAAAGTCTTTGACGTGTCAAGCTGGTTAGACGCATCACTTTGACGTGTCAAGGACCCTGGACGCCTTCTTCAGAAGACTCGTGCAGCGCGCACGCGGCGCCGCTCCAACCGTTTAGTTTGATGTTTCGAATAAATCCAACCATAGAGACGTCTTGTCAACCAGACGCGCCCTTCGAGAGTCACGGTTACCCGCCGAAACCACGCGCGTTCTCCACTATCGACGACTTTCGACGGCGATTCAGTGGGCGAAGATGGGCGCGTCCGGGGTCCCGGACGCCTCAACATTGAGGCGTCTAAGAGGCTGGACGCCTCAATAAATTAGATTGAAAAATAATAATATATATATATATATATATACATATATCGAGGCGTCCAAGGTCCTGGATGCCTCAACATTGAGGACCCCCTCCCTCGAAGGGAGAGAGCTTCAGATCCGATAGAGGAAGGAGAGACTCTGTCGGATCCCTTTCCTAACCCGTGAGACTTTTGTAGGAGGAGGTTCTGCCGAATTTACGGGTGCCCGCGCTCGCGAGAGGAAGGCTAACTCCGCCCGTCGTGCTTCCACGTCATCCCTATGCTGCCGAAGCTCCGCCGGATCCCGCCATCGGCATCTTCAATAAGCCATTCTCTCCCACTTTCTTTTGTCGTTTCTGTTGCATGCATCATCCCGTCATCTGTCATCTCGCTTCATAAGAGAGATCCGTTTATGCACATTTGCATGATCTTCTATCCATCATAGCATTTTCCTCCTACTCGTGTCCGAGAGGGATTTAAAAACAATACCAACCAGGTGTGTGTTTCGCCATAATTTCATCATTTTTCATCACAAGGGACTAATACTACAATGCCATTTTTCTGATTCACTTGTTATCTGTCTGTTTCATCTTTTACAAGGGTAACTAAGGAAAGCCCTCTCCATCGGCCGACCGAAGGGAGAGGAAGAAGCAACCCGCCATTTCCCGCTTTTGAGGTAAGCGCGATCACTCTTCTTATTTTGAGGTCTCCGGCCTCGGGCGATCACATCATATCCTCGAGGCCGCGGCGAGTGACTTCCCGCAATGACCGTTTAAATTTCTGTCATTTATATCTTGTGTTATTCTCATATCCCCCATATCTTCGAGGCCACGGCGAGTCATTTCCCGCAATGGCCGTTTAAATTTCTACTACTTATATTCTGTGCTGTGCTGTTCTTATATCTGTTATATCTTCAAGGCCGCGACGAGTTATTTCTCGCAATGGCCGTTTAAATTTTCGCCACTTATATTCTGTGCTATTCTTATATATGTCATATCTTCGAGGCCGCGACGAGTTACTTCCCGCAATGACCGTTTAAATTTTCGTCACTTATATTCTGTGATGTTCTTATATCTGTCATAGCTTCGAGGCCGCGGCGAGTCACTTCCCGCAATGGCCGTTTAAATTTCGCCACTTATATTATGTGCTTCTTATATCTGCCATATCTTCGAGGCCGCGGCGAGTCATTTCCCGCAATGGCCGTTTAAATTTCTGCTTTTCATATTCTCTGCCATATCCTCGAGGCCGCAACGAGTCACTTCCCGCAATGGCCGTTTAAATTGTTATCATTTAAATTCTGCATTATTCCCATCCCCCGAGGCCGCGGCGAGTCACTTCCCGCAATAGCCGTTTAAATTGTTGTCATTTACATTCTGTAATATTCCCATCCCCCGAGGTCGCGGAGAGTCATTTCCCGATATGGCCGTTTAATCCCCGTATCTTGTTGCGTTGTACCTGTTTTGCACACCTCGCCGGAGTAATCTCGCATGGTGGTCTCTCCTCTTCTCTTTTCTCTCTTTTTCTGTGTCGCAGCAAAACGGGCCCGCGTGCTCCGCTCGCCTCCGGCAATCCGCGTGACGTCGCTCACAAGCGAGTCTGCAGATATGGGAGTGACTTGACAGTTTGACTTTGCATGTAATGATGTTTTGAAGATATAAACCCTAACCCAGAGCTAAGAGAGAGTTATATAGATCTCACTCTTTTCTGTTCTCTTATCCCCATTCTTCCCATTTCCTTGGCTTCTAACACTTCCCGGAGTGTTCTTAGGAGAACCGTGTTATCTCAAAGAGGTTAGTCTCTTGCGAGCTTCTCAGATCACTATCCAACTTCTTCTCTTTTTGTGAGACTTGATTTTTTAAGGTTTCGATGAGAGGAGTAGCAAAATACCATGAAATCGCATGTGCATATCGTTGTCGGTGTTCAAAATCAATCAATAAATAGAAAAACCCTTGATAGGAAGAACAATTATTTACCTTTGTGGGATCAAAAAACTCTCAAAAGTGCGGAGACGAATAAGTAGTGGATCTCAAAGTTGTAAGCCCTTCAAGTGTCTGACCTCTAGATATATCCACACGAGCACCAGACGCATACGAGATCTCCTTCTCGATCTCTAGACGTCGATCGGATCTCGATACCACTATCCACAATGGAGAGAGGAGAGAGAGGAGGGGGTCCCCTTAGGAGAGAGAAAGAGGAGCAGATGGGCGGCCAGGGCGAACCGAAGAAGCTTGGCCCAAGGTTTAACACTTCAATGTATATTTATATACTCCTAACATTTTTATAAAAACCTAGTAATTGTCTATAAAGCACATTCATCCCAGTATGTCCAATACTCTATTATGTGTGACCTTCTAGGCCCAAATGTCTGTTTAATTTTCCTGCCCATTAAGTTAAGAATACTTCTTAACCTAAAAACACAGTCAATTATTCAATAAGGCAGACTTTGACAACTGAACGGGATAAGCTGCCCGACCCCAGGTTAGGTTATGTCATTTGAGGAGAGAGAATGTAATTTTAATTTTTTACACGTAAAATTTACTAATTTATCCCAGGCATCTCATTCGAGAGGATTCACACGAATGATAAACGCCTGATTAAGCCACTATATCCCCAATCGATGTATTCCTAATCACCCTGGGCGCCTATGCTATCAAAGGCGAGTTTTTGGTGAAGGGCCTTGTTCAGTTATCAAAGTTGGCATAATGGAATTAATACGCTTTCACGAAAGGTACCAAACAACACCTCGTGATCCTAAATGACACTGGGGATAAGCAACCCACTTTGGAACCTTTTCATCTACATATTTCACACAACTATAGCTTCATTCATACAATGCCCCTACCGGGACTGGGATATGGTACTATTGTCAAACCCTGTTATGTCCTGGCTGACGTGAGGGCATCGGGGGAAGGATCGATGGCAACTCTGAGGGGACGAACATGATGTGATAACCACTGCCTCGCGCAGCTCGGCCTCACACCGACCGGTCTCTCACCGGGTGACACTCAAATCTCACAATGGAGCTAAGAGGGAAGGGAAGCTAGAAGGGGCAAAGCACCTACGTAGGTTGCAAACTTTTGATTCTTTCATATATGAAAAGCCTTACACTAGCCCTCTTTATATAGGAAAGGCCAAATCCCACTAGGACAATCATATCCTTAGTCATTTCTACTAATGACTTTCATGTCCTACCCTAATAAAACAAAAGCCAACAACCAACTTTTGACTTGGCTAAATAAAATAAAATACTTTGACTAGGTGGTTTTAATAATACAAATACCACCGCACTAAAATACACACAAATAAAAATACATATGTAATACACACAAATACGTACTCAGGACGCCGAGTCTTCGAGTGAGTATCCGAGTCATAATCTAGGTGATGTCGGGGCGGTGTGGCGTTGGCTCCGAGTAGTGGGCCCAGTGTACCCACCAACCCTCCCGGGGCGGCTGGAACTCGACTCCGTCGAGTATGGTGGGACACCGCTCTGGTAGTGCTCTGGCAGATCTGGATCGAGGTGGTGGAGATCTTCCCGGTTGATCCAGGAATCATCAGATGGTGGACGGTCCCGCCAACGGACAAGGTAGTGCTGGTACACCCGGCTCCGTGTAGCTGTTACCTGCTCATCCAGTATCCTCTCAATTTGCTCGCGCGGTGCTCTCGAGGCTGTGGGACGTACAGGGGTGGGCTCACTCTCAATGGGAGGAGAAGGCTCAAAAAGGTCACTAGGAATCACTATGGGTTCCTTGTAGGCCACTAGCTCTGCCACATTAAAAGTACATCTAATCCCATATTCGGGAGGTAAGTCCACAACATAAGCATTGGAGCTAATCTTCCGCAGTATTTGGAAGGGACCATCACTACAGACTTGTAACTTTTTAATGGCTCCCAAGGGGAGTCGTTCGGGTCGAGCCCGTACCATAACCAAGTCACCCTCGTGAAATTTGTTGTGACGCCTATGCGAATCAGCCAATCGTTTGTAAGTCTCATTATTGAGACTTATTTGCATGATGATTGACTCATGCAAATTTTTAACATGCTATGTAAACTCTTCGGCTGATTTGGACGTTCTAGACTCGAGGGGAAGGGGAATGAGATCCATAAATTTTTTAGGTTTGTATCCATGCACGACCTCAAATGGACTCATACCTATGGACCTATTGACAGAGCTATTGTATGCAAATTCAGCTCTGGGCAAAAGAAGATCCCAAGTGCTAGAATGATCCCCTACAAGACACCTCAGTAGATTCCCTAAACTCCTATTGACGACCTCTGTTTGCCCATCAGTTTGGGAGTGATAGACAGTGGAGAATTTGAACTTAGTGCCAACTAAGTGCCAAAGTGTCTTTCAAAAGTAACTAGTGAACCGGACATCTCGGTCAGACACTATGATTTGAGGGAGACCATGCAGACACACGACTTCATCAAAGAACAGGTGGGCTACTCTAGATGCATCAGACGTTTTGGAACATGTAATGAAGTGGGCCATCTTAAAGAACTGTTCAACTACCATGAAGATGTAGTCATGTTTGTGAGCAGTATGAGGTAAACCAAGGATGAAATCCATGGTCTATCAGGAATGAGGAGAGGAGTGTAGAGATCAGTATTTTATTTGACCTGTTTGGCCACTGTGCATGTCCTACACTGGGTTACAATCTTGGCCACATCTTTCTTCAGGCCAGGTCAATAAAAATGCTCCTCCACAGAATGGATGGTCTTGTTTCGTCCAAAGTGACCGGCAAGACCACTAGCATGTATTTCCCAAATCAGGAAGTCCCGTACAGAAGTCCTCGGAACACAGAGTTGTTGTCCTCGAAAAAGAAAATCATCTTAGAGTAGATAGTCAGCAAATGCTGTCGAGGTTCCAGCGGACAGGGCCGAGTAGGCAGGGCCAAAGTCGGGACACTCCCCATAGAGTTCCTTCATGCGTTCAAATCCGGTGACCTCTACCCGAACAGTGGAAAGAAGGGAGACCCTTCGACTCAAAACGTCGGCCACCTTATTCTCTTTTCCAGCCTCATATTTTAGGATAAAGGTGAAGGACTGGAGGAATTCTACCCATCGACCGTGCCTAGGGTTTAACACCTTCTGAGAGCTAAGGAATTTCAAAGGCTCATGGTCCTAGTATAAGACAAACTCTTGTGGTAAGAGATAGTGACTCCAGTGTTTGAGGGCTTGGACCACGACATAAAACTCCTTATCATAGGTGGAGTAACGAAACTTTGCATCAGAAAGTTTCTCACTGAAATAAGTCACAGGGTGGCTTTCCTGGCTAAGCATTCCTCCTATACCTATGCCAGAGGCATCACATGATATCTCAAAGACTTTGGAAAAGTTTGGCAGGCGGAGGATAGGGCTTTGGTCATGAGCTCCTTTATGACAGAGAAAGCCTAGGAGGTGACTTTAGTCCACTCAAAATTCCCCTTACAGATGTAATCCGTAATGGGTGCCATAATGGTGCTAAAACTCATAGTGAAGCGTCTATAAAAAGTGGCTAACCCATGGAAACTGCGAACGTCATGGACGTTCTGGGGCTCTGGCCAGTCGACTAAGGCTTGGACCTTGGATTGGTCCACAGACACTCCATGACTTGAAATCACGAATCCGAAGAAAGTGACCCGATATGTCATGAATTCACACCTTTTGAGGTTGGCATACAGGGTTTCTCTCCTCAAAGCCTCGCAGACTTCCCTCAAGTGCTAGATGTGGTCCTGAGGGTTGTGGCTATAGATCAGAATGTCGTCAAAGTAGACGACAATAAATCGACCAATGAGAGGGTGAAGGACTTCCGTCATAAGCCTCATAAAAGTGCTGGGGGCATTAGATAGCCCAAATGGCATGACGAGCCATTCATACAGACCTTCTTTTGTTTTGAAGGATGTCTTCCACTAATCTCCTGATCGGATTCGGACCTGGTGGTAGCCACTTTTCAAGTCAATCTTGGAGAAGATAGTGGCTCCACTCATCATGTCAAGTATGTCATCAAGACGGGGAATAGAAAATCTATACTTGACAGTGATTTTGTTGATGGTGCGACTGTCAACACACATCCGCCAAGTGACATCTTTCTTTGGTGTGAGCAAGGCAGGAACAACACATGGGCTCTTGCTCACCTTGAGGAAATCCTTTTGAATAAGGTCCTCGACAATTCTTTGGAGCTCGGCATGTTCCTTGGGGTTCAGTCGGTAATGAGGAAGGTTGGGTAGGGTGGACCCGAGGACAAGGTCAATGGCGTGTTGTGTTAGTGTTGGTGTGCTACAGGCCAATTTAGAGTCGGGTAGACCCGATATATGTACGATCTTGTTCATTATTAATAAAGTGGTATTTGAGCGTAAATATGCGATTGTGTATTACTTTACGATGTTCCTAGGATATGTGGTTGTAAAGTCAGCTCGAGATGGGATCTCGAACATGAGACTGACTTTACATGGACGCATACCTTAAACTGTTCCTGGTTGGAGGGTAATCACTCGGGGACTTTGATTACCTATTAAACCAGTACACATGATGTGTTAGGGACCAGTCTCATGGTCACTGGTGCGGGGCACCAACACATATGTGTAGGTGTACGTCCTGGGAGGAAGTGCACTGAACTGATCCACTATTGGATCTTCAGATGGTTGATTATACCTAATGTCAACTGAAGATCCAACTATCTCGGTAGCATCGTTGGTCCTTTGACCTGAGACATTGATTGGATCTTACACGAGGACTGGAATGGTTTAATTACTTGACTAAGTGACTTTAACCATAAGTCATGAATTGCTGAGTCATTAACCACTCCAGGATACGTGTGAAGATCATCAATGGTCAAGAGGGGATCGCTCACTATTGGGTATATATCAGACAATTAATGGGTCATGACATTGACGCTCCGTTAAATCGCAGGCCAGGGTCGTGTGAGTTCATTTAGAACGGACGTCATACACTTTAAGGAGGTCATGGTCAAATGGCACGATCATGGGGTTTGACAGAAACCATACCCTTGATCGTACCAGACTCATAGAAGGAGCGAGGGATTATATCGATGCGGTAAATGTGGACTTATAGGTACCAGACAGGCTGGTTTAAACCCGGCGTCCTCTAGGATCATGCGGATTTGCTTAACCCAACGTGATCAAGGGTTCAGAATAAATTAAACTATTATTGGGCTCTAGTAGAAGCGAATAATAAGTTTAATTTACTTCTAATTGGGAATTAGAAGTTAATGTGCCTTAAACTAGAGTGACTGTGGGCCTAGAGGATCACACACAATGGATTCTTGAGTGACGAAATATTATTGTACAAATGTATATATTAATTCCCTTTAATTCCTTTTGGAAAGGAGTGTAAATGGGGCTTACTACATATGTATAATAAGGGAAATGTCATATATATAATTTTGGTCCTTTGGAGGTCTCTAGAAAAGGTTCAAATCCTATATATATGGGCCTTACGAGAGCTTCTCCCTTCTTCTTGGCTAATCAAGCATTAAGGCTTAAGAAGGAGGATTAGCTCCCCCCCCCCTTCCTCCCTCTTGCTCTCTCTCTCTCTCTCTCCAAAAGGTGAAAGGGTCGGGGAAGGTCGTGCCGGGGGGTTATCGTCGCTGCGCAAGGATCCGTGTGGATCGGCTCTAGAGGTCGTGCATCTGTACGGCTCGGTATTCTGAATCGGGCACTGCGGACAGCGTCGTTCCGCGCAAGGTATAAATATGCAACTCGTAGTTAGGGGGTTAGGGCGATTAAAACGTCGATCAGAGCATAGATCTGGGATTCCATGCAGTCGGGTTCGGGCAAATAAAATTTTTGTTATCCGCTGCGCTGCCCGATGGTGCTGTGTGGAACCTTACATGTTGTAAATCACACATGGGAGGGAGTATATGGGGTAAGTCTTCAGGGAAGATGTCTTGGAAGTCCTGCAGGATTGCCTGGACTTCAGGTGGGACTGATACTTGGAACTCCTCGGGTGTGATGGTGACGACAACAGCCCAAATAGGGGCACCCTTAGCAACTTCTCTGTTTAGCTCTTAGACACTTATGAAGGCTCCTAACTAGGTCGTGACCAACCTTAGGGGCCTTGGGAACGGGTGTGATAGATGCAGGAGAAGATGGAATGAGAAGTTTCCCTTCATTAGGAGTTCAGGGACTCTTCTGAATCTTGGGGGTTCCCGTGGGGGTGGAGGTGGGACTCTTTCCCGGGGTCACCTTTGGGGGTGCTGGGTACAACTGAATCTTCTTCCCATTGTGAGAGAAGGAATACTAGTTGGATCTATCGAATGTAGTAAGGTCTACATCATAGATCCACTGTCGTCCTAGGATGATGCTACCGACCTTCATAGGCACTGCATCGGATAAGATCTGTCTTTGGTAGGACAGGAATTGGATGAGAATGACACATGTAGTGGTGACTGGGATAGAACTGCTGTCAACTCAAGCCACGTTGTATGGCCTAGGATGAGGGTGGGTAGATAGACCTAGACGGGAGATAAAGTTTGAAGAGACTGCATCGATACAACTCTCATTGTCAAATATCACCTTGCATGGTTGAGACTTCACCATGATATAGGTTTGGAAGATGGAGGTTCGACGCCAGTTGTCCTCCTGGGGGTGTGTTAGGATGTAGCCAACTACACCCAATCGTCCATGGCTAGAACTCTCGACAATATCGCCAACTTACATGTACTCGACATGCGTGCCATCAAATCATGCGTCTATTTCCTCAAACTGGACGATGAGGTCAGGATGTGCCTCATACCTCTCAATAGTTTCTTCTTCGTGAGGTGGAGGCTCCATAGGCTAGGGGTCGATGATGACCAAGGCTCGAGTGGGGTAATTGGTGGCAACATGCCCTAGGTTATGACACCTAAAGCAGCGAGTTCCCGAGATAGGGATTGGTTGGGAGGTGCTAGGGATGACTCCCTGTGGACGCACTTTCCGTTAGACTGGGGCTCCGGTTCGTCTGTTGGTTTTATTGAGTGCGTGGGCGTGCCAGTCACAAAGTGACAATTTATTCGGGCTCCGAAGAGCCCATGGTGCGCTCGATCTGACTTCGTCAGATGATTGTGTGGTTCGTGTCGGGACCGAATCCCGTCGCGCCATGAAGGTCACGACGTCATTTACATCCTCCATACGAGGGAATACCCTTGATTAATTGCCGAAATTAGGGGCCCCGCGGCCTAAAAGAGTAATACTAATTATGTGAGAGAGATATAGGTAGATCACACTGGGGGTTTTATTAAAGCCATAAATTGTCGGCCGTGTAGGCCGCTCGGGGACCTTTTCATATTCGGACACGGGCCCGTAACAGGAACGCGGCGAGAAAACCGTGGTAGTTCCCTTCAAATGTCTGCCGAGCATATGGCAATTTCAATGAGGATTCGGAAGGTATCCGGGACGAGAAACAAATCCGGTCCGATTAAGCTGTCGGCCCGAGGTTAGATCAAGACCTGGCCATATCGGGGTAATTCCCAAGACTCGGGCTTGACCTGAAAGGGCGGCGTTGTTGTTCCTTTTGCCCCGGATCCCGGAGAGAGAGCGGGCTGCGGCGTGGGCATTAGCATCTTTTATCTAGAGCTTTCCAGGTTATACCTTCTGGGGTTTCTGATTTGATGTTTACTATTTATTTGTGCATGTATCCGGGATGATTTTTTTTTGTTCATGATTATTCTTATCATTATCGTTTGTTTGTTATTTATTATTTTTTTTCTATTACCCCTCCCACCTCTTTTATTGTGATTAATATTACGCATTCGGAGTCCTTTAATTAGCGTAATTTTTATTAATTTATTTGCTATTATTAGTGCCCTGGTCAAGTTGTATATGTGTATATGTATAGTATGCCGGCGAAGGGGAAAACGGGAGTGTACCGCTGAGGGCCGGGGCGTACCGCTGAGGGCTACAGGGGGGCGTACCGCTGAGGGCTGCAGAGAGTGTACCGCCGAGGGCTGCAGGGGCGTACCGCTGGAGGCTGTAGGGGCGTACCGCTGAAGGCTCAAGAGAGGGTACCGCTGAAGGCTGGGTGTGTGTGTGCCGCTGGGAGTTGGGCAGGGAGTGATGGAGGTTAACTCAGCTTTGATTACCTGCTTTAAGGCTTTTCTTTTCTTCTTGTCTTAACCCTTGTGTAGTTTCATATAAAATTCCTCCCGTGTTTGTTCTCTTGGTTCGGTTCGGTCTCTTTTCTTGCGGGTCGGGTTTTCGGGCGGCCAGGTGGTTAATTAGTCCGGTTCAGTTTTCGTTGTGATGCCGGCAGCGGCTGGATGAGTTGGAAGGTTTCGTCAGTTATCCTACTCGTTTGTTGCCTCCTTTTGCCTCTTTTAATGTTTTATTATTTTCCCACAAAAATTCGGCAGCATCTCCCCTTGACCCGGGGCGTAAGGGAGATAAAGGGAACGCGCCCACATGGAGTGGCGGAACCCGACAACTGGAGATGGGCCCCCGGGGGAGCAACACCTTTAAAGAGCCTCGGAAAACGTAAAGGGAAGGGCTCGGGGGGCAAAGCCAAGGAGTGGGCTGCTGAGAGGCTGAGGGTGCATGCCGCTGAAGGCCTGCGGTGTGCCGGCCAAGGCTGATCAGGTGTACCGGCCAAGGAGCGTGCCGGCCAAAGGGGTAGACTGGTATGCGTGCCGCTGAGGGCAGAGGAGGGCGTACCGCTGAGGGCACTTGGGGCGTACCGCTGAAGGCGAGGAGATAGCGTGCCGGCCAAGGATAAATGGGGGGCGTACCGCTGGACAACCCCCATGGGCGTGCCGCTGAGGGACCAAACAGGGGTGCCGGCGAAGGGCTAGGAAGAGGCATCGCTGGGAGTTCAAACAGAGTGTGCAAGCTGGGGGCCTTAGAAGCCGTTTAAAGAAAAGAAAGGGGATTCAAGGCCAAGGGCAGGCCACTTGATCACTATGTGTTTGGAGAGAGGGTGAGGGTCTCCCTCTCCCTTAAGCCAGTGGACACAGCAGATGGCCATGGAGAGGATTGAAGGGCTTGTGAAACCAAGGCTAACAGAAGGGGGAAACCTACATCGACGTGGAGGACCCTAAAGACGCCGGAGGAATGGAGAGACAGAGGGAGTAACGGATCGTCCGTCGAAAAGCCCGCAAAGCCTAGCATAAAACATCGAAGATCGAAGAGGAACCCGGAGAAGGTGGTTTTCATTCATGAGAATCAAGAGGGCGTGGCCCTACATATATATTACAAAAGCAAACCCCCAGATGGGGCCATGGACAAAAGGGAGAAGGACAAAGAACCCCCAGGAGGAATGGGATACAAGAGAGACGAAAACATCCGGGCCTAAGACATCGGCCACTACCCCAACCCTTTCCCCCAATACAACAAGCTCTCTCTCTCTTACTCTTGTTTCTTCCCGGTGGCCGTCGGACGGAGCACAGGCCGGGAGGGCCTCTTCTTCTCTTCTTTCTTCTCCTCTTTCTCCTGTGTGTGCCCTCTACTGTTGGAACCTCTTCTCCTCTCCCTCTTCGTCTCCCCCCGTTTTCTCTTACCAGGAGGCTTTTATACTCCCAGCCACCGACGACTTCGAGCACGACCGTCGAAGGCGGGAAGCCGGCTGTGATGATGGGTTTGACCTGCCCCTGTACTGGCTGTCAGTGGGGTAGGCTACGTGGCCCAACGACCAGCTGCCACCTCAGACGGCTCCACTGCGCACCAAGGATGTGTAGGGCATGGGCCTCACGTCGCCCGTTGAAAGAGCTTCACCGCTGTGCCGTTGAAGGGCTGAACAAGCGTGCCGCTGTAGTGCCAAAAGAGCGTACCGCTGGAGCCCCGGATGGGCGTGCCGCTGAACGGCCTGAAGGGTGTGTCGTTGAAGACCCCCAGAGGGCGTGCCGTTGAACCCCAAAGGGGGTGTGCCGCTGAAGACCCCCCCCCATGGGGGGTGTGCCGGTGAAGACCTCCCCATGGGGTGTGCCGGTGAAGACCCCCCCATAGGGTGTGCCGGTGAAGACCCCCCCATGGGGGTGTGCCGGTGAAGACCTCCCCATGGGGTGTGCCGGTGAAGACCCTTGGGGGTGTGCCGGTGAACCCCCATAGGGGTGTGCCGGCGAGGGCCGCGGCGGGGTGTGCCGCTGAAGGGAGCGTGCCGCTGGGGCCTCAACTGGGCGTGCCGCTGAAGGGCTAAATGGGCGATTTTGAGCCCATTGTGAGCATGAGTTGTGGCCCATTTGATTTTCTTCGAGGCCCACGGGCTGTGGAGCCTTTTGTGCTTGATTTCCCCGGGGGTTTCTTCACTCGGCGCCGTTGTTGATGCTGGGCTGAGCATGACATTTTGGATGTGTAATTTTCGGTGTCCACAAATGCCCCCCACCCACGGGTAGCGTAGGCGAAGGATGAACCGGGCGGTGCCCGTGGGTGTCTTCGTCTCTTCTCTCTTTGTCGATGCCGACGATGCATCGAGAGCTGACCTGGTTTGTTGTTTGTTGGTCTCTTTGTTAGTGCCGACAGAGCGTCGGGAACTAAAGTAGTATGTTGGTCTCTTGGTCTCCTCATCAGTGCCGACAGTGTGCCGGGAACCGAAGCAGTTTGTTGTCTCTTTGTCTCTTCATCAGTGCCGACAGGATGTCGGGAGCTGACCTGGTTTGTTGTCTCTTAGTCTCTTCATCAGTGCCGACGGGATGCCGGGAACTGACCTGATTCGTTGATCTCTTAGTCTCTTGATCTCTTCGTCAGTGCCGACATGAGTCGGGAGCTGGCCTGGTCTGTTGTCTCTTGGTCTCTTCATCAGTGCCGACGGGGTATCGGGAACTGACATGTTTTGTTGGTCTCTTTATCTCTTCGTCAGTGCCGTCAGGATGCCGGGAACTGACCTGATTTGTTGATCTCTTAGTCTCTTGATCTCCTCGTCAGTGCCGACAAGATGTCGGGAACTGACTTGCTTTGTTGATCTCTTAGTCTCTTTGCCAGTGCCGACAGGATGCCGGGAACTGACATGCTTTGTTGTTTCTTAGTCTCTTGGTCTCTTCGTCAGTGCCGACAAGATGTCGGGAATTGACTTGCTTTGTTGATCTCTTAGTCTCTTTGCCAGTGCCGACAGGATGCCGGGAACTGACATGCTTTATTGTTTCTTAGTCTCTTGGTCTCTTCGTCAGTGCCGACAAGATGTCGGGAACTGACTTGCTTTGTTGATCTCTTAGTCTCTTCGCCAGTGCCGACAGGATGCCGGGAGCTGACTTGGTTTGTTGATCTCTTTTGTCTCTTTTCTTTCTCTCTTCTTTTTGAACCACATTACCGATACAAGCGCCCTTTCGGGTTTTCGCCGGTACCGGCCCCCTCTTGCTTTTGCCCACGCGCCCTTTCGGGTTTTCACGTGGCGGGGTACCCAATTTTGCCCGTAGCACCCTTTCGGGTTTTCGCCACAGCCGGGTTGTTGCCATTTTTACCCTTGTCCCCGTGTGGGGACAAGTCCGGCGGGGTATCTCTATTTTTAACCCCATTTTCTTTTCTTCCTTTTTTTTTGAAGTTGAGTGATATGCGAGTGTAGGCTAGGGCACGAAGCCTTGCGCCGAAAAATAAGGTTCTTTCGTTGCCAAGAATAGAATGCCTGCGCAACGGGAGAATGTAGGTCTCTTCATCAGTGCCGACGGGGTGTCGGGGACTGAAGCAGCATGTTGTCTCTTTGTCTCTTCATCAGTGCCGACGGGGTGTCGGGGACTGAAGCAATTTGTTGTCTCTTCATCAGTGCCGACGGGGTGCCGGGGACCGAAGCAATTTGTTGTCTCTTCATCAGTGCCGACGGGGTGCCGGGAACTGAAGCAGTTTTTTTTTTGGTCTCTTTGTCTCTTCATCAGTGCCGACGGGGTGTCGGGGACTGAAGCGATTTGTTGGTCTCTTCATCAGCGCCGACGGGGTGTCGGGAACTGAAGCAGCATATGTTGTCTCTTCATCAGTGCCGACGGGATGCCGGGGACCGAAGCAGTTTGCTGGTCTCTTTGTCTCTTCATCAGTGCCGACGGGGTGTCGGGAACTGAAGCAGTATGTTGGTCTCTTCATCAGTGCCGACGGGGTGTCGGGAACTGAAGCAGTATGTTGGTCTCTTCATCAGTGCCGACGGGGTGTCGGGAACTGAAGCAGCATATGTTGTCTCTTCATCAGTGCCGACGGGATGCCGGGGACCGAAGCAGTTTGCTGGTCTCTTTGTCTCTTCATCAGTGCCGATGGGGTGTCGGGAACTGAAGCACTTTGCTGGTCTCTTTGTCTCTTCATCAGTGCCGACGGGGTGTCGGGAACTGAAGCAGTATGTTGTTGGTCTCTTCATCAGTGCCGACGGGGTGTCGGGAACTGAAGCACTTTGTTGTTTCTTTTCTTTTCTTTCCTCCTTTTTTTTTGAACCACATTACCGACACAAGCACCCTTTCGGGTTTTCACCGGTACCGGCCCCCTCTTGCTTTTGCCCACGCGCCCTTTCGGGTTTTCACGTGGCGGGGTACCCGATTTTGCCCGTAGAGCCCTTTCGGGTTTTCGCCACAGCCGGGTTGTTGCCATTTTTACCTTTGTCCCCGTGTGGAGACAAGTCCGGCGAGGTATCTCTATTTTTTAACCCCATTTTATTTTCTTTCCTTTTTTTTTTGACGAGCGGGTGATATGCAAGTATCGGCTAGGGCACGGAGCCTTGCGCCGGAAGGTAGGGCTCATTCGTTGGCAAGAAGACAATGCCAGCGCAACGGGAGAGTTCGTGCCGATTCGGACGTAGGGTCCGTAATGGCAATATTGTGTGGAGTGGGTGGCTAGGGCACGGGGCCTTGCGCCGGAAAGGGACTTATTCGTTGGCAAGGGACTAATGCCAACGCAAGGATAGAGGTTCTGCTGATCCAGGCGTAAGGCCTGTGATGGCGATATTGTATGGAGTGGGTGGTGGCTGAGGCCCGAGGCGATGTGCCAGGAACGGGCTCGTTTGTTGGCATGGGAATGGCGGTGCCATGGCAAGGGCAGGGCTGCAGGGGTAAAGTCATTTTTGCTCGGGTGGACGCCCGCATGACCATGATTGTGGGGGATGGAATGTCTTCCCCGGGGACATTTGTTACTGGACGTTACCGGCTTACCCCTCCACGTATGTGAGTGGATGAGTATGTAAGTGCATGCACATATACATGTATATGAATATATATAAATACATATATATATATATACTTATTTATTATCTTACATATATTTTACTCCCCCTTCTTTTTTATTTTTTTTTCTTTTATTCTCCTTTCTTCTTTCTTCTCCTCCCCTCCTTTTTTATTTCATTTCCCTCATTTTTCTCTTCCTGCCTTTTTATTTCCTTTTCCCTTCCTTCCCTTCCCTTTTTTTTTGCTTTTCTTCTTTTCTCTCCTTTGTTTTTTGTTCTCCCCCTCCTTTTTTCTTGCCTCTCTTTTATTTTCTCCCCCTTTTCCTTCTTCTCTTTCTTTTCTTTTCTTTTCTCCTTTTTTCTCTTCTTATATAAAAAGGGGGTGGGGGCGTTTCGAACGGTCACCCGTTTCGAATCCCCCCCTCTTCCCTCTTTCTCTCTCCTTGGCGACCGGACGGACGGCCTCCCCCCATCCTCCTTTTCTCCTTCTTCTCCGGCGCCGAGCGTCCCCTCCGCCTCCGCCGTCGTCGCCGTGGTGAGGAGGCGGCAGTGTAGCCCCCCCCCTTCTCTTTTCCTTCTTCCTCCCTTCCCCTCTCTTTTCTCTTCTCTGTTCCCCCCTTTCTTCTTTCTTTTCTCCCCTCCTCCTCTCCATCTTCGACGGACGGTGGAGCCCTAGGCTCCCCCTCCCTCTTCTTCTCCGTTCCTTTCTTCCCCTCTCCCCTCTTTCCTTCTTTTCTTAGCGTGGGACGGCAGCGGCGATCATGGCCGGCACCGGCGTGGCGAGGGAGCGCCGGAGCGTGCCGGGGAGGGTCTGTAGAAGCGCGCCGGTGAATACCCGTATGGGTGTACCGGTGAGGGGAGTTACGGGTGTGCCGGGGAAGGCACCAGGGGCGTGTGCCGGCGAAGGCCTTACCACGGGCTGTGCCGGGGGAGACATCGGGGAAAACCTCTAGGGCGTACCGGTGAGGCACCCGTGGGTGTGCCGGAGAAGGCACCACGGGTGTGTGCCGGCGAAGGCCATCTTCGCGAGCGTGCCGGGGAAGCACCTAAAAGCGTGCCGGGGCGGCAGGAGTTGGCTGTGCCGGTGAAGGGCTCCACGGGCGTACCGGGGAGCGGCCGCTTCAGCTGGTGTACCGGGGAAGGCACCTCAGGAGCTGTGCCGGGGAAGGCACTGAGGGCGTACCGGGGAAGCCTTGAGGGGCTGTGCCGGCGAACGGCTCGTCTTAGTGTGCCGGGGAAGACCGCTCGAAGCGTACCGGCGAGGGCAACTTCAGGGCGTGCCGGGGAAGAGGTCAGCCAGGGGAAGGGCACTGGGCAGTGCACCGGTGAGGGTCTCCAGGGGGAGTTTTTAGCTTAAGGAAGAGGACTCCTTCGATCGGCGGACTTCTGGTGTTGCCTCTCGGGGCCCACCATGCTTTGTTGGGGCCGTCACTCCTTGTGGACGCGCACCCGTGTTTTCCCTTACGCCTCTGGCTTAGGGGAAACTCTGCCAAAATTTCGTCAGAAATTGGCAATATTTATTCATCTAACTTGTAGCAACGCCCCTTCATAGTCCTTTTACTTCCTTTTGCATGTGACTTATCCTGATTTCCTGTTTATGTATCTTTGCAGATAAATGGCTGCCCCAAGTGGTTCCTTGGCTCCTTCTGCTGCTATCGGTGCTGACCTTATCCCACGGGGCCCGGTACCAGCAGTTACCTGGCTAAATGTAGAAGACTTGGATCGGGAGCATGCAGAAATAGCCGCTTTGGCAGAGTCATCTGAGTCCGACGGGGAGACCATGGATTTCCGGAGGCTTGCCCGAGTTGACAGCGGCTTCACATTTGACCGGGTCACCGGAGAGTACAGGAAGGACTTCCCGAAGGATAGGCACCTTGTCCGATTCCTGAAGCACCTGCGCTCCCGAGAGGGGCGAGACTTTCGCACTATAAAAGCCGTCGAGCGGGCCATCCTACATGCCCGGGACAGTCTATTGTACAGCGTCCCCAGGAGCATTCCGATGTATCTGGTGGGAGAAGCCCGGGAATGGAAGCCGGTCCTGGGGATCGAAGGGGTGCTGCCGGCTGAAGATAAATTGGTGCGGGCCCCTCAGTTCACGCCAGCAAGGTGGGACATGTCTGCGGGGAAGGTGCATGGCGAGTCGCCCCGATTTGGTTTATTCTTGGCTCCCCTGAAATGGGGTTATAGGGAGGAGCCGTTCATATTGGACTGTTTGGCCATCAGGTTCAAGTACGAACTATCACTGGGCTGGTTCGGGGAACTGAAGCTTCAAGACGCCCACAGCTTCCGAGAAGGGGCGGTGGAGTTCACGGAATACGTACTGTTCAACTACGCCCCGTTGCTGGTCCGAGTTGGCATCTATCACAGCGTGTACGCTTCCCGGTACGGTTATCCCATCTCCAAGGGTCTCTGTTGCGGCATGATAGAAGTATTCAGTGCGGAGACCAATACCTTCTACACGGCAGAGGGAGAAACTTCGCTTGATTTGTGGAGCCTAAGCCAGCTGAGCGGCTTGCCCATTGACGGGGAGCCTTATGAAGAAGTATGCCTCCCGGACTTGATCAAAGACGAGACTAATGGGGACGGCTATTATTCTCTGGGGTATTCATACCGGTACCTGATGAAGGCATACCGGGAGCTGTACCAGCTGTCGCACAAGGGGAAGCAGCCCGCCCGTGGGGATAGGAAACGGGTGCGTATGGCGGTATGGCTGGAATATTTCTATGATGGGCTGAAGCAGTATGAAGATTTTCCTTGCGTTGGCACCGCTGTTGCTCGCAAGAAACGTGCGAAGCCCAAGCATGACGTGAAGATCCCCTCCAAGGGACGTCGGAGCGGGGCCAATCCGACGGGGGTCGACCCACAAACTCACTGTGCCGCCTATCTGACGTACTGGCTGTGTTCATTTGCCATGCCGTACGGGGATGAGACGGTGATTCGGCTAGATGCCATCTACCCGGCGTGTCAGATGGCGTGGGGTGTTAAACTTTCTCTGTGCCCGGCGGCGCTCTGTCTGATTTATAAGGCGCTGGGAGACATCAGCACGCACCAGTTCCTGAGGCAGGCCCGGTACGTGTGCCCACTGCACTTCTTCAACGCGTGGGTTTGTTCACTGTTTCCGGAGTTCGCCCCGCGAGTCCTTCAGGATTGGGGGCTGGTGCCGAGGATGCTGGAGTTCGCGAGTGCAGAACCGGCTTCTACTTCCATGCGGATGTATGATATTCGGGGCTGGTTGACCACGGTTCCCAGGGACGCAGCCGGTACCATTCATTTCTGGACGCTGGCCGCACATTCAAGCCCGCTTGTGAATAACAAGAGGGAATGCAAGGACGACCAGGTGGAGAGGTATGTCCACCCTATCAGCCAGGAAAACGTGGTGCGCCCGTTGCTGGAGCCCGAGCTGAGGGATTGGGCGCTGGCTATCCGCCCGAGCGTGTTGGTGTTCCGGAAGGGAGACAACGTACTGCTGGAGCCGTATTACCCTTTCCGATTTGGCCGCAACTTCGGGTATGACCAGCACATCCCTGCTTATCATGCGCAATTCGGCTTGCCTTCGCGGAACGTCCGGGGAAGTGCGGTCGCCGAGCACGCTAGAAGCTGGTGGGACTTCTTCCACCGGGCGGACTCTGCCTCCTTCAGGGTGCCAGCCCTGGGTCGCGTGCCCCGAGTGACTGAAGACTATATAAAGTGGTGGAATGCCCGGACGGCTTTCTATCGGTTGCACAAGACCGATTGTTGGGATGGCGCCGAAAGGAGATTCCTTAGCCGGCAACCGGTGCCAGTACTTGACATTGAGCCAGATCATCTTCTTCGGCTCAAGAACAGGCAAGAGAAGGAGGTGGCGACATATCTGATAGCTCGTCGGGAAGCCCGGGATAGGAGGCCGACGCCGAAAGTGGAGCTGCCTCCAGTGGCGAAGGACAGCTATGAGAAGACACTGAGGGACCTGTGCCGGGTAGGGAGCGACCGTCTGGACCTCATCAATTATCCATTCCCCATAGAGGAAGAGGGGACTCCTGCCAAGAGCTGGCGTCCGGAGAGAGACTTGGCCTGCCTGTATCGCACGTTCATGAGGCGGGAGGAGAGGAAGCCTGAGAATTACAAGGATACCACGTGGCTATATATCCTCCTCCGGGTGAATGGGATGAAGATTGAAGATGTGACGGCCTCCATCCTGGGCAAGCGCCTGCACACCCCTTATTATTATGCTGATGGGTGGGGCATGGACCACTTCAATCTTTTCTGTCACCTTTCTTCCAAGAAACATGCGGATCTGGCCAACCTCACGGACCGGTGTCAAACTATTGAGGACGTTTGTTGGCTAGTCCGGGAGGCGGCACGTCGGGACAAGGAGATATCCCTGAGCTACTGGCCGATCACGCTGCGGCTGTACACTGGCCCTCATGGTATTCAGTTCCCTCTTGCTCTTCGGTTTTGTCCCTCAGCGCTGCGGCTTTCGCGGTGAGTTAGGTACTAATGGTGTATGCATGTTCGTTCTTTCCCCTCTTTTCTTTGCAGACCATCCCGACAGCACGCAGATGGCCACGTACCGGAACCTCCTCCGGCTGGTGAAGAAGCCTGCGCATTTTGAAGCCGCGCCGCTGGCCCCGACCACGGCTCCTTTGCCTAGGGCTGCGAAGAGGCCCCGGGCTAAATCGCCTGTGAAGAAGGCGGTGGACGCCGCCAAGGCGGCTAAGCAGCGGGATACAAAGCGGAGGAAGACAGACACGGCTAAGGCTTCGACGGCTGTTCCTCTGGCGCCACTAGTCTCGTCCTTCGAGGAATTCGAAGCTGCCCGTCCCGAGCCAGGTCAACCTGCCGATCCGCGTCCCCGCTCTTTAGTGTGCCTTTTGAATCTCCCTCCTCCTTTTTATCTTGGAGTGGAGCCCTGACACCTGGATACTTCTTTTGTTTCAGCTTCTATAGAAGAGCCCATGCCCACGCCTGACATGGGTGAAGTTGCGGTCCCGACGGAGGCGATCCCGGCGGCGGCTCCAGCTCCCTTGCCGCAGGCAACGGGAAGGCCCCGGGCACAGTCGCCCGTTAAGAAGGCACTGGCTGCTGCCAAGGTGGCCGGGCAAAAGACGGCAAAACGGCAGCGGACCGAGGCATCCCCGGCTCCGACGGCAGCCTCGCCGGTGGCCCGCGTCATGTCCTTCGAGGAATTCGAAGCCACGCAGACCGAACCGAGCCGCGAAGCTGGTGAGATTCATCGGCCGCCCGTGTCGTCTGCGGTCGACCGGCCTCCCGAGTTGGCCTCGGCTTCGCGCATGGCGACGATGCGCTTCTATCTCACGGGCGAGGGTACGGTCGGGACTCCCGAGGAGGCGTTGCCTGTTGAGGAAGCCCGCGGGTCATCTCATGTCGCAGGAACTGAAGGGGGTAAATATTTTCGACTACATGGTTAGCTCCCCCCCCCCCCCTTTTGTCCTAGGGGCCAGTAGATTCACCCTGGCTTATCTTCTTTTGCATGATAGGCGTTGCTGCGGTGGCCACCGAGTCATTGGGGCCTGATCCCGACCTCCCGACGACGTTGATATATGTGAGGAGGAAGAAGATCGGAGCGCGAGCCTCGCCTAGCCCGAGGGAGGACGTGCTGGGCAGAGACTCTGAGGTGGAAGCTCCTCTGCCGGTCCAGGCCGAGCCAACGGCGGTCGAGTCTCCGTCTGGGGAAGAGGTAGATTACAACTACTCTTCCGACGAAGTAGCTGCTGACGAGGGCGCGTCCGGGGCATCGGAGCCGCCCGAGCCGGCCTTCGGGGCCCCCTTACTTGCTGGCTCCACGAGCCTCGTGGGGAAGACCGTTGTGAGTGTGAGCTTGTTTGGGCCGGCTCTCCCTTTCCCCTTTTTTGATTGACTGACGACCTTATTCCCCCCCTTTTTCTTTAGGATTTTCGAGGACCGGCCGAACTTGAGATCACAGAGGAGGCTGCCCCGGCTGCGCTGATCGACCGTCCAACGGGAGCCGATGCCGTCATGGGCAAATTGGCTCTTTTGCTCGACGCCCTTCGAGAGGAAATGCCCGCGGAGCCCTCCGGTACTACCAGAGCGGCGGGCGAGCCTCTGGAGGAGGGGGAGATCGCGCCTGAAGATAGCATCATCCCAGCGGCCAAGGTGAGTATGCGGGCTCCACGGTCTCCCTTTTGCATGGTTTATTTTGGATGGCGAATAGCTGATTCCCATTCCCATGATCAGGCGATGCCGATATCGGGGAAGGCGCCTGGTCGTATCGGAAGGCAGTGGCCAAGCGGAGACCGAGCATTGGCCCGATAGCGGTGAAGGGGCCGGCTCCAGTCTTGGGTTTGGAGAGAGAGGGACTGGCTGCGCTCGTGGAAGCGGGACGTTTACCCCAGCTAGTGGTTCCGCTTCCGCCCTTCCCGAAACTCCCGGCTCAGGTGGAGGACCCGCTCTTGCAGCAGATATTTGCGGGGCTCCGTGCGCATCTGGAGGGATCTCAGCCGCGAGCGAGGAGTTCATGGGTGACGGCTTCGGGCCTGGCCTTACTCGAAGCTCCTCCTCTAGCCGAGGTAACGGCCCCTGCACCCCTGCCCCTTGGAGGAGTGGCAGAGTCGGGCCAGACGGAGGCAGAGGGGGCGGGTGACCTCCAAACGATGGGGGCACCGAAGGCTTCGGCAATGGTCCTTTCCTTTCCCCAGGCAATGGTCGGCCAAGAGTCTCTCGTCGAGCTACGCCGGCCGGGCGACTTGACCCTCGCCCTTCCTTCATCTTCAGTGGCGGCAGATACCGACCTGTGGGCAGAGGTGGACAGCACCGTGGAATTCACCCCTCCGATCGTGCCCTCAGTTAGTCACACGTCCTCAGAAGCGCCAGTCCGTCAGATGCTGATCACTTTACGGACGATGCTTCTCGCCGATGCTTCTCTGTCGTATCGGGAGGTGCATACCATCGTGACGCAATTAACGGGGGCGCTGCAAGTGCTTGGCTGTCCGCTGGGGGAATGGTCACGGCGGGTCTTGCTATTATTGAAATATGTCAAGCGCCGCGAGTTCCTGGAGACACAGGCTCCTGACGAACGCGCCGCCCTTGATGCTCAGGCAGACGAATATCTGCAGGCCCTAAAGGCCCGACGCAACAGTAGAGAACGCCACGGAAAGGCCCTAGAGGAAGGCGAAGGCAGCGTTCGTTCCTTCAAGAACCGGATCGAGAAGCTGGAGGGCTATCTCGCTGCGGCTAAACTTGGCCTCGCCGAGGCGGAAGGGGCGGTGGCAGAGGAGAGGGAAGCTCTTGCCGTTGCCGACGTTGAAATGGCGTCCGTCGAAGCGGAGCTCGCCCGTCTTGAGGGATTGAGGGGCCGACTGCGCGATATGACGAACTTCCCTTGCGTCGGGATCCTCCCCCTCGAGGACATCTTCAGGGACATCGACTGAGCGTTGCATCCCTTAATTTCTCTTTCTTTTTTTTGAATGTAACACAGGGGTATGCCCCGCAGCACATGTAGTTTGATCCTCTTTTGAATAGAGTAAAGCATTTATGATTTCACGCGTTCCAGGTGTATGCATTTATCCCGGAGGGAGCTTTCCCACCCCTCTTTCTCTTCCGTGCATATTGTTTTCTCCTCCTCTTCCCTCGCTCTTGCATCTTTCCCCCCTTTTCGTGTAGGGGTCCATTGGCAGGGTATGAGTCTTTGCGGGGATTCACTTTGGAAGGACCAGGCAGGGACCCATGTCAGGGTACAGGAGAGCGCTCGCCTTCCCAGGGGGAGGACGAGGGGACCACTCCACCATACCGAACGGGCAACTCCCTGGCTTTGCCGCAATATTGGGAGCGCGTGCTGGTCTCGAGTGAGGGGTATTTGGCCAGAGACCCCTTTTGCCGTTCAGAGGTGGCGGATAGAAAGGTCCGTTTAGTCAGTGACTTAGACGGGAGGTCTGATCCAAAGGGGTGCTCGCCCCCCGGGGAGGATGGAGAGAAGAGTTCGTCTAGTCAATGATCCGGACGTGAGGTCCGAGCCAAAGGGGTACTCTCCGCCTGGGGAGGACGGAGAGAAGAGTTTGTCTAGTCAGTGACCCGGACGTGAGGTCCGAGCCAAAGGGGTACTCACCGCCCGGGAAGGACGGAGAGAAGAGTTTGTTTCTTTCTTTTTAAATCAATTTTGGTACCCCCGCTGATGCGGGGCGGTGACTGGAAATGGGGGGCGTTCCCCCTTTCCGGCTTCTCTTTTTTTTTCTCTTTTTTTTTTCTCTCTCTTTTTTTTCTTCTTTTTTTTTTTCTTCTCTTTTTTTTTGCTTCTTGCTTCTTTCTCTTTCTATTTTTTTCTTCTTTTTTTTGCTTCTTCTCTCTTCCTCTTTCCATTTTTTTTTGCTTCTTCTTCTTTTTTTTTTGTCTTTCTCTTTTTGCTTCTTCTTTCTTTCTCTTTCTATTCCTTTCTTCCCTTTTTCGGGAACCCGGCTGGTGGCCAAATCATTCGGACATTAATCACGCAAATCCGCCCCAAAATGGGGCGAAGAGTAATATTATTACCTGAATGGGGGTGCTGGGGCGTGGTACAGCCTCAAGTGCCTTCCATTAAGAGGCGGGAATTGAACCTCCCCGCGGTGGTTGACAATTACATAGGCTCCGCCTTCGTAGACTTTCTGGACTACGTAGGGTCCGAGCCAGTTCTCGTTTAGCTTACCTTTGGGGTTGGCCGCCATGAGATCTCTTCTCTTGACCATGACGAGGTCACCCTTCTTGAATTCACGTTCCTTGACGAGCTTTGTCAAAGGCGCGTGCAATCCGGGCCTGATAGACCTGGATATTCTGTTGGGCTTGAAGCCGCTTTCCTTCCAGACTGGAGAGTTCATCGAGCCTTCGCTCGGTGTTGGTCTGCCCTTCGGGGACAAGCCCATGCTGAATGGCGACCCTGAGGGACGGTATCTCCAGTTCGACGGGGATGATTGCTTCCGAGCCATATACAAGAGAGAAGGGCGAGCAGCCCGTTGGGGTCTTGTATACGGTTCGGTACGCCCAAAGCGCTTCATACATTCTTTCTTCCCAGTCCCTTTTGTTAGAGCTAACAGTCTTGGCCAGGAGAGTGCAAAGTGTCTTATTGAAAGCTTCGGCCAGCACATTGGCTTGTGGATTGTAAGGAGTCGATGTCCTCCAGTCAATTTTGTATTTTTCTGCTAGCCGGTAAACTTTCTGGTTGCGGAAGTGGCTGCCGTTGTCCGACACAATCCGGTCGGGCACGCCGAACCGGAATATAATATTGCGGCGGACAAACCTGACCACGATTTCTCCGGTGACCTCCCGTAAGGCAATAGCCTCTGCCCAGCGGGAGAAGTAGTCGGTCGCCGCCAGAATATATTTGCAGCATGTGGAAGATGCAGGAAAGGGGCCCACGACGTCCGTTCCCCATTGGGCGAACGGCCAACTGGGCACTGTTGGGTGTAGTGGTGCAGGAGGTCTTCTGGAAATGGTGGCATGCTCCTGACATCTCTGACACGACTTAGCATACTCGCAACAGTCGTTGAACATTGCAGGCCAATAATAGCCAAGTTTCTTGATTTCAATCTTCATTTTCGGCCCCGCCTGGTGTGCGCCAGCTATGCCGGCATGGACCTCCTTCATAACCCTCCAAGCTTCTTCAACGGACAAGCATCGGAGGAGTAGCTTCCGTTTGGCATCGGCGACAATCCGGAATAATATTCCGCTTCGGAGCTCATAGGAGTCCTTGGTTCTGACCAGCTTGATCTTTTCTTCTCTTCGGTCGGGTAGTCGCTGGTGCCTGAACCACTGCATTAGGGGGTCTCTCCAGTCAGGCAGGCTGACGGCTTCTGCTGTAGCGACCTGTAGGTCCTCCTCTTCCGGCTCTTCTTCTATCATGCTGGGCATCTGGTGTTGGTTTATTACTTGGATATGGAGATATCCATCTGGGGGCACCGCCAGTGAGCTTGCCAATTTTGCCAATGCGTCGGCTTGTGCGTTCTCCCCTCTGGCGACATGGCCTATTTCGAGGAGGTAGAACCGCTCCATGAGCCCTTTCGCTTTAGTGTGATACGGGAGCAGCTCGGGTTTTCGGACATCAAACTGCCCCTGGATTTGCTTGACGACAAGCAGCGAATCGCCGAACACTTGGAGCATTTTGATCTCCATTTGGAGGGCGACCTGGAGACCGATGATTAGAGCTTCATACTCCGCCTCATTATTTGTACAGGGCTTGCTGATGCAGCAAGAAGTGTGTAGCACCTCTCCATCTGGAGATTTGAGGACGATGCCCGCTCCGGCCCGCACCTTGGTACGTCCGGACGGGGTCGCTTCTGTTCTTGAGGCTCCGTCGAAGTATAACTGCCAGACGGCTTGTTGCACTTGATCCACCTCTAGTGTTTCGTCTTCGGGTAGCTCTGTGGCCAACGGAGAGTCTTCGGGCACAGGGTGTGCGGCGAAGAAGTCCGCGACGGCTTGCCCCTTAACGGCCTTCTGTGGCACGTAAGTAATGTCAAATTCCATGAGCAGCACGGCCCACTTGCCAAGGCGCCCCTTCGGGACTGGCTGGAGGAGAATGTGCTTGATGGGGTCGGCCCTGGATATCAGGCTGACTTCATGGGACAACATATAGTGCCTCATCTTCTTGACCGCGAAGACCAAGGCAAGGCAGATTTTCTCAATCGGGGTGTACTTAGCCTCTGCGCCCACCAACCTTCGACTGAGATAGTAAAGAGCTTGTTCTTTTCCCTCATCATTGTTCTGGGCGAGCATTGCCCCCAGTGAGTACTCGGTGGCCGCTATGTAGAGAATAAGCGGTCTACCTTTGACAGGTGCCCCCAGGACGGGTGGGGTCTTCAGGTACTCCTTTAGCTGGTCGAACGCGTGCTGGCATTCGTGACCCCAGCTGAAGGGTGCATTCTTCATCATCAGTCTGTGGAAGGGTCGGCAACGCCCTGACAGGTTGGAGATGAACCTGCGGATGTAAGCTAAACGCCCCTGCAGGGACCTCAGCTCCCCCAGACTCTTCGGAGGAGGCAGCTCCTGGATGGCTTTTATCTTCAGGGGGTCGATCTCGATCCCTCTGTGCCGGACAATAAAGCCGAGGAATTTCCCGCTGGACACGCCAAAGGCGCACTTCATGGGATTCATTTTCAGCCCGTACTGCCGGAGCCTTTGGAAGACGGCCCTGAGGTCGCTCAGGTGCTCGTCTCTTTTCTTCGTCTTGACGACCAGATCATCAATGTAGCACTCGACCTTGCCGTATAGCAGCTCGTCGAAGATCTTGGTCATCGCCCGCTGATATGTGGCACCGGCATTCTTGAGGCCGAAGGGCATCCTCTTGTAGTGAAATACCCCTTTGGGTGACCGGAAAGCCGTATGGACCCGGTCGTGGTCGGCTATCCAGATTTGGTTATAGCCGGACGACCCATCCATAAAGGACATGGCCTCGTGGCCGGTGGTTGCATCAATCATCACTTCGGTGATAGGCACCGGGAAGTCATCTTTCGGGCAGGCTCTATTCAGGTCGCGGAAGTCCACGCAAATCCTGATCTGTCCATTCTTCTTTTTCACCGGTACAATATTGGCCAGCCATGTGGTGTATTGATTTTCTGCCACGAAACCGACGTTTATGAGCTTGTCGACTTCTTTGCAGATCTGGCTGGTTAACTCCGGCCTCATGCGCCGGGGAGGTTGCTTCACTGGTTCCATTTTGGGATCAATAGACAGGATGTGTTGAGTCACCTCGGGGCTCAGTCCGGGCATTTCTTCATAGTTCCAGGCAAAGCAATCCCGGAATTCTTGCAGCAACTTCGTGTATTGTTCTCTTTCCTGTAGAGGCATGAGAGCACTCAAAAAAGTCGGCCTGGGATTGTCTTCTGTGCCGAGGTTGATTTCAACCAATTCGTCGACTGTGGCTTGGCCGCTATTTTCAATTTCCGGCGGGGCTGGCGACAAATCCACGAAGTCTTGGTCTTCATTATCTTCGGGCTCGAAGACGTCATCTCCCTCTCCTTGTTCATCATGACTGGGTATAGAGGTTGCATTTGCCTCGCAGTCCCCCAGGGTCGTAGCCGCCGGGTATGTAAGGTCCGCAGGTTCAGGAGGGCATAAGTGCATCTCGGGCTCTTCTGTGTATTCATCATAGACCGCTCCTGCAGAGGCTGGGGTAGCCGCATCTTCGGGCGCCCGGCATCGGGTGGACACAGTGTAGGCTCCTGCCCTGGGGCTGTCTGCCACATGGGGGCGTGGCGGGGCTACCACGTAGTCCCCCATTCTAAGCTCATCCCTGTCGATGAGGCTTTGAGCGAGGTCTTTGAAGACATAACAGTCTTCAATGGCGTGGCCCAGTATTTGGTGGTAAGGGCAAAACAGTGGATTCCCGCTTCTTCGGGTGTCCTGCGGCCTCTTGGACCGTGGAAGGGAGACCTTGCCGTAATGGCAAGCCCAGTCAAAGATGCCCCGGGTCTTCTCTCTCGGAAAGGAATAAGGCTTCTGCAGCTTCTCTTGGAGTGTCAGCCCTTGCCTGGTTGGCCGCTCGATCAGCGGGCTTGCCATGTCTCTCATTTCCTGCCTTGTCAGGGCGGGGGTGTTGGGACTGGTGCCTCGGGGCCGAGGCATCCGGCCACCCCATGGGGGAAGAGATCCTTGGATTAGGTCGGCGACTAGCGAGGTTAACTCGGCCAGTCGTGCTCTTAGCATCTCGATCTCCCGTTGCTGCCTATGGTACAAGGCGTACATGACGGGGTCGTATCGAGGGGAACTCGGGGCATGGCCCGTGCTACTGCTCCTTGCTTCGCCGGCCGGCCGGGGTGGAGGCGCCTCGCTGGCGTGCCCTCTCGAGGTCGACACTTCGGAAAAGGAGGGGGTCTTCTCCATATAGCGGCGGCTGGGAGGCTTCCACAGGAATACTTCTTCGTCTTGTGCCTCTTCGGCCGAGGCCCCGGGACATGTGTCTTGGTGGGTTTCCAGCGAATCTGCAGCTTCTGCGGGGTCGTCGCCGGGCCATGCTGAGACCGATATGACATCAGTCTCGTAGTAATCTTCTAGTGAAAAGCCCAGACCGGGGTGCTTGGTGATTTTCAGCAACCGTCGATCCAGGTTTGGTGGGTTCCACATTCTTTCAAACATTTCCTTCCGGCTGGAGGGCTGGTAGGGAGGAATCTTCTGCTTTCTGACCATTCCGGCTGCCTGGTCAGTCATGTGGGGAAGTCCCGTGATGGGGACGTGCGGGTCATGCAACTCGTCAGGGAACCGGCAATCATCGTCTTCCCTGACCGGCTTTTCGCCGGCCACATAGAAAATAGTGGGCGGCCCCTCAGAGTTAGGCACCTCGAAGGTTTTCAGTCGTTCAGCTGCTTGGGATTCTATCTCTGCTATCGGCTTGACGATCCCTGGCGGGACCCTGACATCTTCTAGCAGGTCTTCGAGGCAGGGTGCCCCCGGTGTGGGGTAGATAGCGAGAGGGGCTGCCCTGAATACCCCTTCTTCTTGTGCAATAAATGGTACATGCGGGGGAGCTACATAGCCTGGGGGCGGCGGAGGAAACCAGCCCCCTGATTCCATTTTCTTCTTGCCCTTGTCTTGGATGACTTGAGGAGCTTGCTTCGCCTTCTCCAAGTACAGATTAGCATCTGACAAGTGACACTCGAACACCTCGAACGGGTGGAGGTCGGCGAAGATTCTGACTTCCTTTCCCTCACAGGGGTGTAGACACGCCAAAATTGACATTATTTTGAGTATATTTCATATCGCTCTGCGATGCCCCATTTGACCCTCAAATCAGCTTATTTGAGTGGTTTTTCCCACTTTTCTTGAATTTCTCCTATTTTTCCCCATTTTATCTCATTTTCCTATTTTTTCGGATTTCTTGGGCATTTATCTCTATTTTCTGAATTCACGCCCTCATCAGGGGCGTGTTTTTGAAACACGCCCTGGTCTAGGGCGTTTCTTTCCCATTTTATCTATTTCTCCCCATTCTATCTATTTTATGAATTTTATGAAATCACGACCTGGGTAAGGGCGTGTTTTTATTAAAACACGACTTGTACTAGGGCGTTTCTTAAGGAAGGACGACCACACTTGAGGGCGTCAATTCTTTTGGTTTGACCGACTTCCCCATTTGAGCTCTTGAAATTAACGCCCTTCCCAGGGGCGTGTTTTTGAAACGCGGCTTTGATGGAGGCGTGTTTTTCATGTTTCAAATATGGGGAGTTTTCATTTCTAAAAATTTGGTCTTGAGAAACGCCCTTGTGCAGGGCGTGTTTTTGAGAAACGCCCTAGGGTCGGTCGTCAATTCTTAAATTAACGCCCTGACCCAAGGCGTGTTTCACCTTCTGGCTTCGCAGCCCTTTCCCCAGAGAGTCCTTGCCTCGTTAGACTCCTCCTCTATTTGGGCTCTTGTTGTTCTTATCCATTCCTCCTTTAATCTCTTCCCTTCTTATCACCTTTTCCTAACCTATTAATAGAGGCTCTCGCCTCTGTTAAGGGGTTGGTTCCGATAATTTTTATTCTCCCCTGCGTTCTTCTTCTTTTTTCTTCTTTCCCCTTTCTTCTGTCTTCTACGTGTCTCCTTCTTTTTCTATTTCTTCTTCTGATTCTTCTTCTTCTTCTTCCGTATCCTCCATTCTTCTTCTTCTTCTTATTTTTCTTCTTCTACTTCTGTTTCCTCCCTCTTTTCTTCTGTTGTCTTCTTTTCTTTTTACAGGAACCGAAGGTGCTTGGCTAAGGGAAGGCTTCTTCACATCAAGCTTCATCCTTTGAAGGCTTCCTCCCATCGAGCATTCAAGCCAAAGAAGCCACCCAAACAAGATTTTTCTATCTTATCTCCCCTTATTTGTATTTTTCATTAAGTCATGCATGCACCATTGTCATTGATTTTCCTCAACTATCATATTGAGATCTCTCCTTAGTGCAACTCTTGCACTCTTTCCCCCTATTTTTATTCATATTTTTCATATCATTCACATCATGTCTCCCATACCCTTTTGCATAGGGGTTTAAGGGCAATCCCCTTAAGGTGTGTTCTTGCACATGCTTTCATGCTCATATATTTTTATTGAATTTGATGCTACACTCACCATATTCTAATCCATATTTTTTTATTGGTGTTTGTCTTTTTTGCAAGGGTAATTAATTGAAGAACTCTCTTCGTCGGCCGGCCGATCTTGAAGAGAAAGGAAGCACTCACATCCCCGCGTTTCAAGAGGTATTTTGCGATCATCTCCCCATATCAATCTCCTCTTTGAGACCCTCGTGTCTCTGGCGATCACACAAACTCCCCTTGTGCACCTCGTGCATATTTTTCTCCACATTATTTATTGATTATTGTTTGTTATTCTTATTATATTTTTCTTAAGTGTGGATTTTAACTCCGAATCTACAAATTGGCGATCACGGTGGGACACTTTGTGTTCTTCCTTTATTACCCCTTTCCCCTTGGCACCCTCGCGTGCCCTTTTGATATTCATATTTATTGATTGCATGTCGTTGGCTCTGTGAGTGTTCTCTCTGTTATTGCTGGCCGCGAAGGTTTCCTGGAGACAGTTAATTCACGCCTCTGGAAGAGGCGTTTTTATTGATTTAACGCCCTAACCAAGGGCGTCTTCTTCATATTTTACGCCCTCAGACAGGGCGTTTTCCAGCTTACTTCCGGGCTTTCTTGCTTTATATAGCTGCCTTTGAATTCACGCCCTCCCACAGGGCGTTTCTTTATTTGGTAGCGCCTCTCCTGAGGGCGCTTTTTCATGATTTAACGCCCACACGCATGGGCGTCTCTTAATCGGTTGAGCATCCCTGACAATTAACGCCCTGCCCCAGGGCGTGTCTTTTATTGGTAGCGCCTCACCCTAAGGCGCGTTTTACCCTGCCCTTGGGCCCCTCACGTTTATTCACGACAGTCACACCGTCGTGTCTTTGTTTAGTAGCGCCCCCTTCCAGGGCGTGTTTTTTCTGTGGGTTTCCAGAACCCCTCGGCTGTGGTTTTTTATGATATTTCCTGCTTATCTTGGTTGATTGATCATATTATTGTGGTTGGCTTGATTTCTCCTGTTGCATTCATTCTTCATTTGCATTTGGTTTGGGAGACCTCCTCTCTCTTCATTAGGATCCACACACCCCCTTGGTGAAGGAACGACCCTCCATTGAGCATTCCGTCTCTTTGGATTGGAAATTCCTAAACCAAGCCTCCATAAGTCCCCGCACCCGTGGATTCCCTCACGGACGCCGGGCAGGTTGTACCCTTTTGGAGTCCCGATATAGTTGGCCTAATACGTGGTGAGTGAGAGTTCCTAGTTGGCATTGAAGTGAATCATATTGAAACTAGGACTCTCCTTGTGTGAATCATATCAATTTGCATAAAATTCATTAATTCACCAAGGTTTAAACAATCAAAATCACGGTAACCATTCCAACTTGTGTGCTTCTTTGCATATTATTGTGAAATTTTGATTACATAATGGTTTACCATGATAAGAAAACATGTTCAATTCAATTCATGAGGATGCACAACCTAGCACTTCTTATCCTCAATTTCAACATGTTAATCATCATCATTCTCACCATTCTTTCAAGGGACCACGTCCTTATTCTCATGGTCATGCCCGACCCATGGGCAATGTCCATCCTCATGGTTCCCCTACTCAAGTTCGAGCCACTATTCCTACGGGACCGTCTCCTCCCAATGATGAGAAGGTCTCTCAAATCTTGCATGCATTAGATCATCTTACCCCTCAACAGATCCAAGCCCTTAAGGCTGCCGTTGAGGGTACATCTCTTGCATCTCTCCCTCCTTCCAATTCTATTCGGGTGGCCCATCACCCACCTCCTTCCAATTCTATTCGGGTGGCCCATCACCCATCTCCCTCCAATTCTATTCGGGTGGCCCATCACCCATCTCCTCCTCCTTCTATTCCTATACGGGTGGCCCATCACCCACCTCCTCCTTCCAATCATATTCGGGTAGCCCATTACCCATCTCCTCCTGTTCATTCTACTCGGGTGGTCCGACACCCGCCTCCTTCTATTCCTCCTCCATCACGGCCCCGAGGCCCTTTTACTCCTTGCAATCCGTTCCGTCCGGGTTCTTTTATGGGTCGTCCCGTCAACTCCCCTCCACGGCCTTTTTATACGACCCCTCCTCCTTCAATGCCCTGCCAACCTTCTGTTGCCCAAGTTACACCCCTCCAGCAAACTCTCCTCGATAAGATTACTTTGATGGAGGAACAAATAAAGAGGGTCACGGCTCCTCCTACTCCAGTCAATCCTCTCCATGTCGCTTTGGACGACATTACAAGAATGGAGAGAGAATGGAAAGATAGGATGGACGACTACGGCGTTGATATTCCAAGTGAGCAAGAGCCGACACTCGAAGTATCCGAGGCAGTATACGATGATGATGAAGCTCCACAGGCACCCCTTCCGAGTTTCCTTAACTTTCCGCTTTCCCCATTTTTATTCGATGAACCCCCTGCTCAGGAGGAAACCACTCCTAATTCAACCCCTATTTATGAGACCAGTTGGTGTTATGACGATGGGTCGATATTCCAATCGCCCACACCGGCACATTGTAAGTCTCCTCCTATCCTTGACACCGCTTACATTACACCTCCACCAGTTATACCATCAAACTTCACACCATCAACCTCCCCTGAGTCTTCCATCAAACCTGCGCCCATTAAACCCTTAACCTCCATACCATCGGCCTCCATTGAGCCCACCGTTGAACCTTCCCCAATTAACCTCCCATTACCTCCACCTCGACCTTCCATTATCCCTTTAAAACCCACTTCGCCTATTTCACCATTGAACCCTTTACCCTTACCCATGGCTAATCCTGAGCAGGATCCACCCCTTTTTGCACCCGAGCTAATCCCAACTACTTCCGAGCAAGGGGAGAAGCTCGACGTGTTTGAATCTCCGCCCCCATTCACCCATTTGCCAACACCTTCCATTATAACTCCACCATTCACGGAGCCTCCCGCCTCCGCCTCACCTCCCTTTGTTACTCGGAAGGGGCGTGCTTCTGCAGCTATTTGTGCCGAAGATAACCAAGAGCCGGGCAAGAAGACTTTGGCCACGACTGTGCCATTCAAAATTCAAGAATTCATTTGCCGAATGCCAATCCTGGTTATTGTGCCAATCACGGCCGAAGAAGTCAAGTCGCCGCCATGCCGAGCGTTGATGCCGTCTAAGGGCCGGGCAGGGCACCCCTTGTTCAAACTTTCCAATCCAGAATTCATTATTCCTTACAAGGGGCGAATGCCCATTTTATTCAACATTCCATATTCATCACCACATTCAATGGGCAACTCGATGCTTCATGTTCCAACTCTACGACTCCCTCACCTTATTGATTTTCGCTTTCCAAGGGGGTTGTCATTTATTGAAGCTTCGTTTATTGGGCCAATTGGTCATACATGTTCACTGCCGTGGAGGGGCAATTATCTTAAGGGGCCATCCCCTATTTCTCCCACTCTTGTTCATTCAACTTCATCCACATCTATTTCTATCACCTTTTCTTCATGGGCCACTCGAAGGGTAAAAAGGAAGATCTCATCATCTCACCCTTCACATTATTCATCTTCTTTGCATCTCCTTGCATTCACGCATTTCAAGCATTCATCGAATCCATCCCATTGCATGCATTTGCACCTCCTGCTTCCCGGGTTTCCAAACCCGTATCTTCCCCGCCTTCCGGCACCGCCGGATATTCAGCATTTCCCATCTTATCCATATTCATCCTTTTATCCACTCCCCTTGGGGCATCGCGTCCCCCTTCCTGCTATGTCCCTGGAACCACCAGGAATTTTATCCCTCCTCTTTGGGCATCTCACCCTTTCTGATTCTATTTCTCCAGAACCTCCGGACCTTTCTCTCGGGCACGATACCCCTTTCCATCTTCTCCTTACTGATTTCATCCCTCCGGAACCTCCGGATTCTTCCCTTGTCCTTTCAGGGCATCGCGCCCCTTTCCATCTTCTCCCTCCTGATTTCATTCCTCCGGAACCTCCGGAACGTCCATATTTCTTTCGATTTATCTTCTTGCTCCTCCGGGACTTCATATCTTTTATTCTCTTCTTCCTTCTCCGTCACCTCTTCCATCATCTTTTTCCCTATCTTTCCCCAGGGCATCGCGTCCCTTCTTTTGTTATCCCTCTGGAGCCTCCGGATGATTCCTCCTATCATGATTCTCCTCCTCCGCTTCCGGACCCTCCGGATCCACCTCTTTCTATCTACCAATTTCTTCTTCTAATTCCTCCTAATTCTGGGTCTGACCCAACTTCTTCCACATCCACTGCCTTGGGCATCTGCCCTTTCTCCCACTGCTTTCGAGGCTTTAGTCCTCACTCCACCTCCTAATTTTCCGCTTCTTCTGTAGACTGTTCATGTGATCAGGGTCTCCGAGCCTTAGCAAGGGAGTTCTAGCCCTCGCCTCTTTTCCTTTTCTCCTTATTCGTCTGAGTCTGGTTTGAGCACCACTCATTCTTGTTAAGCCACTTTCAAACCCTTTGCTTCCAATCCTTTTGACTGCCAAAGAGGACAAATCCCATGATGATCAACCTCTCGCAGCAGCTGCTTCTACAGAGGTTGCAAGGTAACATATTGGCGTAAGTATGCATTTTAATGATATCATTTTCTCATTACCTCACGCATGATTTTCAAAATAAAGTGCTTCTTAACAAGACTAAGAGTGGTGTTTTAGATCTTTATCTTAGGCTTTTGTTAAATTAAATCACTCTCAAAAGAGTCTTTAGGCTTGCTATGCAGCACCTTTGGTTAATAAGAACCCCGCGCTGGGAATTCGACATTCTCTCCCCGCTTGTTAAGAGTACCCCTTAGCTGGGCATTCCACACACTTCACGGCGTCCTTAGCCGGCTCCTTTGGTTAAAACACCGTTCCTACTTTGGCCATGCCATGAGAATTTCTGAAAGTCTTTTTCTCTTCTTTACTCGGCCGAATGCAGGTGCAAGAGGTTGACGGATGAGATGACCAACCTTGGTAATCCCCAATACGAGAGGAGTCTCAAATAGGGGCAGTCTTGACCCAAAATCAATATGAGTTTTCATATGAGCTTTCATGATATACATCTCGCCAAAAGGGCTATTATGAAAATCAAGTCAAAATTTCGATAAATTCAAAATTGTGAATTATGGCATGTCAAGAGTGGCAAAGTCCCCGCAGGGAAAACCCTGGTCGTATGCATGTCAAGGGTCTAAAAATCAAAGGCACAAAGCCCCGGCGCAACAGACTACCTCTTTGAGGGTTAAAACCTTGGAAGGAAATCAAATCCTGATATCTCCCATCCTGCTTTAAGTTTATCCCCAATTATTCTTCTCTTCTCCCTCCAAGACCGAATGTTTCTCGGGTATGGCCTTGGTAGGGGCATCGTTAATCAAGGGCAGTCAGTTATAGGGCGCCACCCTTTCAATGCATGCCCGGCTTTGGGCAGTTTTAAGCAAAAAGGGAGGAAACGAGGACCCCTAGCCAGTGATTCAAAAACACCCTTTGATGCTGCATTAACAATATTTCCAAAATTTCACAAAAATTTGAATATTTCCAAAATCTCCACAAAAATTTGAATATTTTCAAAATCTCCACAAAAATTTGAATATTTCCAAAATTTCACAAAAATTTGAATATTTCAAAATCTCCACAAAAATTTGAATATTTCCAAAATTTCACAAAAATTTGAATATTTCCAAAATTCCACAAAAATTTGAATATTTCCAAAATCTCATAAAAAATTTACATATTTCCAAAACCCAAAAATTTTGCATTGTATTTTCTGATGGTGTTTTGCAGGAATAACTTTCCAAGGATCAGGAGCACGGGATGAGTCCTCTCTCCACTCATTGCTATCAATCTATTGATTCTTTCCCGATATTTTCATGACATGCCACCCTGGGCATTTTGATTATCATCTCCCTATATCATTTTGATTGTTATATCTCCTGATTATCTCTTGAATATCATTCTGATTATTCATCTCCAAATCTTTCAATCAACTCCTGCTGATTCACTTGATCACTTTGCCAAGGGGCATTATCATTCCCTGATTACTCTGCCGATGGGCATTATATCAGATCTTGATTATTTAACTCCAAAACTTGATTAGCTAGATTGTCATCCTCATGACAAACAATAAACAATGATGATTTGCAATGCCATGATTTCATTCATGCTATACATGCTGTAATTGATGCTTTGATGATTGCTATGCTAAAATGCCTTATTCATTGCTTGTTATCTTTTATATCTTGGCTAATGAATTTTGAGCGTAGGAAGAAGCTCTTGGTCCCACCGACTGGGCATCATCATCCAAGCCCCACGGTGCTTGCAGCTCATTTCTCAGTTCCCATGCTTATTGATATCACCATCTCCTGTATGCATTTTTACTATATGTTACATACGCTACTAGATTATATCAAGGACCTTGTGGCTTTGGTAAATCTGGGATTTGAGTTCCCCTTCATCAAAAACAATGATGATTCCAGAGAAGTCTTAGTCATACGGATAGGCCGTTGAGCCGTCCAAGACTGGGGACGATGGTTCCCTCTTTGCGAGTTGGTGCGTGGATAAACAGGCTTCGGCTTAGTATCAGCTCGCAGAATTGGTTTCTTGACCCAGTCTGGGCAGTTTAACAATATTATCCTTGATTATATTATATTTTATTTGATTTATTTTTCCCTTTAAACCCAGCATGCATTCATGTAGGACTTTGAAACAATTGTTGAAAAATCATTCTGATAAGCTGATGTTGAGAGTTGAATTGATCTTAATCTTTCCCGATATGAGATTTTCATTGCCGAATTGAGTCCTCAGTTCGTTTTGTCGCTGTTTTGGGTCTTTTCTCGAGAGCTCCTTGTTTGGATTTTTATCATCTTATTGTCCAACTTTCCCCTTGATCCACCTTGGCTGCAGCACGTCCACATTGGCTGGTAACCGCTCCCCAATGGTGAAATCTACAGGTTTGTGACCTGGGGTACTTCCACCGCGCTGGAAGTTGATCATTTTATTTTATCTCCTTCGTGCACCGCGTGCACATCTCCCCCTTTTATCCAAACATTGTTGATTTCGTTGGATTTCCCGAGATTTGCTTCATCTCGTGCTTTTGATTTGATTCTCATCAAGTGATGTTGATTGCGTGTCTCATCACACCTTGGCATCTACTTTTCAGTTTGCTACGCTCCCTTGCAAAGCAGACGCCAAGGCGGGGCAGCTGTAGACACGCCAAAATTGACATTATTTTGAGTATATTTCATATCGCTCTGCGATGCCCCATTTGACCCTCAAATCAGCTTATTTGAGTGGTTTTCCCACTTTTCTTGAATTTCTCCTATTTTTCCCCATTTTATCTCATTTTCCTATTTTTTCGGATTTCTTGGGCATTTATCTCTATTTTCTGAATTCACGCCCTCATCAGGGGCGTGTTTTTGAAACACGCCCTGGTCTAGGGCGTTTCTTTCCCATTTTATCTATTTCTCCCCATTCTATCTATTTTATGAATTTTATGAATTCACGACCTGGGTAAGGGCGTGTTTTTATTAAAACACGACTTGTACTAGGGCGTTTCTTAAGGAAGGACGACCACACTTGAGGGCGTCAATTCTTTTGGTTTGACCGACTTCCCCATTTGAGCTCTTGAAATTAACGCCCTTCCCAGGGGCGTGTTTTTGAAACGCGGCTTTGATGGAGGCGTGTTTTTCATGTTTCAAATATGGGGAGTTTTCATTTCTAAAAATTTGGTCTTGAGAAACGCCCTTGTGCAGGGCGTGTTTTTGAGAAACGCCCTAGGGTCGGTCGTCAATTCTTAAATTAACGCCCTGACCTAAGGCGTGTTTCACCTTCTGGCTTCGCAGCCCTTTCCCCAGAGAGTCCTTGCCTCGTTAGACTCCTCCTCTATTTGGGCTCTTGCTGTTCTTATCCATTCCTCCTTTAATCTCTTCCCTTCTTATCACCTTTTCCTAACCTATTAATAGAGGCTCTCGCCTCTGTTAAGGGGTTGGTTCCGATAATTTTTATTCTCCCCTGCGTTCTTCTTCTTTTTTCTTCTTTCCCCTTTCTTCTGTCTTCTACGTGTCTCCTTCTTTTTCTATTTCTTCTTCTGATTCTTCTTCTTCTTCTTCCGTATCCTCCATTCTTCTTCTTCTTCTTATTTTTCTTCTTCTACTTCTGTTTCCTCCCTCTTTTCTTCTGTTGTCTTCTTTTCTTTTTACAGGAACCGAAGGTGCTTGGCTAAGGGAAGGCTTCTTCACATCAAGCTTCATCCTTTGAAGGCTTCCTCCCATCGAGCATTCAAGCCAAAGAAGCCACCCAAACAAGATTTTTCTATCTTATCTCCCCTTATTTGTATTTTTCATTAAGTCATGCATGCACCATTGTCATTGATTTTCCTCAACTATCATATTGAGATCTCTCCTTAGTGCAACTCTTGCACTCTTTCCCCCTATTTTTATTCATATTTTTCATATCATTCACATCATGTCTCCCATACCCTTTTGCATAGGGGTTTAAGGGCAATCCCCTTAAGGTGTGTTCTTGCACATGCTTTCATGCTCATATATTTTTATTGAATTTGATGCTACACTCACCATATTCTAATCCATATTTTTTTATTGGTGTTTGTCTTTTTTGCAAGGGTAATTAATTGAAGAACTCTCTTCGTCGGCCGGCCGATCTTGAAGAGAAAGGAAGCACTCACATCCCCGCGTTTCAAGAGGTATTTTGCGATCATCTCCCCATATCAATCTCCTCTTGATCGCCAATTTGTAGATTCGGAGTTAAAATCCACACTTAAGAAAAATATAATAAAATAACAAAACAATAATCAATAAATAATGTGGAGAAAAATATGCACGAGGTGCACAAGGGGAGTTTGTGTGATCGCCAGAGACACGAGGGTCTCAAAGAGGAGAAAAAATAAAATGGGGAGGAGTCTTTTACTCCTTTACTACAAAATGGGGAGGAGTCTTTTATCTTATAATGTGCCCATTCAAAAACACTCAAATAAGCTAATCCCAACTACTTCCGAGCAAGATACGTAATAAATGATGATCACAAATATGAAGAAGGCTTCTTCACATCACGGGTTATTTGCAATAATAGAAAGCTGTAGACACGCCAAAATTGACATTATTTTGAGTATATTTCATATCGCTCTGCGATGCCCCATTTGACCCTCAAATCAGCTTATTTGAGTGGTTTTCCCACTTTTCTTGAATTTCTCCTATTTTTCCCCATTTTATCTCATTTTCCTATTTTTTTGGATTTCTTGGGCATTTATCTCTATTTTCTGAATTCACGCCCTCATCAGGGGCGTGTTTTTGAAACACGCCCTGGTCTAGGGCGTTTCTTTCCCATTTTATCTATTTCTCCCCATTCTATCTATTTTATGAATTTTATGAATTCACGACCTGGGTAAGGGCGTGTTTTATTAAAACACGACTTGTACCTAGGGCGTTTCTTAAGAAAGGACGACCACACTTGAGGGCGTCAATTCTTTTGGTTTGACCGACTTCCCATTTGAGCTCTTGAAATTAACGCCCTTCCCAGGGGCGTGTTTTTGAAACGCGGCTTTGATTGAGGCGTGTTTTTCATGTTTCAAATATGGGGAGTTTTCATTTCTAAAAATTTGGTCTTGAGAAACGCCCTTGTGCAGGGCGTGTTTTTGAGAAACGCCCTAGGGTAGGTCGTCAATTCTTAAATTAACGCCCTGACCTAAGGCGTGTTTCTCCTTCTGGCTTCGCAGCCCTTTCCCCAGAGAGTCCTTGCCTCGTTAGACTCCTCCTCTATTTGGGCTCTTGCTGTTCTTATCCATTCCTCCTTTAATCTCTTCCCTTCTTATCACCTTTTCCTAACCTATTAATAGAGGCTCTCGCCTCTGTTAAGGGGTTGGTTCCGATAATTTTTATTCTCCCCTGCGTTCTTCTTCTTTTTCTTCTTTCCCCTTTCTTCTGTCTTCTACGTGTCTCCTTCTTTTTCTATTTCTTCTTCTGATTCTTCTTCTTCTTCTCCGTATCCTCCATTCTTCTTCTTCTTCTTTTTCTTCTCTACTTCTGTTTCCTCCCTCTTTTCTTCTGTTGTCTTCTTTCTCTTTACAGGAACCGAAGGTGCTTGGCTAAGGGAAGGCTTCTTCACATCAAGCTTCATCCTTTGAAGGCTTCCTCCCATCGAGCATATCAAGCCAAAGAGCACCAAACAAGATTTTTCTATCTTATCTCCCTTATTTGTATTTTTCTATTTTATTAGTTCATGCATATATGCATGCATGTTCATACACTTTTTTTTTTTTTCTCCATCTCAACCACGTTGAGAAACTCCCCTTAGTGCACTCTTGCACTCTTTCCCCTCATTTTTTTTTTATATTTTTATGCATCCATCATCTTTTACCTACCCTTTTGCATAGGGGTTTAAGGGCAATCCCCTTAAGGTGTGTTCTTGCACATGCTTTCATGTTCATATATTTTTATTGAATTTGATGCTACACTCACCATATTCTAATCCATATTTTTATTGGTGTTTGTCTTTTTTGCAAGGGTAATTAAGTGAAGAACTCTCTTCATCGGCCGGCCGATTTGAAGAGAAATGAGGCACTCACATCCCCGCATATTTGAGGTATTTTGCGATCATCTCCCCATATTATTTTCCACTTGAGACCCTCGCGTCTCTGGCGATCACACAACCTCCTTTTAGCACCTCGTGCTATTTTATTGCTTTCATCATATCCATTGCTTTTTATATTTAAGTGTGGATTTTAATCCGAATCTACAAATTGGCGATCACGGTGGGACCCTTTGTGTTCTTCCTTTATTACCCCTTTCCCCTTGGCACCCTCGCGTGCCCTTTTGATATTCATATTTATTGATTGCATGTCGTTGGCTCTGTGAGTGTTCTCTCTGTTATTGCTGGCCGCGAAGGTTTCCTGGAGACAGTTAATTCACGCCTCTGGAAGAGGCATTTTTATTGATTTAACGCCCTAACCAAGGGCGTCTTCTTCATATTTTACGCCCTCAGACAGGGCGTTTTCCAGCTTACTTCCGGGCTTTCTTGCTTTATATAGCTGCCTTTGAATTCACGCCCTCCCACAGGGCGTTTCTTTATTTGGTAGCGCCTCTCCTGAGGGCGCTTTTTCATGATTTAACGCCCACACGCATGGGCGTCTCTTAATCGGTTGAGCATCCCTGACAATTAACGCCCTGCCCCAGGGCGTGTCTTTTATTGGTAGCGCCTCACCCTAAGGCGCGTTTTACCCTGCCCTTGGGCCCCTCACGTTTATTCACGACAGTCACACCGTCGTGTCTTTGTTTAGTAGCGCCCCCTTCCAGGGCGTGTTTTTTCTGTGGGTTTCCAGAACCCCTCGGCTGTGGTTTTTTATGATATTTCCTGCTTATCTTGGTTGATTGATCATATTATTGTGGTTGGCTTGATTTCTCCTGTTGCATTCATTCTTCATTTACATTTGGTTTGGGAGACCTCCTCTCTCTTCATTAGGATCCACACACCCCCTTGGTGAAGGAACGACCCTCCATTGAGCATTCCGTCTCTTTGGATTGGAAATTCCTAAACCAAGCCTCCATAAGTCCCCGCACCCGTGGATTCCCTCACGGACGCCGGGCAGGTTGTACCCTTTTGGAGTCCCGATATAGTTGGCCTAATACGTGGTGAGTGAGAGTTCCTAGTTGGCATTGAAGTGAATCATATTGAAACTAGGACTCTCCTTGTGTGAATCATATCAATTTGCATAAAATTCATTAATTCACCAAGGTTTAAACAATCAAAATCACGGTAACCATTCCAACTTGTGTGCTTCTTTGCATATTATTGTGAAATTTTGATTACATAATGGTTTACCATGATAAGAAAAACATGTTCAATTCAATTCATGAGGATGCACAACCTAGCACTTCTTATCCTCAATTTCAACATGTTAATCATCATCATTCTCACCATTCTTTCAAGGGACCACGTCCTTATTCTCATGGTCATGCCCGACCCATGGGCAATGTCCATCCTCATGGTTCCCCTACTCAAGTTCGAGCCACTATTCCTACGGGACCGTCTCCTCCCAATGATGAGAAGGTCTCTCAAATCTTGCATGCATTAGATCATCTTACCCCTCAACAGATCCAAGCCCTTAAGGCTGCCGTTGAGGGTACATCTCTTGCATCTCTCCCTCCTTCCAATTCTATTCGGGTGGCCCATCACCCACCTCCTTCCAATTCTATTCGGGTGGCCCATCACCCATCTCCCTCCAATTCTATTCGGGTGGCCCATCACCCATCTCCTCCTCCTTCTATTCCTATACGGGTGGCCCATCACCCACCTCCTCCTTCCAATCATATTCGGGTAGCCCATTACCCATCTCCTCCTGTTCATTCTACTCGGGTGGTCCGACACCCGCCTCCTTCTATTCCTCCTCCATCACGGCCCCGAGGCCCTTTTACTCCTTGCAATCCGTTCCGTCGGGTTCTTTTACGGGTCGTCCCGTCAACTCCCCTCCACGGCCTTTTTATACGACCCCTCCTCCTTCAATGCCCTGCCAACCTTCTGTTGCCCAAGTTACACCCCTCCAGCAAACTCTCCTCGATAAGATTACTTTGATGGAGGAACAAATAAAGAGGGTCACGGCTCCTCCTACTCCAGTCAATCCTCTCCATGTCGCTTTGGACGACATTACAAGAATGGAGAGAGAATGGAAAGATAGGATGGACGACTACGGCGTTGATATTCCAAGTGAGCAAGAGCCGACACTCGAAGTATCCGAGGCAGTATACGATGATGATGAAGCTCCACAGGCACCCCTTCCGAGTTTCCTTAACTTTCCGCTTTCCCCATTTTTATTCGATGAACCCCCTGCTCAGGAGGAAACCACTCCTAATTCAACCCCTATTTATGAGACCAGTTGGTGTTATGACGATGGGTCGATATTCCAATCGCCCACACCGGCACATTGTAAGTCTCCTCCTATCCTTGACACCGCTTACATTACACCTCCACCAGTTATACCATCAAACTTCACACCATCAACCTCCCCTGAGTCTTCCATCAAACCTGCGCCCATTAAACCCTTAACCTCCATACCATCGGCCTCCATTGAGCCCACCGTTGAACCTTCCCCAATTAACCTCCCATTACCTCCACCTCGACCTTCCATTATCCCTTTAAAACCCACTTCGCCTATTTCACCATTGAACCCTTTACCCTTACCCATGGCTAATCCTGAGCAGGATCCACCCCTTTTTGCACCCGAGCTAATCCCAACTACTTCCGAGCAAGGGGAGAAGCTCGACGTGTTTGAATCTCCGCCCCCATTCACCCATTTGCCAACACCTTCCATTATAACTCCACCATTCACGGAGCCTCCCGCCTCCGCCTCACCTCCCTTTGTTACTCGGAAGGGGCGTGCTTCTGCAGCTATTTGTGCCGAAGATAAGCAAGAGCCGGGCAAGAAGACTTTGGCCACGACTGTGCCATTCAAAATTCAAGAATTCATTTGCCGAATGCCAATCCGGGTTATTGTGCCAATCACGGCCGAAGAAGTCAAGTCGCCGCCATGCCGAGCGTTGATGCCGTCTAAGGGCCGGGCAGGGCACCCCTTGTTCAAACTTTCCAATCCAGAATTCATTATTCCTTACAAGGGGCGAATGCCCATTTTATTCAACATTCCATATTCATCACCACATTCAATGGGCAACTCGATGCTTCATGTTCCAACTCTACGACTCCCTCACCTTATTGATTTTCGCTTTCCAAGGGGGTTGTCATTTATTGAAGCTTCGTTTATTGGGCCAATTGGTCATACATGTTCACTGCCGTGGAGGGGCAATTATCTTAAGGGGCCGTCCCCTATTTCTCCCACTCTTGTTCATTCAACTTCATCCACATCTATTTCTATCACCTTTTCTTCATGGGCCACTCGAAGGGTAAAAAGGAAGATCTCATCATCTCACCCTTCACATTATTCATCTTCTTTGCATCTCCTTGCATTCACGCATTTCAAGCATTCATCGAATCCATCCCATTGCATGCATTTGCACCTCCTGCTTCCCGGGTTTCCAAACCCGTATCTTCCCCGCCTTCCGGCACCGCCGGATATTCAGCATTTCCCATCTTATCCATATTCATCCTTTTATCCACTCCCCTTGGGGCATCGCGTCCCCCTTCCTGCTATTTCCCTGGAACCACCAGGAATTTTATCCCTCCTCTTTGGGCATCTCACCCTTTCTGATTCTATTTCTCCAGAACCTCCGGACCTTTCTCTCGGGCACGATACCCCTTTCCATCTTCTCCTTACTGATTTCATCCCTCCGGAACCTCCGGATTCTTCCCTTGTCCTTTCAGGGCATCGCGCCCCTTTCCATCTTCTCCCTCCTGATTTCATTCCTCCGGAACCTCCGGAACTTCCATATTTCTTTCGATTTATCTTCTTGCTCCTCCGGGACTTCATATCTTTTATTCTCTTCTTCCTTCTCCGTCACCTCTTCCATCATCTTTTTCCCTATCTTTCCCCAGGGCATCGCGTCCCTTCTTTTGTTATCCCTCTGGAGCCTCCGGATGATTCCTCCTATCATGATTCTCCTCCTCCGCTTCCGGACCCTCCGGATCCACCTCTTTCTATCTACCAATTTCTTCTTCTAATTCCTCCTAATTCTGGGTCTGACCCAACTTCTTCCACATCCACTGCCTTGGGCATCTGCCCTTTCTCCCACTGCTTTCGAGGCTTTAGTCCTCACTCCACCTCCTAATTTTCCGCTTCTTCTGTAGACTGTTTCATGTGATCAGGGTCTCCGAGCCTTAGCAAGGGAGTTCTAGCCCTCGCCTCTTTTCCTTTTCTCCTTATTCGTCTGAGTCTGGTTTGAGCACCACTCATTCTTGTTAAGCCACTTTCAAACCCTTTGCTTCCAATCCTTTTGACTGCCAAAGAGGACAAATCCCATGATGATCAACCTCTCGCAGCAGCTGCTTCTACAGAGGTTGCAAGGTAACATATTGGCGTAAGTATGCATTTTAATGATATCATTTTCTCATTACCTCACGCATGATTTTCAAAATAAAGTGCTTCTTAACAAGACTAAGAGTGGTGTTTTAGATCTTTATCTTAGGCTTTTGTTAAATTAAATCACTCTCAAAAGAGTCTTTAGGCTTGCTATGCAGCACCTTTGGTTAATAAGAACCCCGCGCTGGGAATTCGACATTCTCTCCCCGCTTGTTAAGAGTACCCCTTAGCTGGGCATTCCACACACTTCACGGCGTCCTTAGCCGGCTCCTTTGGTTAAAACACCGTTCCTACTTTGGCCATGCCATGAGAATTTCTGAAAGTCTTTTTCTCTTCTTTACTCGGCCGAATGCAGGTGCAAGAGGTTGACGGATGAGATGACCAACCTTGGTCATCCCCAATACGAGAGGAGTCTCAAATAGGGGCAGTCTTGACCCAAAATCAATATGAGTTTTCATATGAGCTTTCATGATATACATCTCGCCACAAGGGCTGTTATGAAAATCAAATCAAAATTTCAATAAATTCAAAATTGTGAATTATGGCATGTCAAGAGTGGCAAAGTCACCGCAGGGAAAACCCTGGTCGTATGCATGTCAAGGGTCTAAAAATCAAAGGCACAAAGCCCCGGCGCAACAGACTACCTCTTTGAGGGTTAAAACCTTGGAAGGAAATCAAATCCTGATATCTCCCATCCTGCTTTAAGTTTATCCCCAATTATTCTTCTCTTCTCCCTCCAAGACCGAATGTTTCTCGGGTATGGCCTTGGTAGGGGCATCGTTAATCAAGGGCAGTCAGTTATAGGGCGCCACCCTTTCAATGCACGCCCGGCTTTGGGCAGTTTTAAGCAAAAAGGGAGGAAACGAGGACCCCTAGCCAGTGGTTCAAAAACACCCTTTGATGCTGCATTAACAATATTTCCAAAATTCCACAAAAATTTGAATATTTCCAAAATCTCCACAAAAATTTGAATATTTTCAAAATCTCCACAAAAATTTGAATATTTCCAAAATTTCACAAAAATTTGAATATTTCAAAATCTCCACAAAAATTTGAATATTTCCAAAATTTCACAAAAATTTGAATATTTCCAAAATTCCACAAAAATTTGAATATTTCCAAAATCTCATAAAAAATTTACATATTTCCAAAACCCAAAAATTTTGCATTGTATTTTCTGATGGTGTTTTGCAGGAATAACTTTCCAAGGATCAGGAGCACGGGATGAGTCCTCTCTCCATTCATTGCTATCAATCTATTGATTCTTTCCCGATATTTTCATGACATGCCACCCTGGGCATTTTGATTATCATCTCCCTATATCATTTTGATTGTTATATCTCCTGATTATCTCTTGAATATCATTCTGATTATTCATCTCCAAATCTTTCAATCAACTCCTGCTGATTCACTTGATCACTTTGCCAAGGGGCATTATCATTCCCTGATTACTCTGCCGATGGGCATTATATCAGATCTTGATTATTTAACTCCAAAACTTGATTAGCTAGATTGTCATCCTCATGACAAACAATAAACAATGATGATTTGCAATGCCATGATTTCATTCATGCTATACATGCTGTAATTGATGCTTTGATGATTGCTATGCTAAAATGCCTTATTCATTGCTTGTTATCTTTTATATCTTGGCTAATGAATTTTGAGCGTAGGAAGAAGCTCTTGGTCCCACCGACTGGGCATCATCATCCAAGCCCCACGGTGCTTGCAGCTCATTTCTCAGTTCCCATGCTTATTGATATCACCATCTCCTGTATGCATTTTTACTATATGTTACATACGCTACTAGATTATATCAAGGACCTTGTGGCTTTGGTAAATCTGGGATTTGAGTTCCCCTTCATCAAAAACAATGATGATTCCAGAGAAGTCTTAGTCATACGGATAGGCCGTTGAGCCGTCCAAGACTGGGGACGATGGTTCCCTCTTTGCGAGTTGGTGCGTGGATAAACATGCTTCGGCTTAGTATCAGCTCGCAGAATCGGTTTCTTGACCCAGTCTGGGCAGTTTAACAATATTATCCTTGATTATATTATATTATATTTGATTTATTTTTCCCTTTAAACCCAGCATGCATTCATGTAGGACTTTGAAACAATTGTTGAAAAATCATTCTGATAAGCTGATGTTGAGAGTTGAATTGATCTTAATCTTTCCCGATATGAGATTTTCATTGCCGAATTGAGTCCTCAGTTCGTTTTGTCGCTGTTTTGGGTCTTTTCTCGAGAGCTCCTTGTTTGGATTTTTATCATCTTATTGTCCAACTTTCCCCTTGATCCACCTTGGCTGCAGCACGTCCACATTGGCTGGTAACCGCTCCCCAATGGTGAAATCTACAGGTTTGTGACCTGGGGTACTTCCACCGCGCTGGAAGTTGATCATTTTATTTTATCTCCTTCGTGCACCGCGTGCACATCTCCCCCTTTTATCCAAACATTGTTGATTTCGTTGGATTTCCCGAGATTTGCTTCATCTCGTGCTTTTGATTTGTTTCTCATCAAGTGATGTTGATTGCGTGTCTCATCACACCTTGGCATCTACTTTTCAGTTTGCTACGCTCCCTTGCAAAGCAGACGCCAAGGCGGGGCAGCTGTAGACACGCCAAAATTGACATTATTTTGAGTATATTTCATATCGCTCTGCGATGCCCCATTTGACCCTCAAATCAGCTTATTTGAGTGGTTTTTCCCACTTTTCTTGAATTTCTCCTATTTTTCCCCATTTTATCTCATTTTCCTATTTTTTCGGATTTCTTGGGCATTTATCTCTATTTTCTGAATTCACGCCCTCATCAGGGGCGTGTTTTTGAAACACGCCCTGGTCTAGGGCGTTTCTTTCCCATTTTATCTATTTCTCCCCATTCTATCTATTTTATGAATTTTATGAAATCACGACCTGGGTAAGGGCGTGTTTTTATTAAAACACGACTTGTACTAGGGCGTTTCTTAAGGAAGGACGACCACACTTGAGGGCGTCAATTCTTTTGGTTTGACCGACTTCCCCATTTGAGCTCTTGAAATTAACGCCCTTCCCAGGGGCGTGTTTTTGAAACGCGGCTTTGATGGAGGCGTGTTTTTCATGTTTCAAATATGGGGAGTTTTCATTTCTAAAAATTTGGTCTTGAGAAACGCCCTTGTGCAGGGCGTGTTTTTGAGAAACGCCCTAGGGTCGGTCGTCAATTCTTAAATTAACGCCCTGACCCAAGGCGTGTTTCACCTTCTGGCTTCGCAGCCCTTTCCCCAGAGAGTCCTTGCCTCGTTAGACTCCTCCTCTATTTGGGCTCTTGCTGTTCTTATCCATTCCTCCTTTAATCTCCTCCCTTCTTATCACCTTTTCCTAACCTATTAATAGAGGCTCTCGCCTCTGTTAAGGGGTTGGTTCCGATAATTTTTATTCTCCCCTGCGTTCTTCTTCTTTTTTCTTCTTTCCCCTTTCTTCTGTCTTCTACGTGTCTCCTTCTTTTTCTATTTCTTCTTCTGATTCTTCTTCTTCTTCCGTATCCTCCATTCTTCTTCTTCTTCTTATTTTTCTTCTTCTACTTCTGTTTCCTCCCTCTTTCCTTCTGTTGTCTTCTTTTCTTTTTACAGGAACCGAAGGTGCTTGGCTAAGGGAAGGCTTCTTCACATCAAGCTTCATCCTTTGAAGGCTTCCTCCCATCGAGCATTCAAGCCAAAGAAGCCACCCAAACAAGATTTTTCTATCTTATCTCCCCTTATTTGTATTTTTCATTAAGTCATGCATGCACCATTGTCATTGATTTTCCTCAACTATCATATTGAGATCTCTCCTTAGTGCAACTCTTGCACTCTTTCCCCCTATTTTTATTCATATTTTTCATATCATTCACATCATGTCTCCCATACCCTTTTGCATAGGGGTTTAAGGGCAATCCCCTTAAGGTGTGTTCTTGCACATGCTTTCATGCTCATATATTTTTATTGAATTTGATGCTACACTCACCATATTCTAATCCATATTTTTTTAGAGTCCCACCGTGATCGCCAATTTGTAGATTCGGATTAAAATCTGTAGACACGCCAAAATTGACATTATTTTGAGTATATTTCATATCGCTCTGCGATGCCCCATTTGACCCTCAAATCAGCTTATTTGAGTGGTTTTTCCCACTTTTCTTGAATTTCTCCTATTTTTCCCCATTTTATCTCATTTTCCTATTTTTTTAGATTTCTTGGGCATTTATCTCTATTTTCTGAATTCACGCCCTCATCAGGGGCGTGTTTTTGAAACACGCCCTGGTCTAGGGCGTTTCTTTCCTATTTTATCTATTTCTCCCCATTCTATCTATTTTATGAATTTTATGAAATCACGACCTGGGTAAGGGCGTGTTTTTATTAAAACACGACTTGTACTAGGGCGTTTCTTAAGGAAGGACGACCACACTTGAGGGCGTCAATTCTTTTGGTTTGACCGACTTCCCCATTTGAGCTCTTGAAATTAACGCCCTTCCCAGGGGCGTGTTTTTGAAACGCGGCTTTGATGGAGGCGTGTTTTTCATGTTTCAAATATGGGGAGTTTTCATTTCTAAAAATTTGGTCTTGAGAAACGCCCTTGTGCAGGGCGTGTTTTTGAGAAACGCCCTAGGGTCGGTCGTCAATTCTTAAATTAACGCCCTGACCCAAGGCGTGTTTCACCTTCTGGCTTCGCAGCCCTTTCCCCAGAGAGTCCTTGCCTCGTTAGACTCCTCCTCTATTTGGGCTCTTGCTGTTCTTATCCATTCCTCCTTTAATCTCTTCCCTTCTTATCACCTTTTCCTAACCTATTAATAGAGGCTCTCGCCTCTGTTAAGGGGTTGGTTCCGATAATTTTTATTCTCCCCTGCGTTCTTCTTCTTTTTTCTTCTTTCCCCTTTCTTCTGTCTTCTACGTGTCTCCTTCTTTTTCTATTTCTTCTTCTGATTCTTCTTCTTCTTCTTCCGTATCCTCCATTCTTCTTCTTCTTCTTATTTTTCTTCTTCTACTTCTGTTTCCTCCCTCTTTTCTTCTGTTGTCTTCTTTTCTTTTTACAGGAACCGAAGGTGCTTGGCTAAGGGAAGGCTTCTTCACATCAAGCTTCATCCTTTGAAGGCTTCCTCCCATCGAGCATTCAAGCCAAAGAAGCCACCCAAACAAGATTTTTCTATCTTATCTCCCCTTATTTGTATTTTTCATTAAGTCATGCATGCACCATTGTCATTGATTTTCCTCAACTATCATATTGAGATCTCTCCTTAGTGCAACTCTTGCACTCTTTCCCCCTATTTTTATTCATATTTTTCATATCATTCACATCATGTCTCCCATACCCTTTTGCATAGGGGTTTAAGGGCAATCCCCTTAAGGTGTGTTCTTGCACATGCTTTCATGCTCATATATTTTTATTGAATTTGATGCTACACTCACCATATTCTAATCCATATTTTTTTATTGGTGTTTGTCTTTTTTGCAAGGGTAATTAATTGAAGAACTCTCTTCGTCGGCCGGCCGATCTTGAAGAGAAAGGAAGCACTCACATCCCCGCGTTTCAAGAGGTATTTTGCGATCATCTCCCCATATCAATTCCCACCGTGATCGCCAATTTGTAGATTCGGAGTTAAAATCCACACTTAAGAAAAATATAATAAGAATAACAAACAATAATCAATAAATAATGTGGAGAAAAATATGCACGAGGTGCACAAGGGGAGTTTGTGTGATCGCCAGAGACACGAGGGTCTCAAAGAGGAGAAAAATAAAATGGGGAGGAGTCTTTTACTCCTTTACTACAAAATGGGGAGGAGTCTTTTACTCTTATAATGTGCCCATTCAAAAACACTCAAATAAGCTAATCCCAACTACTTCCGAGCAAGATACGTAATAAATGATGATCACAAATATGAAGAAGGCTTCTTCACATCACGGGTTATTGCAATAATAGAAAGCTGTAGACACGCCAAAATTGACATTATTTTGAGTATATTTCATATCGCTCTGCGATGCCCCATTTGACCCTCAAATCAGCTTATTTGAGTGGTTTTTCCCACTTTTCTTGAATTTCTCCTATTTTTCCCCATTTTATCTCATTTTCCTATTTTTTCAGATTTCTTGGGCATTTATCTCTATTTTCTGAATTCACGCCCTCATCAGGGGCGTGTTTTTGAAACACGCCCTGGTCTAGGGCGTTTCTTTCCCATTTTATCTATTTCTCCCCATTCTATCTATTTTATGAATTTTATGAAATCACGACCTGGGTAAGGGCGTGTTTTTATTAAAACACGACTTGTACTAGGGCGTTTCTTAAGGAAGGACGACCACACTTGAGGGCGTCAATTCTTTTGGTTTGACCGACTTCCCCATTTGAGCTCTTGAAATTAACGCCCTTCCCAGGGGCGTGTTTTTGAAACGCGGCTTTGATGGAGGCGTGTTTTTCATGTTTCAAATATGGGGAGTTTTCATTTCTAAAAATTTGGTCTTGAGAAACGCCCTTGTGCAGGGCGTGTTTTTGAGAAACGCCCTAGGGTCGGTCGTCAATTCTTAAATTAACGCCCTGACCCAAGGCGTGTTTCACCTTCTGGCTTCGCAGCCCTTTCCCCAGAGAGTCCTTGCCTCGTTAGACTCCTCCTCTATTTGGGCTCTTGCTGTTCTTATCCATTCCTCCTTTAATCTCTTCCCTTCTTATCACCTTTTCCTAACCTATTAATAGAGGCTCTCGCCTCTGTTAAGGGGTTGGTTCCGATAATTTTTATTCTCCCCTGCGTTCTTCTTCTTTTTTCTTCTTTCCCCTTTCTTCTGTCTTCTACGTGTCTCCTTCTTTTTCTATTTCTTCTTCTGATTCTTCTTCTTCTTCTTCCGTATCCTCCATTCTTCTTCTTCTTCTTATTTTTCTTCTTCTACTTCTGTTTCCTCCCTCTTTTCTTCTGTTGTCTTCTTTTCTTTTTACAGGAACCGAAGGTGCTTGGCTAAGGGAAGGCTTCTTCACATCAAGCTTCATCCTTTGAAGGCTTCCTCCCATCGAGCATTCAAGCCAAAGGAGCCACCAAACAAGATTTTTTATCTTATCTCCCCTTATTTATAAATTTTTTTTTTTATTAGTTCATAATACATGCATGCATCATTGTCTTATTGATTTTTCTCAACCATCACATTGAGATCTCCCCATAGTGCAACTCTTGCACACTTCCCTTAATTTTTATTTTTATTTGCATGCATCATACATCTCCCACCCTTTTGCATAGGGGTTTAAGGGCAATCCCCTTAAGGTGTGTATTGTTCATATTCTTCATGCCCACTTATATTTTTATTGAATTTGATGCTACACTCACCTTTATTCTAATCCATATCTTTTTGGTGTTGTTGTCTTTGTTTTGCAAGGGTAATAAAAGTGAAGAACTCTCTTCATCGGCCGGCCGATTTGAAGAGAAAGGAAGCACTCACATCCCCCGCACATTTGAGGTATTTGCGATCACTTTCCCCTTATCATCTCCACTTGAGGCCCTCGTGTCTCTGGCGATCACACAACCTCCTTTTAGCACCTCGTGCTATTTTATTGCTTTCATCATATCCATTGCTTTTTATATTTAAGTGTGGATTTTAATCCGAATCTACAAATTGGCGATCACGGTGGGACACTTTGTGTTCTTCCTTTATTACCCCTTTCCCCTTGGCACCCTCGCGTGCCCTTTTGATATTCATATTTATTGATTGCATGTCGTTGGCTCTGTGAGTGTTCTCTCTGTTATTGCTGGCCGCGAAGGTTTCCTGGAGACAGTTAATTCACGCCTCTGGAAGAGGCATTTTTATTGATTTAACGCCCTAACCAAGGGCGTCTTCTTCATATTTTACGCCCTCAGACAGGGCGTTTTCCAGCTTACTTCCGGGCTTTCTTGCTTTATATAGCTGCCTTTGAATTCACGCCCTCCCACAGGGCGTTTCTTTATTTGGTAGCGCCTCTCCTGAGGGCGCTTTTTCATGATTTAACGCCCACACGCATGGGCGTCTCTTAATCGGTTGAGCATCCCTGACAATTAACGCCCTGCCCCAGGGCGTGTCTTTTATTGGTAGCGCCTCACCCTAAGGCGCGTTTTACCCTGCCCTTGGGCCCCTCACGTTTATTCACGACAGTCACACCGTCGTGTCTTTGTTTAGTAGCGCCCCCTTCCAGGGCGTGTTTTTTCTGTGGGTTTCCAGAACCCCTCGGCTGTGGTTTTTTATGATATTTCCTGCTTATCTTGGTTGATTGATCATATTATTGTGGTTGGCTTGATTTCTCCTGTTGCATTCATTCTTCATTTGCATTTGGTTTGGGAGACCTCCTCTCTCTTCATTAGGATCCACACACCCCCTTGGTGAAGGAACGACCCTCCATTGAGCATTCCGTCTCTTTGGATTGGAAATTCCTAAACCAAGCCTCCATAAGTCCCCGCACCCGTGGATTCCCTCACGGACGCCGGGCAGGTTGTACCCTTTTGGAGTCCCGATATAGTTGGCCTAATACGTGGTGAGTGAGAGTTCCTAGTTGGCATTGAAGTGAATCATATTGAAACTAGGACTCTCCTTGTGTGAATCATATCAATTTGCATAAAATTCATTAATTCACCAAGGTTTAAACAATCAAAATCACGGTAACCATTCCAACTTGTGTGCTTCTTTGCATATTATTGTGAAATTTTGATTACATAATGGTTTACCATGATAAGAAAAACATGTTCAATTCAATTCATGAGGATGCACAACCTAGCACTTCTTATCCTCAATTTCAACATGTTAATCATCATCATTCTCACCATTCTTTCAAGGGACCACGTCCTTATTCTCATGGTCATGCCCGACCCATGGGCAATGTCCATCCTCATGGTTCCCCTACTCAAGTTCGAGCCACTATTCCTACGGGACCGTCTCCTCCCAATGATGAGAAGGTCTCTCAAATCTTGCATGCATTAGATCATCTTACCCCTCAACAGATCCAAGCCCTTAAGGCTGCCGTTGAGGGTACATCTCTTGCATGTCTCCCTCCTTCCAATTCTATTCGGGTGGCCCATCACCCACCTCCTTCCAATTCTATTCGGGTGGCCCATCACCCATCTCCCTCCAATTCTATTCGGGTGGCCCATCACCCATCTCCTCCTCCTTCTATTCCTATACGGGTGGCCCATCACCCACCTCCTCCTTCCAATCATATTCGGGTAGCCCATTACCCATCTCCTCCTGTTCATTCTACTCGGGTGGTCCGACACCCGCCTCCTTCTATTCCTCCTCCATCACGGCCCCGAGGCCCTTTTACTCCTTGCAATCCGTTCCGTCCGGGTTCTTTTACGGGTCGTCCCGTCAACTCCCCTCCACGGCCTTTTTATACGACCCCTCCTCCTTCAATGCCCTGCCAACCTTCTGTTGCCCAAGTTACACCCCTCCAGCAAACTCTCCTCGATAAGATTACTTTGATGGAGGAACAAATAAAGAGGGTCACGGCTCCTCCTACTCCAGTCAATCCTCTCCATGTCGCTTTGGACGACATTACAAGAATGGAGAGAGAATGGAAAGATAGGATGGACGACTACGGCGTTGATATTCCAAGTGAGCAAGAGCCGACACTCGAAGTATCCGAGGCAGTATACGATGATGATGAAGCTCCACAGGCACCCCTTCCGAGTTTCCTTAACTTTCCGCTTTCCCCATTTTTATTCGATGAACCCCCTGCTCAGGAGGAAACCACTCCTAATTCAACCCCTATTTATGAGACCAGTTGGTGTTATGACGATGGGTCGATATTCCAATCGCCCACACCGGCACATTGTAAGTCTCCTCCTATCCTTGACACCGCTTACATTACACCTCCACCAGTTATACCATCAAACTTCACACCATCAACCTCCCCTGAGTCTTCCATCAAACCTGCGCCCATTAAACCCTTAACCTCCATACCATCGGCCTCCATTGAGCCCACCGTTGAACCTTCCCCAATTAACCTCCCATTACCTCCACCTCGACCTTCCATTATCCCTTTAAAACCCACTTCGCCTATTTCACCATTGAACCCTTTACCCTTACCCATGGCTAATCCTGAGCAGGATCCACCCCTTTTTGCACCCGAGCTAATCCCAACTACTTCCGAGCAAGGGGAGAAGCTCGACGTGTTTGAATCTCCGCCCCCATTCACCCATTTGCCAACACCTTCCATTATAACTCCACCATTCACGGAGCCTCCCGCCTCCGCCTCACCTCCCTTTGTTACTCGGAAGGGGCGTGCTTCTGCAGCTATTTGTGCCGAAGATAAGCAAGAGCCGGGCAAGAAGACTTTGGCCACGACTGTGCCATTCAAAATTCAAGAATTCATTTGCCGAATGCCAATCCTGGTTATTGTGCCAATCACGGCCGAAGAAGTCAAGTCGCCGCCATGCCGAGCGTTGATGCCGTCTAAGGGCCGGGCAGGGCACCTCTTGTTCAAACTTTCCAATCCAGAATTCATTATTCCTTACAAGGGGCGAATGCCCATTTTATTCAACATTCCATATTCATCACCACATTCAATGGGCAACTCGATGCTTCATGTTCCAACTCTACGACTCCCTCACCTTATTGATTTTCGCTTTCCAAGGGGGTTGTCATTTATTGAAGCTTCGTTTATTGGGCCAATTGGTCATACATGTTCACTGCCGTGGAGGGGCAATTATCTTAAGGGGCCATCCCCTATTTCTCCCACTCTTGTTCATTCAACTTCATCCACATCTATTTCTATCACCTTTTCTTCATGGGCCACTCGAAGGGTAAAAAGGAAGATCTCATCATCTCACCCTTCACATTATTCATCTTCTTTGCATCTCCTTGCATTCACGCATTTCAAGCATTCATCGAATCCATCCCATTGCATGCATTTGCACCTCCTGCTTCCCGGGTTTCCAAACCCGTATCTTCCCCGCCTTCCGGCACCGCCGGATATTCAGCATTTCCCATCTTATCCATATTCATCCTTTTATCCACTCCCCTTGGGGCATCGCGTCCCCCTTCCTGCTATTTCCCTGGAACCACCAGGAATTTTATCCCTCCTCTTTGGGCATCTCACCCTTTCTGATTCTATTTCTCCATAACCTCCGGACCTTTCTCTCGGGCACGATACCCCTTTCCATCTTCTCCTTACTGATTTCATCCCTCCGGAACCTCCGGATTCTTCCCTTGTCCTTTCAGGGCATCGCGCCCCTTTCCATCTTCTCCCTCCTGATTTCATTCCTCCGGAACCTCCGGAACTTCCATATTTCTTTCGATTTATCTTCTTGCTCCTCCGGGACTTCATATCTTTTATTCTCTTCTTCCTTCTCCGTCACCTCTTCCATCATCTTTTTCCCTATCTTTCCCCAGGGCATCGCGTCCCTTCTTTTGTTATCCCTCTGGAGCCTCCGGATGATTCCTCCTATCATGATTCTCCTCCTCCGCTTCCGGACCCTCCGGATCCACCTCTTTCTATCTACCAATTTCTTCTTCTAATTCCTCCTAATTCTGGGTCTGACCCAACTTCTTCCACATCCACTGCCTTGGGCATCTGCCCTTTCTCCCACTACTTTCGAGGCTTTAGTCCTCACTCCACCTCCTAATTTTCCGCTTCTTCTGTAGACTGTTTCATGTGATCAGGGTCTCCGAGCCTTAGCAAGGGAGTTCTAGCCCTCGCCTCTTTTCCTTTTCTCCTTATTCGTCTGAGTCTGGTTTGAGCACCACTCATTCTTGTTAAGCCACTTTCAAACCCTTTGCTTCCAATCCTTTTGACTGCCAAAGAGGACAAATCCCATGATGATCAACCTCTCGCAGCAGCTGCTTCTACAGAGGTTGCAAGGTAACATATTGGCGTAAGTATGCATTTTAATGATATCATTTTCTCATTACCTCACGCATGATTTTCAAAATAAAGTGCTTCTTAACAAGACTAAGAGTGGTGTTTTAGATCTTTATCTTAGGCTTTTGTTAAATTAAATCACTCTCAAAAGAGTCTTTAGGCTTGCTATGCAGCACCTTTGGTTAATAAGAACCCCGCGCTGGGAATTCGACATTCTCTCCCCGCTTGTTAAGAGTACCCCTTAGCTGGGCATTCCACACACTTCACGGCGTCCTTAGCCGGCTCCTTTGGTTAAAACACCGTTCCTACTTTGGCCATGCCATGAGAATTTCTGAAAGTCTTTTTCTCTTCTTTACTCGGCCGAATGCAGGTGCAAGAGGTTGACGGATGAGATGACCAACCTTGGTCATCCCCAATACGAGAGGAGTCTCAAATAGGGGCAGTCTTGACCCAAAATCAATATGAGTTTTCATATGAGCTTTCATGATATACATCTCGCCACAAGGGCTGTTATGAAAATCAAATCAAAATTTCAATAAATTCAAAATTGTGAATTATGGCATGTCAAGAGTGGCAAAGTCACCGCAGGGAAAACCCTGGTCGTATGCATGTCAAGGGTCTAAAAATCAAAGGCACAAAGCCCCGGCGCAACAGACTACCTCTTTGAGGGTTAAAACCTTGGAAGGAAATCAAATCCTGATATCTCCCATCCTGCTTTAAGTTTATCCCCAATTATTCTTCTCTTCTCCCTCCAAGACCGAATGTTTCTCGGGTATGGCCTTGGTAGGGGCATCGTTAATCAAGGGCAGTCAGTTATAGGGCGCCACCCTTTCAATGCACGCCCGGCTTTGGGCAGTTTTAAGCAAAAAGGGAGGAAACGAGGACCCCTAGCCAGTGGTTCAAAAACACCCTTTGATGCTGCATTAACAATATTTCCAAAATTCCACAAAAATTTGAATATTTCCAAAATCTCCACAAAAATTTGAATATTTTCAAAATCTCCACAAAAATTTGAATATTTCCAAAATTTCACAAAAATTTGAATATTTTCAAAATCTCCACAAAAATTTGAATATTTCCAAAATTTCACAAAAATTTGAATATTTCCAAAATTCCACAAAAATTTGAATATTTCCAAAATCTCATAAAAAATTTACATATTTCCAAAACCCAAAAATTTTGCATTGTATTTTCTGATGGTGTTTTACAGGAATAACTTTCCAAGGATCAGGAGCACGGGATGAGTCCTCTCTCCATTCATTGCTATCAATCTATTGATTCTAACCCGATATTTTCATGACATGCCACCCTGGGCATTTTGATTATCATCTCCCTATATCATTTTGATTGTTATATCTCCTGATTATCTCTTGAATATCATTCTGATTATTCATCTCCAAATCTTTCAATCAACTCCTGCTGATTCACTTGATCACTTTGCCAAGGGGCATTATCATTCCCTGATTACTCTGCCGATGGGCATTATATCAGATCTTGATTATTTAACTCCAAAACTTGATTAGCTAGATTGTCATCCTCATGACAAACAATAAACAATGATGATTTGCAATGCCATGATTTCATTCATGCTATACATGCTGTAATTGATGCTTTGATGATTGCTATGCTAAAATGCCTTATTCATTGCTTGTTATCTTTTATATCTTGGCTAATGAATTTTGAGCGTAGGAAGAAGCTCTTGGTCCCACCGACTGGGCATCATCATCCAAGCCCCACGGTGCTTGCAGCTCATTTCTCAGTTCCCATGCTTATTGATATCACCATCTCCTGTATGCATTTTTACTATATGTTACATACGCTACTAGATTATATCAAGGACCTTGTGGCTTTGGTAAATCTGGGATTTGAGTTCCCCTTCATCAAAAACAATGATGATTCCAGAGAAGTCTTAGTCATACGGATAGGCCGTTGAGCCGTCCAAGACTGGGGACGATGGTTCCCTCTTTGCGAGTTGGTGCGTGGATAAACATGCTTCGGCTTAGTATCAGCTCGCAGAATCGGTTTCTTGACCCAGTCTGGGCAGTTTAACAATATTATCCTTGATTATATTATATTATATTTGATTTATTTTTCCCTTTAAACCCAGCATGCATTCATGTAGGACTTTGAAACAATTGTTGAAAAATCATTCTGATAAGCTGATGTTGAGAGTTGAATTGATATTAATCTTTCCCGATATGAGATTTTCATTGCCGAATTGAGTCCTCAGTTCGTTTTGTCGCTGTTTTGGGTCTTTTCTCGAGAGCTCCTTGTTTGGATTTTTATCATCTTATTGTCCAACTTTCCCCTTGATCCACCTTGGCTGCAGCACGTCCACATTGGCTGGTAACCGCTCCCCAATGGTGAAATCTATAGGTTTGTGACCTGGGGTACTTCCACCGCGCTGGAAGTTGATCATTTTATTTTATCTCCTTCGTGCACCGCGTGCACATCTCCCCCTTTTATCCAAACATTGTTGATTTCGTTGGATTTCCCGAGATTTGCTTCATCTCGTGCTTTTGATTTGTTTCTCATCAAGTGATGTTGATTGCGTGTCTCATCACACCTTGGCATCTACTTTTCAGTTTGCTACGCTCCCTTGCAAAGCAGACGCCAAGGCGGGGCAGCTGTAGACACGCCAAAATTGACATTATTTTGAGTATATTTCATATCGCTCTGCGATGCCCCATTTGACCCTCAAATCAGCTTATTTGAGTGGTTTTTCCCACTTTTCTTGAATTTCTCCTATTTTTCCCCATTTTATCTCATTTTCCTATTTTTTCGGATTTCTTGGGCATTTATCTCTATTTTCTGAATTCACGCCCTCATCAGGGGCGTGTTTTTGAAACACGCCCTGGTCTAGGGCGTTTCTTTCCCATTTTATCTATTTCTCCCCATTCTATCTATTTTATGAATTTTATGAAATCACGACCTGGGTAAGGGCGTGTTTTTATTAAAACACGACTTGTACTAGGGCGTTTCTTAAGGAAGGACGACCACACTTGAGGGCGTCAATTCTTTTGGTTTGACCGACTTCCCCATTTGAGCTCTTGAAATTAACGCCCTTCCCAGGGGCGTGTTTTTGAAACGCGGCTTTGATGGAGGCGTGTTTTTCATGTTTCAAATATGGGGAGTTTTCATTTCTAAAAATTTGGTCTTGAGAAACGCCCTTGTGCAGGGCGTGTTTTTGAGAAACGCCCTAGGGTCGGTCGTCAATTCTTAAATTAACGCCCTGACCCAAGGCGTGTTTCACCTTCTGGCTTCGCAGCCCTTTCCCCAGAGAGTCCTTGCCTCGTTAGACTCCTCCTCTATTTGGGCTCTTGCTGTTCTTATCCATTCCTCCTTTAATCTCTTCCCTTCTTATCACCTTTTCCTAACCTATTAATAGAGGCTCTCGCCTCTGTTAAGGGGTTGGTTCCGATAATTTTTATTCTCCCCTGCGTTCTTCTTCTTTTTTCTTCTTTCCCCTTTCTTCTGTCTTCTACGTGTCTCCTTCTTTTTCTATTTCTTCTTCTGATTCTTCTTCTTCTTCTTCCGTATCCTCCATTCTTCTTCTTCTTCTTATTTTTCTTCTTCTACTTCTGTTTCCTCCCTCTTTTCTTCTGTTGTCTTCTTTTCTTTTTACAGGAACCGAAGGTGCTTGGCTAAGGGAAGGCTTCTTCACATCAAGCTTCATCCTTTGAAGGCTTCCTCCCATCGAGCATTCAAGCCAAAGAAGCCACCCAAACAAGATTTTTCTATCTTATCTCCCCTTATTTGTATTTTTCATTAAGTCATGCATGCACCATTGTCATTGATTTTCCTCAACTATCATATTGAGATCTCTCCTTAGTGCAACTCTTGCACTCTTTCCCCCTATTTTTATTCATATTTTTCATATCATTCACATCATGTCTCCCATACCCTTTTGCATAGGGGTTTAAGGGCAATCCCCTTAAGGTGTGTTCTTGCACATGCTTTCATGCTCATATATTTTTATTGAATTTGATGCTACACTCACCATATTCTAATCCATATTTTTTTATTGGTGTTTGTCTTTTTTGCAAGGGTAATTAATTGAAGAACTCTCTTCGTCGGCCGGCCGATCTTGAAGAGAAAGGAAGCACTCACATCCCCGCGTTTCAAGAGGTATTTTGCGATCATCTCCCCATATCAATCTCCTCTTTGAGACCCTCGTGTCTCTGGCGATCACACAAACTCCCCTTGTGCACCTCGTGCATATTTTTCTCCACATTATTTATTGATTATTGTTTGTTATTCTTATTATATTTTTCTTAAGTGTGGATTTTAACTCCGAATCTACAAATTGGCGATCACGGTGGGACCCTTTGTGTTCTTCATTTATTACCCCTTTCCCCTTAGGCACCCGCGTGTGCCGTCTCCCCTATTGCACCCTCGGTGCATCTCCCTTTTGTGCCCCTCGGGCACCCTCCATTGGTTTTACACTCTTCCCTAAGTGATTTGTCAGTTTGTTGGTATTTCTTTAAAATTTCCACTTATTTGAAATTTTTGATGAGCATGCTTATATCTTATATTTGTTGATTGCCTGCGACTGTGAGTGATTGTTACTGTTGGCCGTGGATTGAGAATTAACGCATTTGTCAGAGGCGCCTTTTGATTTCACGCCCTAACCCAGGGCGTGTTATTTAAATTTAGCGCCTTCGGACAGGGCGTTTTCTATCTGTCTCCAATTATTTCTGCTTGCTTGGTGAAGTCACGCCCGTTGCAAGGGCGTCTTTATCTTTATTAGCGCCTCACTTAAAGGCGTGTTATTGGATTTGACGCCCGCTGGAAAGGGCGTCCTTTTATTTCTAACGCCTCACTCTAAGGCGCGTTTTACCCCTGCCCTGGGCCCCTCGCTTTGATTCACGACAGTCACACCGTCGTGTCTTTGTTTAGTAGCGCCCCCTTCCAGGGCGTGTTTTTTCTGTGGGTTTCCAGAACCCCTCGGCTGTGGTTTTTTATGATATTTCCTGCTTATCTTGGTTGATTGATCATATTATTGTGGTTGGCTTGATTTCTCCTGTTGCATTCATTCTTCATTTGCATTTGGTTTGGGAGACCTCCTCTCTCTTCATTAGGATCCACACACCCCCTTGGTGAAGGAACGACCCTCCATTGAGCATTCCGTCTCTTTGGATTGGAAATTCCTAAACCAAGCCTCCATAAGTCCCCGCACCCGTGGATTCCCTCACGGACGCCGGGCAGGTTGTACCCTTTTGGAGTCCCGATATAGTTGGCCTAATACGTGGTGAGTGAGAGTTCCTAGTTGGCATTGAAGTGAATCATATTGAAACTAGGACTCTCCTTGTGTGAATCATATCAATTTGCATAAAATTCATTAATTCACCAAGGTTTAAACAATCAAAATCACGGTAACCATTCCAACTTGTGTGCTTCTTTGCATATTATTGTGAAATTTTGATTACATAATGGTTTACCATGATAAGAAAAACATGTTCAATTCAATTCATGAGGATGCACAACCTAGCACTTCTTATCCTCAATTTCAACATGTTAATCATCATCATTCTCACCATTCTTTCAAGGGACCACGTCCTTATTCTCATGGTCATGCCCGACCCATGGGCAATGTCCATCCTCATGGTTCCCCTACTCAAGTTCGAGCCACTATTCCTACGGGACCGTCTCCTCCCAATGATGAGAAGGTCTCTCAAATCTTGCATGCATTAGATCATCTTACCCCTCAACAGATCCAAGCCCTTAAGGCTGCCGTTGAGGGTACATCTCTTGCATCTCTCCCTCCTTCCAATTCTATTCGGGTGGCCCATCACCCACCTCCTTCCAATTCTATTCGGGTGGCCCATCACCCATCTCCCTCCAATTCTATTCGGGTGGCCCATCACCCATCTCCTCCTCCTTCTATTCCTATACGGGTGGCCCATCACCCACCTCCTCCTTCCAATCATATTCGGGTAGCCCATTACCCATCTCCTCCTGTTCATTCTACTCGGGTGGTCCGACACCCGCCTCCTTCTATTCCTCCTCCATCACGGCCCCGAGGCCCTTTTACTCCTTGCAATCCGTTCCGTCCGGGTTCTTTTACGGGTCGTCCCGTCAACTCCCCTCCACGGCCTTTTTATACGACCCCTCCTCCTTCAATGCCCTGCCAACCTTCTGTTGCCCAAGTTACACCCCTCCAGCAAACTCTCCTCGATAAGATTACTTTGATGGAGGAACAAATAAAGAGGGTCACGGCTCCTCCTACTCCAGTCAATCCTCTCCATGTCGCTTTGGACGACATTACAAGAATGGAGAGAGAATGGAAAGATAGGATGGACGACTACGGCGTTGATATTCCAAGTGAGCAAGAGCCGACACTCGAAGTATCCGAGGCAGTATACGATGATGATGAAGCTCCACAGGCACCCCTTCCGAGTTTCCTTAACTTTCCGCTTTCCCCATTTTTATTCGATGAACCCCCTGCTCAGGAGGAAACCACTCCTAATTCAACCCCTATTTATGAGACCAGTTGGTGTTATGACGATGGGTCGATATTCCAATCGCCCACACCGGCACATTGTAAGTCTCCTCCTATCCTTGACACCGCTTACATTACACCTCCACCAGTTATACCATCAAACTTCACACCATCAACCTCCCCTGAGTCTTCCATCAAACCTGCGCCCATTAAACCCTTAACCTCCATACCATCGGCCTCCATTGAGCCCACCGTTGAACCTTCCTGATGAGGGCATCCCTTGCCCCTCCACTCTTTTTCCAGACTCGGATTGTTCGACGGCAAGCACCATTATATTTGTCATGTATTTTTGAGACTAGTCATGTAATCTTCACATTTTCTTTGAGTCATTATCATGTAATTTTCCCTTTATTTTGAGTCATGTACCTAGGTAGTTGAGTCATTTTCCTAAGTATTGAGTCATTATGTTGGTTAGATAGGTTAATGGGCCCAATCCATTGGGCTAGGCCCAGGGGCGCCCCTCCCTTGGACTGTGTGGTCTTTAGTTAGTTTGTCAGGGTCAGTTTGGTCTTAGGAAAATTATGGAGTCTATAAATACCCCACCCCTCTCTCATTTGTAACAACTTTTGATGAATATTGAAAAGCATTTGCCATCTCCCTCTCAATATCTCCCTCTCTCTCTCTCTCTCTTACTATCACTCTCTCTAAGTGGGTTGTACCCCCTCTCTCTCTCTCCTCCCCACCCCAATTTCGAAATTCACTCTCTCTCCTCCCCATTCACCCCTCATTAAGGCCCCTTCCCCTTCCCCATGCACTCATTCAACTCCCCCTCAAACCCCTAGGTGGAAACCCCTTCTCCTAGGCACCTTTCCACTTTCCAAAGCACCCCACCACCTTCCCAAGGCTGAATTAACCCCTCCCAAAGCCCAAATTCGAATTTCCCTCTCCCTAGGGCTGTGCCCCTCCATCTCCCCCACCCCCAAGCTCCCAAATTCGTCCCCCACCTCCCCTTGGTCAAACCAAGTTCACCCCCCCTCTCCCTTGCTCTCCCCTTGCACATCTCCTCATTCTATCTCTGTTTCAGGCAGCAGAACTACAACGAGTTGCAGAAGCAGCCACGACCGTTACTTGAAGATTCAAGTAGCAAGGCCTACATCTCTGGAAAGGTCTTCCAGAGAGCTTTCCAGGCGAGGCGGTTTCGTCAGCATCCGAGCTCCGAGCAGTCCGCAGCATCCATTCTCCCTCGACTGCGCAGGAGACCCCAGGCAAGGAACCAGAACGTGATTGGAAGCTCAACCACGGCAAACCCTTTGGGATTCAGATCAAGTGTTCTTCATAAGAAATCTTCCCTCTCAAGTCCTCTTTAATCCTCAAGAAGCAGAGCTGCATTTGGATATCGGCATCAGAAGTTACGAATTTTCTACTCCAAGGCATCAGGTCAGTTTTCAGGAGCCAGAACCGACATCCCTCTGCTCATCTGTTCGTCCCGGTATACTCCAACATCTTCCGACATCGCCGTCAAGTCCGAAAGAAAGAAGACTTGACCACGGTTCCAACGGTTCAAGTCTCGCCTCAATCAGAGCTCGGTAGCAATCGTGGCACCCCCTGCATCCAGTCACATGGTTCTGCACCAGACAGAGGCAGAACCAACCATCCCGGTTCCAGACTCTGCCACAGCCAGCTCGTGAAGGCTCTGAGCGCCATTTTTGGAGGGGAGAAACTACTTCCCGCTAGCCGCCACCTCCAAGAAGAAGGGACTCAATCGACCTCTGGAACCCTCTGTTCCAATTTTCTTCGTCGGAGAGGGCAGACTGCCCCTGTGGTCCCAGCCCGATACCAGCCAGAGACCAGACGGTGGTGTCCTGTTCCAGTCGCCGGTGCAGTCAGCCCCGAGACTCAAAGCTTCCCCAAAAATTCAAGCTTCATCCCCTGTCAGCTGAGGAACTTTTGGCAGTTGTTTCGTCAAGTTTGGAGCCCCGTGGAGCCCGTGGCAGTGTCAACAGCGACACCCTATCCTGCAGACCTGCAGATTGGCAGAACCGGCGGACTCGGAAGATCGGCTTTTCCTTTGCATAAAACCCCACCCCGCTTGGCCGGCTGAAGGCCCCTCCCTGCGTGGAGGTAGTTTTGAATGTAATAAGAATAATCCCCACCCCAAGTTCATCCCTCCTGCGTGAGGTGTAGTGGTGTAATTCTTTCAATTTCAGGTTCAAGCTACATCGCCGCGGCGATCGGGTGTATACCCTCGCCTCCCGGCTCGCCCTCGTCTCCGGCCGGAGTCGGCGTCTTCACGCCGGCTAGGTGAGCCTCAGTCCCTCTCTTGCTTGGTTTAATCACTTGCTTAGCTTAGTATTATTGCTAGTACTGCGTCGGACGGAGAGTGAGAGCTCGGCCCAACTTGCTAGTTCCGTGAGTGACCACCGCGGGCGAGTTGAGAGTGAACCCACTAAACCCACACCCTTGGTGTGCTGGCCGCCCATGGTTTGGGCATCCTAGGCCCATTTGGGGTTCTCCACAAGCTAGCCAACCATTGGAGCTTCATGGTCCCGCCTCGGACCCTCTCCCACATCGCTTAGTTGCCAACGGGCACAAGTGTGCACCAAACGGGTGAGTTCGCTAGTGTGAGTCCGCTGCTCAACTTGAATGCTTGAAAATAGGTCCAAGGTTCGGTGTCACATCAAGTGGTATCAGAGCAAGTTCACAACTTGTCTCTATCAAGTTGGTCCTAGGGCATGTCTAAGCATTTAGAGTCTTCAAATGCATCACTCTTGTCCCCTAATATGGCCACCTCATATCGACCTTACCAATCGGCCCACTCCATAAGTCCAAGTCACCAAAAGATGCCTACCACTAACACCCATAACTTCCCGGGCCATATCAACTACTTCATGAAAGCCTTGACCTATGCCAATGAGCGGCTTGATAACATATCGGGCCGACTCGACCAACTTGGAAAAAATAGGCCCGCCCCAAGGACGGACGATAGGATGGCCCCTTTCCCACTTCCCACCTTTGATGGGACCTCTCCTAGCAAATATTTAGATTGGGAAGCTACAATGGACCAATACTTCAATTGGTATCATATTTCCAAGGATGAAAAAGCATGGGTTGCCAAAATGCAACTAACCAAAAGGGCTCAAACTCATTGGTGTAAAATTGAGGGCTTAAGGATAATTAGACGGGAAGCTCCCCTCACCACATGGGAGGACATGAAGGATCAACTAAGGGCTAGATATGTGTCCCCTTCTCACTCGGATCACCAAAACCCAAGGAGCACTCCCACTCCTCCCACCCCACCCGTTCAAACCCTTATCACTAAAACCCAAGTACCTAAGACCTCCACCTCCCCACCTAACCCCATGAGGTCCCCCACACCCCAACCAAAACCCCCTTCCCTAACCTACACTAGTCAAGCCCCTTTAGCCCCCACTTCCACCCCAAATGATCCCAAGGGCAAGAGACCCCTAACCGACCCAATTCCCTCCATGGTGACCACCACTCATCCAACCATCACCATTAAAAACCATGTGGACACCATGTCCACCCCTCCACCAAGGCCCATAATGGCCACCACCCCAAAACCCAAAACCCCTCACCCAACCCACCTCCCACTTCCTACACCAATCGTTCCCCAACCTAGGCCTCCTCTACTTCCCCTTCCTAGCCCAACCCAAGCCCATGCTTATTCACCACCCCGGGAGTGTCATACGCTAGCTATCACCAAACCACCCACCATAGATCCCCCTACTCCATTAGCAATAGAAGTTGCAACCCCCACACCCACCCAAGTGGAAAAAGATGCCCCTCCGGATCCACCTCCCAACATAGAGGAAATCCAAAGGCCAAACAACTCACACACCCCTAGCCTAGATCCTCTAGAGACACCCAACCTCACCATAGATAAGTCCATACTCCAATGGCTCAAGAAAAGTCTCACCATTCCTAGTTCACAACCATGCCACCTACCTATGGGATATCAATCTCAAATCATTCCCATTCAGCCACATGTCACTTATCAAACTTCCTATTGTGTGGAAGATTTGGGAGACTTAGTGAACTACCTACATGGGCAAATGCACTTGACCAATATGCTAGCCATGAGGCCGCCCGAAACTAACACCATTAGCCTAGCATATCCCACAATTGGCTCCATCACTTCCATCTATACTAATGGCCAAGTTACTAGTGAGATCATCCTCCTTCTTCCCATGGAGGAAGAACCTATCATAGTCTACTCCCCAACCATTGAGATCCCAAGTGCTTTGATTGGCCAACCCATTAGCAACCTTGGCCCAATTATCTTGGAGGAGGATGACTCACCATTTGAGGTCCTTAAGAACACGGAGTACCCCTACCTAGGTGACCCTTACCATGATCCCTTTGACCCTTTTCTATGGGAGCCTAAATCTCCATGTGACCCTCTCCCCCTATTCACCACTCACCTCACCCTACCCATACCACCCATGTTGACCCAAACTCCTCCCTTCCTGGAATCGGGTTACACCATGAGAGCATTTACCTTAGACAACAAACACCTCGGGATTGAGGAAATGACCCACCCTATATCCACCTACCTAGATCCCTTCGACCCTTTTGAGTGGAAGCTCAAAGACCACCCCACCATCCCACATAAGGAAGTCATCTTTGGGAAAGGAGTTCATATGTCTTGGCACATCACATCGCTTGGCATGATTAGTCCGTCGGGTACATTCATCCATATCGCCCACATGTCAAGAAGAAAATATGAGTGGTCAATATTTGGTTGTCATGGTCCACCATCATTCATCATAAATCTCAAGCATGTTAGGAGCATTCATGGATGTTCGGATCCTCCAACATTCATCACACTCACTCACAAGAGGGACACCTATGGATGCCCTGGTCCTCCCAAATCCTTCAAAGTCTTCATACCATCAATGCATGATAGGTCTATATATGGTTGTCCTGGACCCCCTTTGCATACCATACATTGTCAACTCACACCGCGTCATAGTACATGGCATATGCATTCAAGCAAGTATCAAGCAACAAGCGGTGAGATTCACAACAAGCGAGCAAAAACTCGTGAGCGCCACTTGGAATTCCAAGTTGGTAACTTGACGATGATGACTTTGGAGTGGCTCTACCCTAGGGTCACCTCCAAATTGAGGGCACGAGGACTTGGACCTTGCCAAGTTCTGAGTGACTTTTTGGCAACCCGGCTTATGGGTTAACCTTTCAAAAGAGTTTTGGGATTCTCCCCATTTCTCATGTGGCGGATCTAGCACCCTATAAGGGCACCGCGGTGGATCCTAGTGAGTGCCTCCAGCTTACACCTACCCTTGTGAGAGACACCCTCGGAGTGCCACTACAAATAGCCTGAGAGCCCGACGTGAGCACACAGCGGCAATACTAGGCAAGCAAGATCCCATCACCAGCATGAGGGTATGACCGAGTCACTTTGTCGACTGAAGCACCGTTCCCCGACTAGAGTCGCGGGTTGAGTATGGAGATCGTGGATCGCCCCGAGCTGCAGTTCGATGCACTACTTCCCTGGTGGACCCATACTCGACGGAGTCGAGTTTTCCCCACCCCGGGGGTATGATGAGGGCATCCCTTGCCCCTCCACTCTTTTTCCAGACTCGGATTGTTCGACGGCAAGCACCATTATATTTGTCATGTATTTTTGAGACTAGTCATGTAATCTTCACATTTTCTTTGAGTCATTATCATGTAATTTTCCCTTTATTTTGAGTCATGTACCTAGGTAGTTGAGTCATTTTCCTAAGTATTGAGTCATTATGTTGGTTAGATAGGTTAATGGGCCCAATCCATTGGGCTAGGCCCAGGGGCGCCCCTCCCTTGGACTGTGTGGTCTTTAGTTAGTTTGTCAGGGTCAGTTTGGTCTTAGGAAAATTATGGAGTCTATAAATACCCCACCCCTCTCTCATTTGTAACAACTTTTGATGAATATTGAAAAGCATTTGCCATCTCCCTCTCAATATCTCCCTCTCTCTCTCTCTCTCTTACTATCACTCTCTCTAAGTGGGTTGTACCCCCTCTCTCTCTCTCTCCTCCCCACCCCAATTTCGAAATTCACTCTCTCTCCTCCCCATTCACCCCTCATTAAGGCCCCTTCCCCTTCCCCATGCACTCATTCAACTCCCCCTCAAACCCCTAGGTGGAAACCCCTTCTCCTAGGCACCTTTCCACTTTCCAAAGCACCCCACCACCTTCCCAAGGCTGAATTAACCCCTCCCAAAGCCCAAATTCGAATTTCCCTCTCCCTAGGGCTGTGCCCCTCCATCTCCCCCACCCCCAAGCTCCCAAATTCGTCCCCCACCTCCCCTTGGTCAAACCAAGTTCACCCCCCCTCTCCCTTGCTCTCCCCTTGCACATCTCCTCATTCTATCTCTGTTTCAGGCAGCAGAACTACAACGAGTTGCAGAAGCAGCCACGACCGTTACTTGAAGATTCAAGTAGCAAGGCCTACATCTCTGGAAAGGTCTTCCAGAGAGCTTTCCAGGCGAGGTGGTTTCGTCAGCATCCGAGCTCCGAGCAGTCCGCAGCATCCATTCTCCCTCGACTGCGCAGGAGACCCCAGGCAAGGAACCAGAACGTGATTGGAAGCTCAACCACGGCAAACCCTTTGGGATTCAGATCAAGTGTTCTTCAGAAGAAATCTTCCCTCTCAAGTCCTCTTTAATCCTCAAGAAGCAGAGCTGCATTTGGATATCGGCATCAGAAGTTACGAATTTTCTACTCCAAGGCATCAGGTCAGTTTTCAGGAGCCAGAACCGACATCCCTCTGCTCATCTATTCGTCCCGGTATACTCCAACATCTTCCGACATCGCCGTCAAGTCCAAAAGAAAGAAGACTTGACCACGGTTCCAACGGTTCAAGTCTCGCCTCAATCAGAGCTCGGTAGCAATCGTGGCACCCCCTGCATCCAGTCACATGGTTCTGCACCAGACAGAGGCAGAACCAACCATCCCGGTTCCAGACTCTGCCACAGCCAGCTCGTGAAGGCTCTGAGCGCCATTTTTGGAGGGGAGAAACTACTTCCCGCTAGCCGCCACCTCCAAGAAGAAGGGACTCAATCGACCTCTGGAACCCTCTGTTCCAATTTTCTTCGTCGGAGAGGGCAGACTGCCCCTGTGGTCCCAGCCCGATACCAGCCAGAGACCAGACGGTGGTGTCCTGTTCCAGTCGCTGGTGCAGTCAGCCCCGAGACTCAAAGCTTCCCCAAAAATTCAAGCTTCATCCCCTGTCAGCTGAGGAACTTTTGGCAGTTGTTTCGTCAAGTTTGGAGCCCCGTGGAGCCCGTGGCAGTGTCAACAGCGACACCCTATCCTGCAGACCTGCAGATTGGCAGAACCGGCGGACTCGGAAGATCGGCTTTTCCTTTGCATAAAACCCCACCCCGCTTGGCCGGCTGAAGGCCCCTCCCTGCGTGGAGGTAGTTTTGAATGTAATAAGAATAATCCCCACCCCAAGTTCATCCCTCCTGCGTGAGGTGTAGTGGTGTAATTCTTTCAATTTCAGGTTCAAGCTACATCGCCGCGGCGATCGGGTGTATACCCTCGCCTCCCGGCTCGCCCTCGTCTCCGGCCGGAGTCGGCGTCTTCACGCCGGCTAGGTGAGCCTCAGTCCCTCTCTTGCTTGGTTTAATCACTTGCTTAGCTTAGTATTATTGCTAGTACTGCGTCGGACGGAGAGTGAGAGCTCGGCCCAACTTGCTAGTTCCGTGAGTGACCACCGCGGGCGAGTTGAGAGTGAACCCACTAAACCCACACCCTTGGTGTGCTGGCCGCCCATGGTTTGGGCATCCTAGGCCCATTTGGGGTTCTCCACAAGCTAGCCAACCATTGGAGCTTCATGGTCCCGCCTCGGACCCTCTCCCACATCGCTTAGTTGCCAACGGGCACAAGTGTGCACCAAACGGGTGAGTTCGCTAGTGTGAGTCCGCTGCTCAACTTGAATGCCTGAAAATAGGTCCAAGGTTCGGTGTCACATCACTTCCCCAATTAACCTCCCATTACCTCCACCTCGACCTTCCATTATCCCTTTAAAACCCACTTCGCCTATTTCACCATTGAACCCTTTACCCTTACCCATGGCTAATCCTGAGCAGGATCCACCCCTTTTTGCACCCGAGCTAATCCCAACTACTTCCGAGCAAGGGGAGAAGCTCGACGTGTTTGAATCTCCGCCCCCATTCACCCATTTGCCAACACCTTCCATTATAACTCCACCATTCACGGAGCCTCCCGCCTCCGCCTCACCTCCCTTTGTTACTCGGAAGGGGCGTGCTTCTGCAGCTATTTGTGCCGAAGATAAGCAAGAGCCGGGCAAGAAGACTTTGGCCACGACTGTGCCATTCAAAATTCAAGAATTCATTTGCCGAATGCCAATCCTGGTTATTGTGCCAATCACGGCCGAAGAAGTCAAGTCGCCGCCATGCCGAGCGTTGATGCCGTCTAAGGGCCGGGCAGGGCACCCCTTGTTCAAACTTTCCAATCCAGAATTCATTATTCCTTACAAGGGGCGAATGCCCATTTTATTCAACATTCCATATTCATCACCACATTCAATGGGCAACTCGATGCTTCATGTTCCAACTCTACGACTCCCTCACCTTATTGATTTTCGCTTTCCAAGGGGGTTGTCATTTATTGAAGCTTCGTTTATTGGGCCAATTGGTCATACATGTTCACTGCCGTGGAGGGGCAATTATCTTAAGGGGCTGTCCCCTATTTCTCCCACTCTTGTTCATTCAACTTCATCCACATCTATTTCTATCACCTTTTCTTCATGGGCCACTCGAAGGGTAAAAAGGAAGATCTCATCATCTCACCCTTCACATTATTCATCTTCTTTGCATCTCCTTGCATTCACGCATTTCAAGCATTCATCGAATCCATCCCATTGCATGCATTTGCACCTCCTGCTTCCCGGGTTTCCAAACCCGTATCTTCCCCGCCTTCCGGCACCGCCGGATATTCAGCATTTCCCATCTTATCCATATTCATCCTTTTATCCACTCCCCTTGGGGCATCGCGTCCCCCTTCCTGCTATGTCCCTGGAACCACCAGGAATTTTATCCCTCCTCTTTGGGCATCTCACCCTTTCTGATTCTATTTCTCCAGAACCTCCGGACCTTTCTCTCGGGCACGATACCCCTTTCCATCTTCTCCTTACTGATTTCATCCCTCCGGAACCTCCGGATTCTTCCCTTGTCCTTTCAGGGCATCGCGCCCCTTTCCATCTTCTCCCTCCTGATTTCATTCCTCCGGAACCTCCGGAACTTCCATATTTCTTTCGATTTATCTTCTTGCTCCTCCGGGACTTCATATCTTTTATTCTCTTCTTCCTTCTCCGTCACCTCTTCCATCATCTTTTTCCCTATCTTTCCCCAGGGCATCGCGTCCCTTCTTTTGTTATCCCTCTGGAGCCTCCGGATGATTCCTCCTATCATGATTCTCCTCCTCCGCTTCCGGACCCTCCGGATCCACCTCTTTCTATCTACCAATTTCTTCTTCTAATTCCTCCTAATTCTGGGTCTGACCCAACTTCTTCCACATCCACTGCCTTGGGCATCTGCCCTTTCTCCCACTGCTTTCGAGGCTTTAGTCCTCACTCCACCTCCTAATTTTTCGCTTCTTCTGTAGACTGTTTCATGTGATCAGGGTCTCCGAGCCTTAGCAAGGGAGTTCTAGCCCTCGCCTCTTTTCCTTTTCTCCTTATTCGTCTGAGTCTGGTTTGAGCACCACTCATTCTTGTTAAGCCACTTTCAAACCCTTTGCTTCCAATCCTTTTGACTGCCAAAGAGGACAAATCCCATGATGATCAACCTCTCGCAGCAGCTGCTTCTACAGAGGTTGCAAGGTAACATATTGGCGTAAGTATGCATTTTAATGATATCATTTTCTCATTACCTCACGCATGATTTTCAAAATAAAGTGCTTCTTAACAAGACTAAGAGTGGTGTTTTAGATCTTTATCTTAGGCTTTTGTTAAATTAAATCACTCTCAAAAGAGTCTTTAGGCTTGCTATGCAGCACCTTTGGTTAATAAGAACCCCGCGCTGGGAATTCGACATTCTCTCCCCGCTTGTTAAGAGTACCCCTTAGCTGGGCATTCCACACACTTCACGGCGTCCTTAGCCGGCTCCTTTGGTTAAAACACCGTTCCTACTTTGGCCATGCCATGAGAATTTCTGAAAGTCTTTTTCTCTTCTTTACTCGGCCGAATGCAGGTGCAAGAGGTTGACGGATGAGATGACCAACCTTGGTCATCCCCAATACGAGAGGAGTCTCAAATAGGGGCAGTCTTGACCCAAAATCAATATGAGTTTTCATATGAGCTTTCATGATATACATCTCGCCACAAGGGCTGTTATGAAAATCAAATCAAAATTTCAATAAATTCAAAATTGTGAATTATGGCATGTCAAGAGTGGCAAAGTCACCGCAGGGAAAACCCTGGTCGTATGCATGTCAAGGGTCTAAAAATCAAAGGCACAAAGCCCCGGCGCAACAGACTACCTCTTTGAGGGTTAAAACCTTGGAAGGAAATCAAATCCTGATATCTCCCATCCTGCTTTAAGTTTATCCCCAATTATTCTTCTCTTCTCCCTCCAAGACCGAATGTTTCTCGGGTATGGCCTTGGTAGGGGCATCGTTAATCAAGGGCAGTCAGTTATAGGGCGCCACCCTTTCAATGCACGCCCGGCTTTGGGCAGTTTTAAGCAAAAAGGGAGGAAACGAGGACCCCTAGCAAGTGGTTCAAAAACACCCTTTGATGCTGCATTAACAATATTTCCAAAATTCCACAAAAATTTGAATATTTCCAAAATCTCCACAAAAATTTGAATATTTTCAAAATCTCCACAAAAATTTGAATATTTCCAAAATTTCACAAAAATTTGAATATTTTCAAAATCTCCACAAAAATTTGAATATTTCCAAAATTTCACAAAAATTTGAATATTTCCAAAATTCCACAAAAATTTGAATATTTCCAAAATCTCATAAAAAATTTACATATTTCCAAAACCAAAAAATTTTGCATTGTATTTTCTGATGGTGTTTTGCAGGAATAACTTTCCAAGGATCAGGAGCACGGGATGAGTCCTCTCTCCATTCATTGCTATCAATCTATTGATTCTTTCCCGATATTTTCATGACATGCCACCCTGGGCATTTTGATTATCATCTCCCTATATCATTTTGATTGTTATATCTCCTGATTATCTCTTGAATATCATTCTGATTATTCATCTCCAAATCTTTCAATCAACTCCTGCTGATTCACTTGATCACTTTGCCAAGGGGCATTATCATTCCCTGATTACTCTGCCGATGGGCATTATATCAGATCTTGATTATTTAACTCCAAAACTTGATTAGCTAGATTGTCATCCTCATGACAAACAATAAACAATGATGATTTGCAATGCCATGATTTCATTCATGCTATACATGCTGTAATTGATGCTTTGATGATTGCTATGCTAAAATGCCTTATTCATTGCTTGTTATCTTTTATATCTTGGCTAATGAATTTTGAGCGTAGGAAGAAGCTCTTGGTCCCACCGACTGGGCATCATCATCCAAGCCCCACGGTGCTTGCAGGTCATTTCTCAGTTCCCATGCTTATTGATATCACCATCTCCTGTATGCATTTTTACTATATGTTACATACGCTACTAGATTATATCAAGGACCTTGTGGCTTTGGTAAATCTGGATTTGAGTTCCCCTTCATCAAAAACAATGATGATTCCAGAGAAGTCTTAGTCATACGGATAGGCCGTTGAGCCGTCCAAGACTGGGGACGATGGTTCCCTCTTTGCGAGTTGGTGCGTGGATAAACGGGCTTCGGCTTAGTATCAGCTCGCAGAATTGGTTTCTTGACCCAGTCTGGGCAGTTTAACAATATTATCCTTGATTATATTATATTTTCATTGATTTATTTTTCCCTTTAAACCCAGCATGCATTCATGTAGGACTTTGAAACAATTGTTGAAAAATCATTTGATAAGCTGATGTTGAGAGTTGAATTGATCTTAATCTTTCCCGATATGAGATTTTCATTGCCGAATTGAGTCCTCAGTTCGTTTTGTCGCTGTTTTGGGTCTTTTCTCGAGAGCTCCTTGTTTGGATTTTTATCATCTTATTGTCCAACTTTCCCCTTGATCCACCTTGGCTGCAGCACGTCCACATTGGCTGGTAACCGCTCCCCAATGGTGAAATCTACAGGTTTGTGACCTGGGGTACTTCCACCGCGCTGGAAGTTGATCATTTTATTTTATCTCCTTCGTGCACCGCGTGCACATCTCCCCCTTTTATCCAAACATTGTTGATTTCGTTGGATTTCCCGAGATTTGCTTCATCTCGTGCTTTTGATTTGATTCTCATCAAGTGATGTTGATTGCGTGTCTCATCACACCTTGGCATCTACTTTTCAGTTTGCTACGCTCCCTTGCAAAGCAGACGCCAAGGCGGGGCAGCTGTAGACACGCCAAAATTGACATTATTTTGAGTATATTTCATATCGCTCTGCGATGCCCCATTTGACCCTCAAATCAGCTTATTTGAGTGGTTTTTCCCACTTTTCTTGAATTTCTCCTATTTTTCCCCATTTTATCTCATTTTCCTATTTTTTCGGATTTCTTGGGCATTTATCTCTATTTTCTGAATTCACGCCCTCATCAGGGGCGTGTTTTTGAAACACGCCCTGGTCTAGGGCGTTTCTTTCCCATTTTATCTATTTCTCCCCATTCTATCTATTTTATGAATTTTATGAAATCACGACCTGGGTAAGGGCGTGTTTTTATTAAAACACGACTTGTACTAGGGCGTTTCTTAAGGAAGGACGACCACACTTGAGGGCGTCAATTCTTTTGGTTTGACCGACTTCCCCATTTGAGCTCTTGAAATTAACGCCCTTCCCAGGGGCGTGTTTTTGAAACGCGGCTTTGATGGAGGCGTGTTTTTCATGTTTCAAATATGGGGAGTTTTCATTTCTAAAAATTTGGTCTTGAGAAACGCCCTTGTGCAGGGCGTGTTTTTGAGAAACGCCCTAGGGTAGGTCGTCAATTCTTAAATTAACGCCCTGACCTAAGGCGTGTTTCACCTTCTGGCTTCGCAGCCCTTTCCCCAGAGAGTCCTTGCCTCGTTAGACTCCTCCTCTATTTGGGCTCTTGCTGTTCTTATCCATTCCTCCTTTAATCTCTTCCCTTCTTATCACCTTTTCCTAACCTATTAATAGAGGCTCTCGCCTCTGTTAAGGGGTTGGTTCCGATAATTTTTATTCTCCCCTGCGTTCTTCTTCTTTTTTCTTCTTTCCCCTTTCTTCTGTCTTCTACGTGTCTCCTTCTTTTTCTATTTCTTCTTCTGATTCTTCTTCTTCTTCTTCCGTATCCTCCATTCTTCTTCTTCTTCTTATTTTTCTTCTTCTACTTCTGTTTCCTCCCTCTTTTCTTCTGTTGTCTTCTTTTCTTTTTACAGGAACCGAAGGTGCTTGGCTAAGGGAAGGCTTCTTCACATCAAGCTTCATCCTTTGAAGGCTTCCTCCCATCGAGCATTCAAGCCAAAGAAGCCACCCAAACAAGATTTTTCTATCTTATCTCCCCTTATTTGTATTTTTCATTAAGTCATGCATGCACCATTGTCATTGATTTTCCTCAACTATCATATTGAGATCTCTCCTTAGTGCAACTCTTGCACTCTTTCCCCCTATTTTTATTCATATTTTTCATATCATTCACATCATGTCTCCCATACCCTTTTGCATAGGGGTTTAAGGGCAATCCCCTTAAGGTGTGTTCTTGCACATGCTTTCATGCTCATATATTTTTATTGAATTTGATGCTACACTCACCATATTCTAATCCATATTTTTTATTGGTGTTTGTCTTTTTTGCAAGGGTAATTAATTGAAGAACTCTCTTCGTCGGCCGGCCGATCTTGAAGAGAAAGGAAGCACTCACATCCCCGCGTTTCAAGAGGTATTTTGCGATCATCTCCCCATATCAATCTCCTCTTTGAGACCCTCGTGTCTCTGGCGATCACACAAACTCCCCTTGTGCACCTCGTGCATATTTTTCTCCACATTATTTATTGATTATTGTTTGTTATTCTTATTATATTTTTCTTAAGTGTGGATTTTAACTCCGAATCTACAAATTGGCGATCACGGTGGGACACTTTGTGTTCTTCCTTTATTACCCCTTTCCCCTTGGCACCCTCGCGTGCCCTTTTGATATTCATATTTATTGATTGCATGTCGTTGGCTCTGTGAGTGTTCTCTCTGTTATTGCTGGCCGCGAAGGTTTCCTGGAGACAGTTAATTCACGCCTCTGGAAGAGGCGTTTTTATTGATTTAACGCCCTAACCAAGGGCGTCTTCTTCATATTTTACGCCCTCAGACAGGGCGTTTTCCAGCTTACTTCCGGGCTTTCTTGCTTTATATAGCTGCCTTTGAATTCACGCCCTCCCCCAGGGTGTTTCTTTATTTGGTAGCGCCTCTCCTGAGGGCGCTTTTTCATGATTTAACGCCCACACGCATGGGCGTCTCTTAATCGGTTGAGCATCCCTGACAATTAACGCCCTGCCCCAGGGCGTGTCTTTTATTGGTAGCGCCTCACCCTAAGGCGCGTTTTACCCTGCCCTTGGGCCCCTCACGTTTATTCACGACAGTCACACCGTCGTGTCTTTGTTTAGTAGCGCCCCCTTCCAGGGCGTGTTTTTTCTGTGGGTTTCCAGAACCCCTCGGCTGTGGTTTTTTATGATATTTCCTGCTTATCTTGGTTGATTGATCATATTATTGTGGTTGGCTTGATTTCTCCTGTTGCATTCATTCTTCATTTGCATTTGGTTTGGGAGACCTCCTCTCTCTTCATTAGGATCCACACACCCCCTTGGTGAAGGAACGACCCTCCATTGAGCATTCCGTCTCTTTGGATTGGAAATTCCTAAACCAAGCCTCCATAAGTCCCCGCACCCGTGGATTCCCTCACGGACGCCGGGCAGGTTGTACCCTTTTGGAGTCCCGATATAGTTGGCCTAATACGTGGTGAGTGAGAGTTCCTAGTTGGCATTGAAGTGAATCATATTGAAACTAGGACTCTCCTTGTGTGAATCATATCAATTTGCATAAAATTCATTAATTCACCAAGGTTTAAACAATCAAAATCACGGTAACCATTCCAACTTGTGTGCTTCTTTGCATATTATTGTGAAATTTTGATTACATAATGGTTTACCATGATAAGAAAAACATGTTCAATTCAATTCATGAGGATGCACAACCTAGCACTTCTTATCCTCAATTTCAACATGTTAATCATCATCATTCTCACCATTCTTTCAAGGGACCACGTCCTTATTCTCATGGTCATGCCCGACCCATGGGCAATGTCCATCCTCATGGTTCCCCTACTCAAGTTCGAGCCACTATTCCTACGGGACCGTCTCCTCCCAATGATGAGAAGGTCTCTCAAATCTTGCATGCATTAGATCATCTTACCCCTCAACAGATCCAAGCCCTTAAGGCTGCCGTTGAGGGTACATCTCTTGCATCTCTCCCTCCTTCCAATTCTATTCGGGTGGCCCATCACCCACCTCCTTCCAATTCTATTCGGGTGGCCCATCACCCATCTCCCTCCAATTCTATTCGGGTGGCCCATCACCCATCTCCTCCTCCTTCTATTCCTATACGGGTGGCCCATCACCCACCTCCTCCTTCCAATCATATTCGGGTAGCCCATTACCCATCTCCTCCTGTTCATTCTACTCGGGTGGTCCGACACCCGCCTCCTTCTATTCCTCCTCCATCACGGCCCCGAGGCCCTTTTACTCCTTGCAATCCGTTCCGTCCGGGTTCTTTTACGGGTCGTCCCGTCAACTCCCCTCCACGGCCTTTTTATACGACCCCTCCTCCTTCAATGCCCTGCCAACCTTCTGTTGCCCAAGTTACACCCCTCCAGCAAACTCTCCTCGATAAGATTACTTTGATGGAGGAACAAATAAAGAGGGTCACGGCTCCTCCTACTCCAGTCAATCCTCTCCATGTCGCTTTGGACGACATTACAAGAATGGAGAGAGAATGGAAAGATAGGATGGACGACTACGGCGTTGATATTCCAAGTGAGCAAGAGCCGACACTCGAAGTATCCGAGGCAGTATACGATGATGATGAAGCTCCACAGGCACCCCTTCCGAGTTTCCTTAACTTTCCGCTTTCCCCATTTTTATTCGATGAACCCCCTGCTCAGGAGGAAACCACTCCTAATTCAACCCCTATTTATGAGACCAGTTGGTGTTATGACGATGGGTCGATATTCCAATCGCCCACACCGGCACATTGTAAGTCTCCTCCTATCCTTGACACCGCTTACATTACACCTCCACCAGTTATACCATCAAACTTCACACCATCAACCTCCCCTGAGTCTTCCATCAAACCTGCGCCCATTAAACCCTTAACCTCCATACCATCGGCCTCCATTGAGCCCACCGTTGAACCTTCCCCAATTAACCTCCCATTACCTCCACCTCGACCTTCCATTATCCCTTTAAAACCCACTTCGCCTATTTCACCATTGAACCCTTTACCCTTACCCATGGCTAATCCTGAGCAGGATCCACCCCTTTTTGCACCCGAGCTAATCCCAACTACTTCCGAGCAAGGGGAGAAGCTCGACGTGTTTGAATCTCCGCCCCCATTCACCCATTTGCCAACACCTTCCATTATAACTCCACCATTCACGGAGCCTCCCGCCTCCGCCTCACCTCCCTTTGTTACTCGGAAGGGGCGTGCTTCTGCAGCTATTTGTGCCGAAGATAAGCAAGAGCCGGGCAAGAAGACTTTGGCCACGACTGTGCCATTCAAAATTCAAGAATTCATTTGCCGAATGCCAATCCTGGTTATTGTGCCAATCACGGCCGAAGAAGTCAAGTCGCCGCCATGCCGAGCGTTGATGCCGTCTAAGGGCCGGGCAGGGCACCCCTTGTTCAAACTTTCCAATCCAGAATTCATTATTCCTTACAAGGGGCGAATGCCCATTTTATTCAACATTCCATATTCATCACCACATTCAATGGGCAACTCGATGCTTCATGTTCCAACTCTACGACTCCCTCACCTTATTGATTTTCGCTTTCCAAGGGGGTTGTCATTTATTGAAGCTTCGTTTATTGGGCCAATTGGTCATACATGTTCACTGCCGTGGAGGGGCAATTATCTTAAGGGGCCGTCCCCTATTTCTCCCACTCTTGTTCATTCAACTTCATCCACATCTATTTCTATCACCTTTTCTTCATGGGCCACTCGAAGGGTAAAAAGGAAGATCTCATCATCTCACCCTTCACATTATTCATCTTCTTTGCATCTCCTTGCATTCACGCATTTCAAGCATTCATCGAATCCATCCCATTGCATGCATTTGCACCTCCTGCTTCCCGGGTTTCCAAACCCGTATCTTCCCCGCCTTCCGGCACCGCCGGATATTCAGCATTTCCCATCTTATCCATATTCATCCTTTTATCCACTCCCCTTGGGGCATCGCGTCCCCCTTCCTGCTATTTCCCTGGAACCACCAGGAATTTTATCCCTCCTCTTTGGGCATCTCACCCTTTCTGATTCTATTTCTCCAGAACCTCCGGACCTTTCTCTCGGGCACGATACCCCTTTCCATCTTCTCCTTACTGATTTCATCCCTCCGGAACCTCCGGATTCTTCCCTTGTCCTTTCAGGGCATCGCGCCCCTTTCCATCTTCTCCCTCCTGATTTCATTCCTCCGGAACCTCCGGAACTTCCATATTTCTTTCGATTTATCTTCTTGCTCCTCCGGGACTTCATATCTTTTATTCTCTTCTTCCTTCTCCGTCACCTCTTCCATCATCTTTTTCCCTATCTTTCCCCAGGGCATCGCGTCCCTTCTTTTGTTATCCCTCTGGAGCCTCCGGATGATTCCTCCTATCATGATTCTCCTCCTCCGCTTCCGGACCCTCCGGATCCACCTCTTTCTATCTACCAATTTCTTCTTCTAATTCCTCCTAATTCTGGGTCTGACCCAACTTCTTCCACATCCACTGCCTTGGGCATCTGCCCTTTCTCCCACTGCTTTCGAGGCTTTAGTCCTCACTCCACCTCCTAATTTTCCGCTTCTTCTGTAGACTGTTTCATGTGATCAGGGTCTCCGAGCCTTAGCAAGGGAGTTCTAGCCCTCGCCTCTTTTCCTTTTCTCCTTATTCGTCTGAGTCTGGTTTGAGCACCACTCATTCTTGTTAAGCCACTTTCAAACCCTTTGCTTCCAATCCTTTTGACTGCCAAAGAGGACAAATCCCATGATGATCAACCTCTCGCAGCAGCTGCTTCTACAGAGGTTGCAAGGTAACATATTGGCGTAAGTATGCATTTTAATGATATCATTTTCTCATTACCTCACGCATGATTTTCAAAATAAAGTGCTTCTTAACAAGACTAAGAGTGGTGTTTTAGATCTTTATCTTAGGCTTTTGTTAAATTAAATCACTCTCAAAAGAGTCTTTAGGCTTGCTATGCAGCACCTTTGGTTAATAAGAACCCCGCGCTGGGAATTCGACATTCTCTCCCCGCTTGTTAAGAGTACCCCTTAGCTGGGCATTCCACACACTTCACGGCGTCCTTAGCCGGCTCCTTTGGTTAAAACACCGTTCCTACTTTGGCCATGCCATGAGAATTTCTGAAAGTCTTTTTCTCTTCTTTACTCGGCCGAATGCAGGTGCAAGAGGTTGACGGATGAGATGACCAACCTTGGTAATCCCCAATACGAGAGGAGTCTCAAATAGGGGCAGTCTTGACCCAAAATCAATATGAGTTTTCATATGAGCTTTCATGATATACATCTCGCCACAAGGGCTGTTATGAAAATCAAATCAAAATTTCAATAAATTCAAAATTGTGAATTATGGCATGTCAAGAGTGGCAAAGTCACCGCAGGGAAAACCCTGGTCGTATGCATGTCAAGGGTCTAAAAATCAAAGGCACAAAGCCCCGGCGCAACAGACTACCTCTTTGAGGGTTAAAACCTTGGAAGGAAATCAAATCCTGATATCTCCCATCCTGCTTTAAGTTTATCCCCAATTATTCTTCTCTTCTCCCTCCAAGACCGAATGTTTCTCGGGTATGGCCTTGGTAGGGGCATCGTTAATCAAGGGCAGTCAGTTATAGGGCGCCACCCTTTCAATGCACGCCCGGCTTTGGGCAGTTTTAAGCAAAAAGGGAGGAAACGAGGACCCCTAGCCAGTGGTTCAAAAACACCCTTTGATGCTGCATTAACAATATTTCCAAAATTCCACAAAAATTTGAATATTTCCAAAATCTCCACAAAAATTTGAATATTTTCAAAATCTCCACAAAAATTTGAATATTTCCAAAATTTCACAAAAATTTGAATATTTTCAAAATCTCCACAAAAATTTGAATATTTCCAAAATTTCACAAAAATTTGAATATTTCCAAAATTCCACAAAAATTTGAATATTTCCAAAATCTCATAAAAAATTTACATATTTCCAAAACCCAAAAATTTTGCATTGTATTTTCTGATGGTGTTTTGCAGGAATAACTTTCCAAGGATCAGGAGCACGGGATGAGTCCTCTCTCCATTCATTGCTATCAATCTATTGATTCTTTCCCGATATTTTCATGACATGCCACCCTGGGCATTTTGATTATCATCTCCCTATATCATTTTGATTGTTATATCTCCTGATTATCTCTTGAATATCATTCTGATTATTCATCTCCAAATCTTTCAATCAACTCCTGCTGATTCACTTGATCACTTTGCCAAGGGGCATTATCATTCCCTGATTACTCTGCCGATGGGCATTATATCAGATCTTGATTATTTAACTCCAAAACTTGATTAGCTAGATTGTCATCCTCATGACAAACAATAAACAATGATGATTTGCAATGCCATGATTTCATTCATGCTATACATGCTGTAATTGATGCTTTGATGATTGCTATGCTAAAATGCCTTATTCATTGCTTGTTATCTTTTATATCTTGGCTAATGAATTTTGAGCGTAGGAAGAAGCTCTTGGTCCCACCGACTGGGCATCATCATCCAAGCCCCACGGTGCTTGCAGCTCATTTCTCAGTTCCCATGCTTATTGATATCACCATCTCCTGTATGCATTTTTACTATATGTTACATACGCTACTAGATTATATCAAGGACCTTGTGGCTTTGGTAAATCTGGGATTTGAGTTCCCCTTCATCAAAAACAATGATGATTCCAGAGAAGTCTTAGTCATACGGATAGGCCGTTGAGCCGTCCAAGACTGGGGACGATGGTTCCCTCTTTGCGAGTTGGTGCGTGGATAAACATGCTTCGGCTTAGTATCAGCTCGCAGAATCGGTTTCTTGACCCAGTCTGGGCAGTTTAACAATATTATCCTTGATTATATTATATTATATTTGATTTATTTTTCCCTTTAAACCCAGCATGCATTCATGTAGGACTTTGAAACAATTGTTGAAAAATCATTCTGATAAGCTGATGTTGAGAGTTGAATTGATCTTAATCTTTCCCGATATGAGATTTTCATTGCCGAATTGAGTCCTCAGTTCGTTTTGTCGCTGTTTTGGGTCTTTTCTCGAGAGCTCCTTGTTTGGATTTTTATCATCTTATTGTCCAACTTTCCCCTTGATCCACCTTGGCTGCAGCACGTCCACATTGGCTGGTAACCGCTCCCCAATGGTGAAATCTACAGGTTTGTGACCTGGGGTACTTCCACCGCGCTGGAAGTTGATCATTTTATTTTATCTCCTTCGTGCACCGCGTGCACATCTCCCCCTTTTATCCAAACATTGTTGATTTCGTTGGATTTCCCGAGATTTGCTTCATCTCGTGCTTTTGATTTGTTTCTCATCAAGTGATGTTGATTGCGTGTCTCATCACACCTTGGCATCTACTTTTCAGTTTGCTACGCTCCCTTGCAAAGCAGACGCCAAGGCGGGGCAGCTGTAGACACGCCAAAATTGACATTATTTTGAGTATATTTCATATCGCTCTGCGATGCCCCATTTGACCCTCAAATCAGCTTATTTGAGTGGTTTTTCCCACTTTTCTTGAATTTCTCCTATTTTTCCCCATTTTATCTCATTTTCCTATTTTTTCGGATTTCTTGGGCATTTATCTCTATTTTCTGAATTCACGCCCTCATCAGGGGCGTGTTTTTGAAACACGCCCTGGTCTAGGGCGTTTCTTTCCCATTTTATCTATTTCTCCCCATTCTATCTATTTTATGAATTTTATGAAATCACGACCTGGGTAAGGGCGTGTTTTTATTAAAACACGACTTGTACTAGGGCGTTTCTTAAGGAAGGACGACCACACTTGAGGGCGTCAATTCTTTTGGTTTGACCGACTTCCCCATTTGAGCTCTTGAAATTAACGCCCTTCCCAGGGGCGTGTTTTTGAAACGCGGCTTTGATGGAGGCGTGTTTTTCATGTTTCAAATATGGGGAGTTTTCATTTCTAAAAATTTGGTCTTGAGAAACGCCCTTGTGCAGGGCGTGTTTTTGAGAAACGCCCTAGGGTCGGTCGTCAATTCTTAAATTAACGCCCTGACCCAAGGCGTGTTTCACCTTCTGGCTTCGCAGCCCTTTCCCCAGAGAGTCCTTGCCTCGTTAGACTCCTCCTCTATTTGGGCTCTTGCTGTTCTTATCCATTCCTCCTTTAATCTCTTCCCTTCTTATCACCTTTTCCTAACCTATTAATAGAGGCTCTCGCCTCTGTTAAGGGGTTGGTTCCGATAATTTTTATTCTCCCCTGCGTTCTTCTTCTTTTTTCTTCTTTCCCCTTTCTTCTGTCTTCTACGTGTCTCCTTCTTTTTCTATTTCTTCTTCTGATTCTTCTTCTTCTTCTTCCGTATCCTCCATTCTTCTTCTTCTTCTTATTTTTCTTCTTCTACTTCTGTTTCCTCCCTCTTTTCTTCTGTTGTCTTCTTTTCTTTTTACAGGAACCGAAGGTGCTTGGCTAAGGGAAGGCTTCTTCACATCAAGCTTCATCCTTTGAAGGCTTCCTCCCATCGAGCATTCAAGCCAAAGAAGCCACCCAAACAAGATTTTTCTATCTTATCTCCCCTTATTTGTATTTTTCATTAAGTCATGCATGCACCATTGTCATTGATTTTCCTCAACTATCATATTGAGATCTCTCCTTAGTGCAACTCTTGCACTCTTTCCCCCTATTTTTATTCATATTTTTCATATCATTCACATCATGTCTCCCATACCCTTTTGCATAGGGGTTTAAGGGCAATCCCCTTAAGGTGTGTTCTTGCACATGCTTTCATGCTCATATATTTTTATTGAATTTGATGCTACACTCACCATATTCTAATCCATATTTTTTTATTGGTGTTTGTCTTTTTTGCAAGGGTAATTAATTGAAGAACTCTCTTCGTCGGCCGGCCGATCTTGAAGAGAAAGGAAGCACTCACATCCCCGCGTTTCAAGAGGTATTTTGCGATCATCTCCCCATATCAATCTCCCACCGTGATCGCCAATTTGTAGATTCGGAGTTAAAATCCACACTTAAGAAAAATATAATAAGAATAACAAACAATAATCAATAAATAATGTGGAGAAAAATATGCACGAGGTGCACAAGGGGAGTTTGTGTGATCGCCAAAGACACGAGGGTCTCAAAGAGGAGAAAAATAAAATGGGGAGGAGTCTTTTACTCCTTTACTACAAAATGGGGAGGAGTCTTTTACTCTTATAATGTGCCCATTCAAAAACACTCAAATAAGCTAATCCCAACTACTTCCGAGCAAGATACGTAATAAATGATGATCACAAATATGAAGAAGGCTTCTTCACATCACGGGTTATTGCAATAATAGAAAGCTGTAGACACGCCAAAATTGACATTATTTTGAGTATATTTCATATCGCTCTGCGATGCCCCATTTGACCCTCAAATCAGCTTATTTGAGTGGTTTTTCCCACTTTTCTTGAATTTCTCCTATTTTTCCCCATTTTATCTCATTTTCCTATTTTTTCGGATTTCTTGGGCATTTATCTCTATTTTCTGAATTCACGCCCTCATCAGGGGCGTGTTTTTGAAACACGCCCTGGTCTAGGGCGTTTCTTTCCCATTTTATCTATTTCTCCCCATTCTATCTATTTTATGAATTTTATGAAATCACGACCTGGGTAAGGGCGTGTTTTTATTAAAACACGACTTGTACTAGGGCGTTTCTTAAGGAAGGACGACCACACTTGAGGGCGTCAATTCTTTTGGTTTGACCGACTTCCCCATTTGAGCTCTTGAAATTAACGCCCTTCCCAGGGGCGTGTTTTTGAAACGCGGCTTTGATGGAGGCGTGTTTTTCATGTTTCAAATATGGGGAGTTTTCATTTCTAAAAATTTGGTCTTGAGAAACGCCCTTGTGCAGGGCGTGTTTTTGAGAAACGCCCTAGGGTCGGTCGTCAATTCTTAAATTAACGCCCTGACCCAAGGCGTGTTTCACCTTCTGGCTTCGCAGCCCTTTCCCCAGAGAGTCCTTGCCTCGTTAGACTCCTCCTCTATTTGGGCTCTTGCTGTTCTTATCCATTCCTCCTTTAATCTCTTCCCTTCTTATCACCTTTTCCTAACCTATTAATAGAGGCTCTCGCCTCTGTTAAGGGGTTGGTTCCGATAATTTTTATTCTCCCCTGCGTTCTTCTTCTTTTTTCTTCTTTCCCCTTTCTTCTGTCTTCTACGTGTCTCCTTCTTTTTCTATTTCTTCTTCTGATTCTTCTTCTTCTTCTTCCGTATCCTCCATTCTTCTTCTTCTTCTTATTTTTCTTCTTCTACTTCTGTTTCCTCCCTCTTTTCTTCTGTTGTCTTCTTTTCTTTTTACAGGAACCGAAGGTGCTTGGCTAAGGGAAGGCTTCTTCACATCAAGCTTCATCCTTTGAAGGCTTCCTCCCATCGAGCATTCAAGCCAAAGGAGCCACCAAACAAGATTTTTTATCTTATCTCCCCTTATTTATAATTTTTTTTTTATTAGTTCATAATACATGCATGCATCATTGTCTTATTGATTTTTCTCAACCATCACATTGAGATCTCCCCATAGTGCAACTCTTGCACACTTCCCTTAATTTTTATTTTTATTTGCATGCATCATACATCTCCCACCCTTTTGCATAGGGGTTTAAGGGCAATCCCCTTAAGGTGTGTATTGTTCATATTCTTCATGCCCACTTATATTTTTATTGAATTTGATGCTACACTCACCTTTATTCTAATCCATATCTTTTTGGTGTTGTTGTCTTTGTTTTGCAAGGGTAATAAAAGTGAAGAACTCTCTTCATCGGCCGGCCGATTTGAAGAGAAAGGAAGCACTCACATCCCCCGCACATTTGAGGTATTTGCGATCACTTTCCCCTTATCATCTCCACTTGAGGCCCTCGTGTCTCTGGCGATCACACAACCTCCTTTTAGCACCTCGTGCTATTTTATTGCTTTCATCATATCCATTACTTTTTATATTTAAGTGTGGATTTTAATCCGAATCTACAAATTGGCGATCACGGTGGGACACTTTGTGTTCTTCCTTTATTACCCCTTTCCCCTTGGCACCCTCGCGTGCCCTTTTGATATTCATATTTATTGATTGCATGTCGTTGGCTCTGTGAGTGTTCTCTCTGTTATTGCTGGCCGCGAAGGTTTCCTGGAGACAGTTAATTCACGCCTCTGGAAGAGGCGTTTTTATTGATTTAACGCCCTAACCAAGGGCGTCTTCTTCATATTTTACGCCCTCAGACAGGGCGTTTTCCAGCTTACTTCCGGGCTTTCTTGCTTTATATAGCTGCCTTTGAATTCACGCCCTCCCACAGGGCGTTTCTTTATTTGGTAGCGCCTCTCCTGAGGGCGCTTTTTCATGATTTAACGCCCACACGCATGGGCGTCTCTTAATCGGTTGAGCATCCCTGACAATTAACGCCCTGCCCCAGGGCGTGTCTTTTATTGGTAGCGCCTCACCCTAAGGCGCGTTTTACCCTGCCCTTGGGCCCCTCACGTTTATTCACGACAGTCACACCGTCGTGTCTTTGTTTAGTAGCGCCCCCTTCCAGGGCGTGTTTTTTCTGTGGGTTTCCAGAACCCCTCGGCTGTGGTTTTTTATGATATTTCCTGCTTATCTTGGTTGATTGATCATATTATTGTGGTTGGCTTGATTTCTCCTGTTGCATTCATTCTTCATTTGCATTTGGTTTGGGAGACCTCCTCTCTCTTCATTAGGATCCACACACCCCCTTGGTGAAGGAACGACCCTCCATTGAGCATTCCGTCTCTTTGGATTGGAAATTCCTAAACCAAGCCTCCATAAGTCCCCGCACCCGTGGATTCCCTCACGGACGCCGGGCAGGTTGTACCCTTTTGGAGTCCCGATATAGTTGGCCTAATACGTGGTGAGTGAGAGTTCCTAGTTGGCATTGAAGTGAATCATATTGAAACTAGGACTCTCCTTGTGTGAATCATATCAATTTGCATAAAATTCATTAATTCACCAAGGTTTAAACAATCAAAATCACGGTAACCATTCCAACTTGTGTGCTTCTTTGCATATTATTGTGAAATTTTGATTACATAATGGTTTACCATGATAAGAAAAACATGTTCAATTCAATTCATGAGGATGCACAACCTAGCACTTCTTATCCTCAATTTCAACATGTTAATCATCATCATTCTCACCATTCTTTCAAGGGACCACGTCCTTATTCTCATGGTCATGCCCGACCCATGGGCAATGTCCATCCTCATGGTTCCCCTACTCAAGTTCGAGCCACTATTCCTACGGGACCGTCTCCTCCCAATGATGAGAAGGTCTCTCAAATCTTGCATGCATTAGATCATCTTACCCCTCAACAGATCCAAGCCCTTAAGGCTGCCGTTGAGGGTACATCTCTTGCATGTCTCCCTCCTTCCAATTCTATTCGGGTGGCCCATCACCCACCTCCTTCCAATTCTATTCGGGTGGCCCATCACCCATCTCCCTCCAATTCTATTCGGGTGGCCCATCACCCATCTCCTCCTCCTTCTATTCCTATACGGGTGGCCCATCACCCACCTCCTCCTTCCAATCATATTCGGGTAGCCCATTACCCATCTCCTCCTGTTCATTCTACTCGGGTGGTCCGACACCCGCCTCCTTCTATTCCTCCTCCATCACGGCCCCGAGGCCCTTTTACTCCTTGCAATCCGTTCCGTCCGGGTTCTTTTACGGGTCGTCCCGTCAACTCCCCTCCACGGCCTTTTTATACGACCCCTCCTCCTTCAATGCCCTGCCAACCTTCTGTTGCCCAAGTTACACCCCTCCAGCAAACTCTCCTCGATAAGATTACTTTGATGGAGGAACAAATAAAGAGGGTCACGGCTCCTCCTACTCCAGTCAATCCTCTCCATGTCGCTTTGGACGACATTACAAGAATGGAGAGAGAATGGAAAGATAGGATGGACGACTACGGCGTTGATATTCCAAGTGAGCAAGAGCCGACACTCGAAGTATCCGAGGCAGTATACGATGATGATGAAGCTCCACAGGCACCCCTTCCGAGTTTCCTTAACTTTCCGCTTTCCCCATTTTTATTCGATGAACCCCCTGCTCAGGAGGAAACCACTCCTAATTCAACCCCTATTTATGAGACCAGTTGGTGTTATGACGATGGGTCGATATTCCAATCGCCCACACCGGCACATTGTAAGTCTCCTCCTATCCTTGACACCGCTTACATTACACCTCCACCAGTTATACCATCAAACTTCACACCATCAACCTCCCCTGAGTCTTCCATCAAACCTGCGCCCATTAAACCCTTAACCTCCATACCATCGGCCTCCATTGAGCCCACCGTTGAACCTTCCCCAATTAACCTCCCATTACCTCCACCTCGACCTTCCATTATCCCTTTAAAACCCACTTCGCCTATTTCACCATTGAACCCTTTACCCTTACCCATGGCTAATCCTGAGCAGGATCCACCCCTTTTTGCACCCGAGCTAATCCCAACTACTTCCGAGCAAGGGGAGAAGCTCGACGTGTTTGAATCTCCGCCCCCATTCACCCATTTGCCAACACCTTCCATTATAACTCCACCATTCACGGAGCCTCCCGCCTCCGCCTCACCTCCCTTTGTTACTCGGAAGGGGCGTGCTTCTGCAGCTATTTGTGCCGAAGATAAGCAAGAGCCGGGCAAGAAGACTTTGGCCACGACTGTGCCATTCAAAATTCAAGAATTCATTTGCCGAATGCCAATCCTGGTTATTGTGCCAATCACGGCCGAAGAAGTCAAGTCGCCGCCATGCCGAGCGTTGATGCCGTCTAAGGGCCGGGCAGGGCACCCCTTGTTCAAACTTTCCAATCCAGAATTCATTATTCCTTACAAGGGGCGAATGCCCATTTTATTCAACATTCCATATTCATCACCACATTCAATGGGCAACTCGATGCTTCATGTTCCAACTCTACGACTCCCTCACCTTATTGATTTTCGCTTTCCAAGGGGGTTGTCATTTATTGAAGCTTCGTTTATTGGGCCAATTGGTCATACATGTTCACTGCCGTGGAGGGGCAATTATCTTAAGGGGCCGTCCCCTATTTCTCCCACTCTTGTTCATTCAACTTCATCCACATCTATTTCTATCACCTTTTCTTCATGGGCCACTCGAAGGGTAAAAAGGAAGATCTCATCATCTCACCCTTCACATTATTCATCTTCTTTGCATCTCCTTGCATTCACGCATTTCAAGCATTCATCGAATCCATCCCATTGCATGCATTTGCACCTCCTGCTTCCCGGGTTTCCAAACCCGTATCTTCCCCGCCTTCCGGCACCGCCGGATATTCAGCATTTCCCATCTTATCCATATTCATCCTTTTATCCACTCCCCTTGGGGCATCGCGTCCCCCTTCCTGCTATGTCCCTGGAACCACCAAGAATTTTATCCCTCCTCTTTGGGCATCTCACCCTTTCTGATTCTATTTCTCCAGAACCTCCGGACCTTTCTCTCGGGCACGATACCCCTTTCCATCTTCTCCTTACTGATTTCATCCCTCCGGAACCTCCGGATTCTTCCCTTGTCCTTTCAGGGCATCGCGCCCCTTTCCATCTTCTCCCTCCTGATTTCATTCCTCCGGAACCTCCGGAACTTCCATATTTCTTTCGATTTATCTTCTTGCTCCTCCGGGACTTCATATCTTTTATTCTCTTCTTCCTTCTCCGTCACCTCTTCCATCATCTTTTTCCCTATCTTTCCCCAGGGCATCGCGTCCCTTCTTTTGTTATCCCTCTGGAGCCTCCGGATGATTCCTCCTATCATGATTCTCCTCCTCCGCTTCCGGACCCTCCGGATCCACCTCTTTCTATCTACCAATTTCTTCTTCTAATTCCTCCTAATTCTGGGTCTGACCCAACTTCTTCCACATCCACTGCCTTGGGCATCTGCCCTTTCTCCCACTGCTTTCGAGGCTTTAGTCCTCACTCCACCTCCTAATTTTCCGCTTCTTCTGTAGACTGTTTCATGTGATCAGGGTCTCCGAGCCTTAGCAAGGGAGTTCTAGCCCTCGCCTCTTTTCCTTTTCTCCTTATTCGTCTGAGTCTGGTTTGAGCACCACTCATTCTTGTTAAGCCACTTTCAAACCCTTTGCTTCCAATCCTTTTGACTGCCAAAGAGGACAAATCCCATGATGATCAACCTCTCGCAGCAGCTGCTTCTACAGAGGTTGCAAGGTAACATATTGGCGTAAGTATGCATTTTAATGATATCATTTTCTCATTACCTCACGCATGATTTTCAAAATAAAGTGCTTCTTAACAAGACTAAGAGTGGTGTTTTAGATCTTTATCTTAGGCTTTTGTTAAATTAAATCACTCTCAAAAGAGTCTTTAGGCTTGCTATGCAGCACCTTTGGTTAATAAGAACCCCGCGCTGGGAATTCGACATTCTCTCCCCGCTTGTTAAGAGTACCCCTTAGCTGGGCATTCCACACACTTCACGGCGTCCTTAGCCGGCTCCTTTGGTTAAAACACCGTTCCTACTTTGGCCATGCCATGAGAATTTCTGAAAGTCTTTTTCTCTTCTTTACTCGGCCGAATGCAGGTGCAAGAGGTTGACGGATGAGATGACCAACCTTGGTCATCCCCAATACGAGAGGAGTCTCAAATAGGGGCAGTCTTGACCCAAAATCAATATGAGTTTTCATATGAGCTTTCATGATATACATCTCGCCACAAGGGCTGTTATGAAAATCAAATCAAAATTTCAATAAATTCAAAATTGTGAATTATGGCATGTCAAGAGTGGCAAAGTCACCGCAGGGAAAACCCTGGTCGTATGCATGTCAAGGGTCTAAAAATCAAAGGCACAAAGCCCCGGCGCAACAGACTACCTCTTTGAGGGTTAAAACCTTGGAAGGAAATCAAATCCTGATATCTCCCATCCTGCTTTAAGTTTATCCCCAATTATTCTTCTCTTCTCCCTCCAAGACCGAATGTTTCTCGGGTATGGCCTTGGTAGGGGCATCGTTAATCAAGGGCAGTCAGCTATAGGGCGCCACCCTTTCAATGCACGCCCGGCTTTGGGCAGTTTTAAGCAAAAAGGGAGGAAACGAGGACCCCTAGCCAGTGGTTCAAAAACACCCTTTGATGCTGCATTAACAATATTTCCAAAATTCCACAAAAATTTGAATATTTCCAAAATCTCCACAAAAATTTGAATATTTTCAAAATCTCCACAAAAATTTGAATATTTCCAAAATTTCACAAAAATTTGAATATTTTCAAAATCTCCACAAAAATTTGAATATTTCCAAAATTTCACAAAAATTTGAATATTTCCAAAATTCCACAAAAATTTGAATATTTTCAAAATCTCATAAAAAATTTACATATTTCCAAAACCCAAAAATTTTGCATTGTATTTTCTGATGGTGTTTTGCAGGAATAACTTTCCAAGGATCAGGAGCACGGGATGAGTCCTCTCTCCATTCATTGCTATCAATCTATTGATTCTTTCCCGATATTTTCATGACATGTCACCCTGGGCATTTTGATTATCATCTCCCTATATCATTTTGATTGTTATATCTCCTGATTATCTCTTGAATATCATTCTGATTATTCATCTCCAAATCTTTCAATCAACTCCTGCTGATTCACTTGATCACTTTGCCAAGGGGCATTATCATTCCCTGATTACTCTGCCGATGGGCATTATATCAGATCTTGATTATTTAACTCCAAAACTTGATTAGCTAGATTGTCATCCTCATGACAAACAATAAACAATGATGATTTGCAATGCCATGATTTCATTCATGCTATACATGCTGTAATTGATGCTTTGATGATTGCTATGCTAAAATGCCTTATTCATTGCTTGTTATCTTTTATATCTTGGCTAATGAATTTTGAGCGTAGGAAGAAGCTCTTGGTCCCACCGACTGGGCATCATCATCCAAGCCCCACGGTGCTTGCAGCTCATTTCTCAGTTCCCATGCTTATTGATATCACCATCTCCTGTATGCATTTTTACTATATGTTACATACGCTACTAGATTATATCAAGGACCTTGTGGCTTTGGTAAATCTGGGATTTGAGTTCCCCTTCATCAAAAACAATGATGATTCCAGAGAAGTCTTAGTCATACGGATAGGCCGTTGAGCCGTCCAAGACTGGGGACGATGGTTCCCTCTTTGCGAGTTGGTGCGTGGATAAACATGCTTCGGCTTAGTATCAGCTCGCAGAATCGGTTTCTTGACCCAGTCTGGGCAGTTTAACAATATTATCCTTGATTATATTATATTATATTTGATTTATTTTTCCCTTTAAACCCAGCATGCATTCATGTAGGACTTTGAAACAATTGTTGAAAAATCATTCTGATAAGCTGATGTTGAGAGTTGAATTGATCTTAATCTTTCCCGATATGAGATTTTCATTGCCGAATTGAGTCCTCAGTTCGTTTTGTCGCTGTTTTGGGTCTTTTCTCGAGAGCTCCTTGTTTGGATTTTTATCATCTTATTGTCCAACTTTCCCCTTGATCCACCTTGGCTGCAGCACGTCCACATTGGCTGGTAACCGCTCCCCAATGGTGAAATCTACAGGTTTGTGACCTGGGGTACTTCCACCGCGCTGGAAGTTGATCATTTTATTTTATCTCCTTCGTGCACCGCGTGCACATCTCCCCCTTTTATCCAAACATTGTTGATTTCGTTGGATTTCCCGAGATTTGCTTCATCTCGTGCTTTTGATTTGTTTCTCATCAAGTGATGTTGATTGCGTGTCTCATCACACCTTGGCATCTACTTTTCAGTTTGCTACGCTCCCTTGCAAAGCAGACGCCAAGGCGGGGCAGCTGTAGACACGCCAAAATTGACATTATTTTGAGTATATTTCATATCGCTCTGCGATGCCCCATTTGACCCTCAAATCAGCTTATTTGAGTGGTTTTTCCCACTTTTCTTGAATTTCTCCTATTTTTCCCCATTTTATCTCATTTTCCTATTTTTTCGGATTTCTTGGGCATTTATCTCTATTTTCTGAATTCACGCCCTCATCAGGGGCGTGTTTTTGAAACACGCCCTGGTCTAGGGCGTTTCTTTCCCATTTTATCTATTTCTCCCCATTCTATCTATTTTATGAATTTTATGAAATCACGACCTGGGTAAGGGCGTGTTTTTATTAAAACACGACTTGTACTAGGGCGTTTCTTAAGGAAGGACGACCACACTTGAGGGCGTCAATTCTTTTGGTTTGACCGACTTCCCCATTTGAGCTCTTGAAATTAACGCCCTTCCCAGGGGCGTGTTTTTGAAACGCGGCTTTGATGGAGGCGTGTTTTTCATGTTTCAAATATGGGGAGTTTTCATTTCTAAAAATTTGGTCTTGAGAAACGCCCTTGTGCAGGGCGTGTTTTTGAGAAACGCCCTAGGGTCGGTCGTCAATTCTTAAATTAACGCCCTGACCCAAGGCGTGTTTCACCTTCTGGCTTCGCAGCCCTTTCCCCAGAGAGTCCTTGCCTCGTTAGACTCCTCCTCTATTTGGGCTCTTGCTGTTCTTATCCATTCCTCCTTTAATCTCTTCCCTTCTTATCACCTTTTCCTAACCTATTAATAGAGGCTCTCGCCTCTGTTAAGGGGTTGGTTCCGATAATTTTTATTCTCCCCTGCGTTCTTCTTCTTTTTTCTTCTTTCCCCTTTCTTCTGTCTTCTACGTGTCTCCTTCTTTTTCTATTTCTTCTTCTGATTCTTCTTCTTCTTCTTCCGTATCCTCCATTCTTCTTCTTCTTCTTATTTTTCTTCTTCTACTTCTGTTTCCTCCCTCTTTTCTTCTGTTGTCTTCTTTTCTTTTTACAGGAACCGAAGGTGCTTGGCTAAGGGAAGGCTTCTTCACATCAAGCTTCATCCTTTGAAGGCTTCCTCCCATCGAGCATTCAAGCCAAAGAAGCCACCCAAACAAGATTTTTCTATCTTATCTCCCCTTATTTGTATTTTTCATTAAGTCATGCATGCACCATTGTCATTGATTTTCCTCAACTATCATATTGAGATCTCTCCTTAGTGCAACTCTTGCACTCTTTCCCCCTATTTTTATTCATATTTTTCATATCATTCACATCATGTCTCCCATACCCTTTTGCATAGGGGTTTAAGGGCAATCCCCTTAAGGTGTGTTCTTGCACATGCTTTCATGCTCATATATTTTTATTGAATTTGATGCTACACTCACCATATTCTAATCCATATTTTTTTATTGGTGTTTGTCTTTTTTGCAAGGGTAATTAATTGAAGAACTCTCTTCGTCGGCCGGCCGATCTTGAAGAGAAAGGAAGCACTCACATCCCCGCGTTTCAAGAGGTATTTTGCGATCATCTCCCCATATCAATCTCCCACCGTGATCGCCAATTTGTAGATTCGGAGTTAAAATCCACACTTAAGAAAAATATAATAAGAATAACAAACAATAATCAATAAATAATGTGGAGAAAAATATGCACGAGGTGCACAAGGGGAGTTTGTGTGATCGCCAGAGACACGAGGGTCTCAAAGAGGAGAAAAATAAAATGGGGAGGAGTCTTTTACTCCTTTACTACAAAATGGGGAGGAGTCTTTTACTCTTATAATGTGCCCATTCAAAAACACTCAAATAAGCTAATCCCAACTACTTCCGAGCAAGATACGTAATAAATGATGATCACAAATATGAAGAAGGCTTCTTCACATCACGGGTTATTGCAATAATAGAAAGCTGTAGACACGCCAAAATTGACATTATTTTGAGTATATTTCATATCGCTCTGCGATGCCCCATTTGACCCTCAAATCAGCTTATTTGAGTGGTTTTTCCCACTTTTCTTGAATTTCTCCTATTTTTCCCCATTTTATCTCATTTTCCTATTTTTTCGGATTTCTTGGGCATTTATCTCTATTTTCTGAATTCACGCCCTCATCAGGGGCGTGTTTTTGAAACACGCCCTGGTCTAGGGCGTTTCTTTCCCATTTTATCTATTTCTCCCCATTCTATCTATTTTATGAATTTTATGAAATCACGACCTGGGTAAGGGCGTGTTTTTATTAAAACACGACTTGTACTAGGGCGTTTCTTAAGGAAGGACGACCACACTTGAGGGCGTCAATTCTTTTGGTTTGACCGACTTCCCCATTTGAGCTCTTGAAATTAACGCCCTTCCCAGGGGCGTGTTTTTGAAACGCGGCTTTGATGGAGGCGTGTTTTTCATGTTTCAAATATGGGGAGTTTTCATTTCTAAAAATTTGGTCTTGAGAAACGCCCTTGTGCAGGGCGTGTTTTTGAGAAACGCCCTAGGGTCGGTCGTCAATTCTTAAATTAACGCCCTGACCCAAGGCGTGTTTCACCTTCTGGCTTCGCAGCCCTTTCCCCAGAGAGTCCTTGCCTCGTTAGACTCCTCCTCTATTTGGGCTCTTGCTGTTCTTATCCATTCCTCCTTTAATCTCTTCCCTTCTTATCACCTTTTCCTAACCTATTAATAGAGGCTCTCGCCTCTGTTAAGGGGTTGGTTCCGATAATTTTTATTCTCCCCTGCGTTCTTCTTCTTTTTTCTTCTTTCCCCTTTCTTCTGTCTTCTACGTGTCTCCTTCTTTTTCTATTTCTTCTTCTGATTCTTCTTCTTCTTCTTCCGTATCCTCCATTCTTCTTCTTCTTCTTATTTTTCTTCTTCTACTTCTGTTTCCTCCCTCTTTTCTTCTGTTGTCTTCTTTTCTTTTTACAGGAACCGAAGGTGCTTGGCTAAGGGAAGGCTTCTTCACATCAAGCTTCATCCTTTGAAGGCTTCCTCCCATCGAGCATTCAAGCCAAAGAAGCCACCCAAACAAGATTTTTCTATCTTATCTCCCCTTATTTGTATTTTTCATTAAGTCATGCATGCACCATTGTCATTGATTTTCCTCAACTATCATATTGAGATCTCTCCTTAGTGCAACTCTTGCACTCTTTCCCCCTATTTTTATTCATATTTTTCATATCATTCACATCATGTCTCCCATACCCTTTTGCATAGGGGTTTAAGGGCAATCCCCTTAAGGTGTGTTCTTGCACATGCTTTCATGCTCATATATTTTTATTGAATTTGATGCTACACTCACCATATTCTAATCCATATTTTTTTATTGGTGTTTGTCTTTTTTGCAAGGGTAATTAATTGAAGAACTCTCTTCGTCGGCCGGCCGATCTTGAAGAGAAAGGAAGCACTCACATCCCCGCGTTTCAAGAGGTATTTTGCGATCATCTCCCCATATCAATCTCCCACCGTGATCGCCAATTTGTAGATTCGGAGTTAAAATCCACACTTAAGAAAAATATAATAAGAATAACAAACAATAATCAATAAATAATGTGGAGAAAAATATGCACGAGGTGCACAAGGGGAGTTTGTGTGATCGCCAGAGACACGAGGGTCTCAAAGAGGAGAAAAATAAAATGGGGAGGAGTCTTTTACTCCTTTACTACAAAATGGGGAGGAGTCTTTTACTCTTATAATGTGCCCATTCAAAAACACTCAAATAAGCTAATCCCAACTACTTCCGAGCAAGATACGTAATAAATGATGATCACAAATATGAAGAAGGCTTCTTCACATCACGGGTTATTGCAATAATAGAAAGCTGTAGACACGCCAAAATTGACATTATTTTGAGTATATTTCATATCGCTCTGCGATGCCCCATTTGACCCTCAAATCAGCTTATTTGAGTGGTTTTTCCCACTTTTCTTGAATTTCTCCTATTTTTCCCCATTTTATCTCATTTTCCTATTTTTTCGGATTTCTTGGGCATTTATCTCTATTTTCTGAATTCACGCCCTCATCAGGGGCGTGTTTTTGAAACACGCCCTGGTCTAGGGCGTTTCTTTCCCATTTTATCTATTTCTCCCCATTCTATCTATTTTATGAATTTTATGAAATCACGACCTGGGTAAGGGCGTGTTTTTATTAAAACACGACTTGTACTAGGGCGTTTCTTAAGGAAGGACGACCACACTTGAGGGCGTCAATTCTTTTGGTTTGACCGACTTCCCCATTTGAGCTCTTGAAATTAACGCCCTTCCCAGGGGCGTGTTTTTGAAACGCGGCTTTGATGGAGGCGTGTTTTTCATGTTTCAAATATGGGGAGTTTTCATTTCTAAAAATTTGGTCTTGAGAAACGCCCTTGTGCAGGGCGTGTTTTTGAGAAACGCCCTAGGGTCGGTCGTCAATTCTTAAATTAACGCCCTGACCCAAGGCGTGTTTCACCTTCTGGCTTCGCAGCCCTTTCCCCAGAGAGTCCTTGCCTCGTTAGACTCCTCCTCTATTTGGGCTCTTGCTGTTCTTATCCATTCCTCCTTTAATCTCTTCCCTTCTTATCACCTTTTCCTAACCTATTAATAGAGGCTCTCGCCTCTGTTAAGGGGTTGGTTCCGATAATTTTTATTCTCCCCTGCGTTCTTCTTCTTTTTTCTTCTTTCCCCTTTCTTCTGTCTTCTACGTGTCTCCTTCTTTTTCTATTTCTTCTTCTGATTCTTCTTCTTCTTCTTCTTCCGTATCCTCCATTCTTCTTCTTCTTCTTATTTTTCTTCTTCTACTTCTGTTTCCTCCCTCTTTTCTTCTGTTGTCTTCTTTTCTTTTTACAGGAACCGAAGGTGCTTGGCTAAGGGAAGGCTTCTTCACATCAAGCTTCATCCTTTGAAGGCTTCCTCCCATCGAGCATTCAAGCCAAAGGAGCCACCAAACAAGATTTTTTATCTTATCTCCCCTTATTTATAATTTTTTTTTTTATTAGTTCATAATACATGCATGCATCATTGTCTTATTGATTTTTCTCAACCATCACATTGAGATCTCCCCATAGTGCAACTCTTGCACACTTCCCTTAATTTTTATTTTTATTTGCATGCATCATACATCTCCCACCCTTTTGCATAGGGGTTTAAGGGCAATCCCCTTAAGGTGTGTATTGTTCATATTCTTCATGCCCACTTATATTTTTATTGAATTTGATGCTACACTCACCTTTATTCTAATCCATATCTTTTTGGTGTTGTTGTCTTTGTTTTGCAAGGGTAATAAAAGTGAAGAACTCTCTTCATCGGCCGGCCGATTTGAAGAGAAAGGAAGCACTCACATCCCCCGCACATTTGAGGTATTTGCGATCACTTTCCCCTTATCATCTCCACTTGAGGCCCTCGTGTCTCTGGCGATCACACAACCTCCTTTTAGCACCTCGTGCTATTTTATTGCTTTCATCATATCCATTGCTTTTTATATTTAAGTGTGGATTTTAATCCGAATCTACAAATTGGCGATCACGGTGGGACACTTTGTGTTCTTCCTTTATTACCCCTTTCCCCTTGGCACCCTCGCGTGCCCTTTTGATATTCATATTTATTGATTGCATGTCGTTGGCTCTGTGAGTGTTCTCTCTGTTATTGCTGGCCGCGAAGGTTTCCTGGAGACAGTTAATTCACGCCTCTGGAAGAGGCGTTTTTATTGATTTAACGCCCTAACCAAGGGCGTCTTCTTCATATTTTACGCCCTCAGACAGGGCGTTTTCCAGCTTACTTCCGGGCTTTCTTGCTTTATATAGCTGCCTTTGAATTCACGCCCTCCCACAGGGCGTTTCTTTATTTGGTAGCGCCTCTCCTGAGGGCGCTTTTTCATGATTTAACGCCCACACGCATGGGCGTCTCTTAATCGGTTGAGCATCCCTGACAATTAACGCCCTGCCCCAGGGCGTGTCTTTTATTGGTAGCGCCTCACCCTAAGGCGCGTTTTACCCTGCCCTTGGGCCCCTCACGTTTATTCACGACAGTCACACCGTCGTGTCTTTGTTTAGTAGCGCCCCCTTCCAGGGCGTGTTTTTTCTGTGGGTTTCCAGAACCCCTCGGCTGTGGTTTTTTATGATATTTCCTGCTTATCTTGGTTGATTGATCATATTATTGTGGTTGGCTTGATTTCTCCTGTTGCATTCATTCTTCATTTGCATTTGGTTTGGGAGACCTCCTCTCTCTTCATTAGGATCCACACACCCCCTTGGTGAAGGAACGACCCTCCATTGAGCATTCCGTCTCTTTGGATTGGAAATTCCTAAACCAAGCCTCCATAAGTCCCCGCACCCGTGGATTCCCTCACGGACGCCGGGCAGGTTGTACCCTTTTGGAGTCCCGATATAGTTGGCCTAATACGTGGTGAGTGAGAGTTCCTAGTTGGCATTGAAGTGAATCATATTGAAACTAGGACTCTCCTTGTGTGAATCATATCAATTTGCATAAAATTCATTAATTCACCAAGGTTTAAACAATCAAAATCACGGTAACCATTCCAACTTGTGTGCTTCTTTGCATATTATTGTGAAATTTTGATTACATAATGGTTTACCATGATAAGAAAAACATGTTCAATTCAATTCATGAGGATGCACAACCTAGCACTTCTTATCCTCAATTTCAACATGTTAATCATCATCATTCTCACCATTCTTTCAAGGGACCACGTCCTTATTCTCATGGTCATGCCCGACCCATGGGCAATGTCCATCCTCATGGTTCCCCTACTCAAGTTCGAGCCACTATTCCTACGGGACCGTCTCCTCCCAATGATGAGAAGGTCTCTCAAATCTTGCATGCATTAGATCATCTTACCCCTCAACAGATCCAAGCCCTTAAGGCTGCCGTTGAGGGTACATCTCTTGCATCTCTCCCTCCTTCCAATTCTATTCGGGTGGCCCATCACCCACCTCCTTCCAATTCTATTCGGGTGGCCCATCACCCATCTCCCTCCAATTCTATTCGGGTGGCCCATCACCCATCTCCTCCTCCTTCTATTCCTATACGGGTGGCCCATCACCCACCTCCTCCTTCCAATCATATTCGGGTAGCCCATTACCCATCTCCTCCTGTTCATTCTACTCGGGTGGTCCGACACCCGCCTCCTTCTATTCCTCCTCCATCACGGCCCCGAGGCCCTTTTACTCCTTGCAATCCGTTCCGTCCGGGTTCTTTTACGGGTCGTCCCGTCAACTCCCCTCCACGGCCTTTTTATACGACCCCTCCTCCTTCAATGCCCTGCCAACCTTCTGTTGCCCAAGTTACACCCCTCCAGCAAACTCTCCTCGATAAGATTACTTTGATGGAGGAACAAATAAAGAGGGTCACGGCTCCTCCTACTCCAGTCAATCCTCTCCATGTCGCTTTGGACGACATTACAAGAATGGAGAGAGAATGGAAAGATAGGATGGACGACTACGGCGTTGATATTCCAAGTGAGCAAGAGCCGACACTCGAAGTATCCGAGGCAGTATACGATGATGATGAAGCTCCACAGGCACCCCTTCCGAGTTTCCTTAACTTTCCGCTTTCCCCATTTTTATTCGATGAACCCCCTGCTCAGGAGGAAACCACTCCTAATTCAACCCCTATTTATGAGACCAGTTGGTGTTATGACGATGGGTCGATATTCCAATCGCCCACACCGGCACATTGTAAGTCTCCTCCTATCCTTGACACCGCTTACATTACACCTCCACCAGTTATACCATCAAACTTCACACCATCAACCTCCCCTGAGTCTTCCATCAAACCTGCGCCCATTAAACCCTTAACCTCCATACCATCGGCCTCCATTGAGCCCACCGTTGAACCTTCCCCAATTAACCTCCCATTACCTCCACCTCGACCTTCCATTATCCCTTTAAAACCCACTTCGCCTATTTCACCATTGAACCCTTTACCCTTACCCATGGCTAATCCTGAGCAGGATCCACCCCTTTTTGCACCCGAGCTAATCCCAACTACTTCCGAGCAAGGGGAGAAGCTCGACGTGTTTGAATCTCCGCCCCCATTCACCCATTTGCCAACACCTTCCATTATAACTCCACCATTCACGGAGCCTCCCGCCTCCGCCTCACCTCCCTTTGTTACTCGGAAGGGGCGTGCTTCTGCAGCTATTTGTGCCGAAGATAAGCAAGAGCCGGGCAAGAAGACTTTGGCCACGACTGTGCCATTCAAAATTCAAGAATTCATTTGCCGAATGCCAATCCTGGTTATTGTGCCAATCACGGCCGAAGAAGTCAAGTCGCCGCCATGCCGAGCGTTGATGCCGTCTAAGGGCCGGGCAGGGCACCCCTTGTTCAAACTTTCCAATCCAGAATTCATTATTCCTTACAAGGGGCGAATGCCCATTTTATTCAACATTCCATATTCATCACCACATTCAATGGGCAACTCGATGCTTCATGTTCCAACTCTACGACTCCCTCACCTTATTGATTTTCGCTTTCCAAGGGGGTTGTCATTTATTGAAGCTTCGTTTATTGGGCCAATTGGTCATACATGTTCACTGCCGTGGAGGGGCAATTATCTTAAGGGGCCGTCCCCTATTTCTCCCACTCTTGTTCATTCAACTTCATCCACATCTATTTCTATCACCTTTTCTTCATGGGCCACTCGAAGGGTAAAAAGGAAGATCTCATCATCTCACCCTTCACATTATTCATCTTCTTTGCATCTCCTTGCATTCACGCATTTCAAGCATTCATCGAATCCATCCCATTGCATGCATTTGCACCTCCTGCTTCCCGGGTTTCCAAACCCGTATCTTCCCCGCCTTCCGGCACCGCCGGATATTCAGCATTTCCCATCTTATCCATATTCATCCTTTTATCCACTCCCCTTGGGGCATCGCGTCCCCCTTCCTGCTATTTCCCTGGAACCACCAGGAATTTTATCCCTCCTCTTTGGGCATCTCACCCTTTCTGATTCTATTTCTCCATAACCTCCGGACCTTTCTCTCGGGCACGATACCCCTTTCCATCTTCTCCTTACTGATTTCATCCCTCCGGAACCTCCGGATTCTTCCCTTGTCCTTTCAGGGCATCGCGCCCCTTTCCATCTTCTCCCTCCTGATTTCATTCCTCCGGAACCTCCGGAACTTCCATATTTCTTTCGATTTATCTTCTTGCTCCTCCGGGACTTCATATCTTTTATTCTCTTCTTCCTTCTCCGTCACCTCTTCCATCATCTTTTTCCCTATCTTTCCCCAGGGCATCGCGTCCCTTCTTTCTGTTATCCCTCTGAGCCTCGGATGATTCCTCTATCATGATTCTCCTCCTCCGCTTCCGGACCCTCCGGATCCACCTCTTTCTATCTACCAATTTCTTCTTCTAATTCCTCCTAATTCTGGGTCTGACCCAACTTCTTCCACATCCACTGCCTTGGGCATCTGCCCTTTCTCCCACTGCTTCGAGGCTTTAGTCCTCACTCCACCTCTAATTCTCCGCTCTTCTGTAGACTGTTTCATGTGATCAGGGTCTCCGAGCCTTAGCAAGGGAGTTCTAGCCCTCGCCTCTTTTCCTTTTTCTCCTTATTCGTCTGAGTCTGGTCTTGAGCACCACTCATTCTTGTTAAGCCACTTTCAAACCCTTTGCTTCCAATCCTTTTGACTGCCAAAGAGGACAAATCCCATGATGATCAACCTCTCGCAGCAGCTGCTTCTACAGAGGTTGCAAGGTAACATATTGGCGTAAGTATGCATTTTAATGATATCATTTTCTCATTACCTCACGCATGATTTTCAAAATAAAGTGCTTCTTAACAAGACTAAGAGTGGTGTTTTAGATCTTTATCTTAGGCTTTTGTTAAATTAAATCACTCTCAAAAGAGTCTTTAGGCTTGCTATGCAGCACCTTTGGTTAATAAGAACCCCGCGCTGGGAATTCGACATTCTCTCCCCGCTTGTTAAGAGTACCCCTTAGCTGGGCATTCCACACACTTCACGGCGTCCTTAGCCGGCTCCTTTGGTTAAACACCGTTCCTACTTTGGCCATGCCATGAGAATTTCTGAAAGTCTTTTCTCTTCTTTACTCGGCCGCATGCAGGTGCAAGAGGTTGACGGATGAGATGACCAACCTTGGTCATCCCCAATACGAGAGGAGTCTCAAATAGGGGCAGTCTTGACCCAAAATCAATATGAGTTTTCATATGAGCATTCATGATATACATCTCGCCACAAGGGCTGTTATGAAAATCAAGTCAAATTTCAATAAATTCAAAATTGTGAATTATGGCATGTCAAGAGTGGCAAAGTCACCGCAGGGAAAACCCTGGTCGTATGCATGTCAAGGGTCTAAAATCAAAGGCACAAAGCCCCGGCGCAACAGACTACCTCTTTGAGGGTAAAACCTTGGAAGGAAATCAAGTCCTGATATCTCCCATCCTGCTTTAAGTTTATCCCCAATTATTCTTCTCTTCTCCCTCCAAGACCGAATGTTTCTCGGGTATGGCCTTGGTAGGGGCATCGTTAATCAAGGGCAGTCAGTTATAGGGCGCCACCCTTTCAATGCACGCCCGGCTTTGGGCAGTTTTTAGCGAAAAGGGAAGGAACAAGGACCCCTAGCCAGTGGTTCAGAACACCCTTTGATGCTGCATAAACAATATTTCCAAAATTTCACAAAAATTTGAATATTTTCAAAATCTCCACAAAAATTTGAATATTTCCAAAATCTCCACAAAAATTTGAATATTTCCAAAATCTCCACAAAAATTTGAATATTGATCAAAACTCACAAAAATTTGAATATTTCCAAAATTCCACAAAAATTTGAATATTTCCAAAATCTCATAAAAAATTTGCATATTTCTAAAATCCAAAAATTTGTATTGTATTTTCTGATGGTGTATTGCAGGAACAGCTTTCCAAGGATCAGGAGCACGGGATGAGTCCTCTCTCCACTCATTGCTATCAATCTATTGATTCTTTCCCGATATTTTCATGACATGCCACCCTGGGCATTTTGATTATCATCTCCCTATATCATTTTGATTGTTATATCTCCTGATTATCTCTTGAATATCATTCTGATTATTCATCTCCAAATCTTTCAATCAACTCCTGCTGATTCACTTGATCACTTTGCCAAGGGGCATTATCATTCCTGATTACTCTGCCGATGGGCATTATATCAGATCTTGATTATTTAACTCCAAAACTTGATTAGCTAGATTGTCATCCTCATGACAAACAATAAACAATGATGATTTGCAATGCCATGATTTCATTCATGCTATACATGCTGTAATTGATGCTTTGATGATTGCTATGCTTAAATGCCTTCTTCATTGTTTGTTATCTTTTATATCTTGGCTAATGAATTTTGAGCGTAGGAAGAAGCTCTTGGTCCCACCGACTGGGCATCATCATCCAAGCCCCACGGTGCTTGCAGCTCATTTCTCAGTTCCCATGCTTATTGATATCACCATCTCCTGTATGCATTTTTACTATATGTTACATACGCTACTAGATTATATCAAGGACCTTGTGGCTTTGGTAAATCTGGATTTGAGTTCCCCTTCATCAAAAACAATGATGATTCCAGAGAAGTCTTAGTCATACGGATAGGCCGTTGAGCCGTCCAAGACTGGGGACGATGGTTCCCTCTTTGCGAGTTGGTGCGTGGATAAACAGGCTTCGGCTTAGTATCAGCTCGCAGAATTGGTTTCTTGACCCAGTCTGGGCAGTTTAACAATATTATCCTTGATTATATTATATTATATTTGATTTATTTTTCCCTTTAAACCCAGCATGCATTCATGTAGGACTTTGAAACAATTGTTGAAAAATCATTCTGATAAGCTGATGTTGAGAGTTGAATTGATCTTAATCTTTCCCGATATGAGATTTTCATTGCCGAATTGAGTCCTCAGTTCGTTTTGTCGCTGTTTTGGGTCTTTTCTCGAGAGCTCCTTGTTTGGATTTTTATCATCTTATTGTCCAACTTTCCCCTTGATCCACCTTGGCTGCAGCACGTCCACATTGGCTGGTAACCGCTCCCCAATGGTGAAATCTACAGGTTTGTGACCTGGGGTACTTCCACCGCGCTGGAAGTTGATCATTTTATTTTATCTCCTTCGTGCACCGCGTGCACATCTCCCCCCTTTTATCCAAACATTGTTGATTTCGTTGGATTTCCCGAGATTTGCTTCATCTCGTGCTTTTGATTTGATTCTCATCAAGTGATGTTGATTGCGTGTCTCATCACACCTTGGCATCTACTTTTCAGTTTGCTACGCTCCCTTGCAAAGCAGACGCCAAGGCGGGGCAGCTGTAGACACGCCAAAATTGACATCATTTTGAGTATATTTCATATCGCTCTGCGATGCCCCATTTGACCCTCAAATCAGCTTATTTGAGTGGTTTTCCCACTTTTCTTGAATTTCTCCTATTTTTCCCCATTTTATCTCATTTTCTATCTTTTTCGGATTTCTTGGGCATTTATCTCTATTTTCTGAATTCACGCCCTCATCAGGGGCGTGTTTTTGAAACACGCCCTGGTCTAGGGCGTTTCTTTCCCATTTTATCTATTTCTCCCCATTCTATCTATTTTATGAATTTTATGAATTCACGACCTGGGTAAGGGCGTGTTTTTATTAAAACACGACTTGTACTAGGGCGTTTCTTAAGAAGGACGACCACACTTGAGGGCGTCAATTCTTTTGGTTTGACCGACTTCCCCATTTGAGCTCTTGAAATTAACGCCCTTCCCAGGGGCGTGTTTTTGAAACGCGGCTTTGATTGAGGCGTGTTTTTCATGTTTCAAATATGGGGAGTTTTCATTTCTAAAAATTTGGTCTTGAGAAACGCCCTTGTGCAGGGCGTGTTTTTGAGAAACGCCCTAGGGTAGGTCGTCAATTCTTAAATTAACGCCCTGACCTAAGGCGTGTTTCACCTTCTGGCTTCGCAGCCCTTTCCCCAGAGAGTCCTTGCCTCGTTAGACTCCTCCTCTATTTGGGCTCTTGCTGTTCTTATCCATTCCTCCTTTAATCTCTTCCCTCCTTATCACCTTTTCCTAACCTATTAATAGAGGCTCTCGCCTCTGTTAAGGGGTTGGTTCCGATAATTTTTATTCTCCCCTGCGTTCTTCTTCTTTTTTCTTCTTTCCCCTTTCTTCTGTCTTCTACGTGTCTCCTTCTTTTTCTATTTCTTCTTCTGATTCTTCTTCTCCTTCTTCCGTATCCTCCATTCTTCTTCTTCTTCTTATTTTTCTTCTTCTACTTCTGTTTCCTCCCTCTTTTCTTCTGTTGTCTTCTTTTCTTTTTACAGGAACCGAAGGTGCTTGGCTAAGGGAAGGCTTCTTCACATCAAGCTTCATCCTTTGAAGGCTTCCTCCCATCGAGCATTCAAGCCAAAGAAGCCACCCAAACAAGATTTTTCTATCTTATCTCCCCTTATTTGTATTTTTCATTAAGTCATGCATGCATCATTGTCATTGATTTTCCTCAACTATCATATTGAGATCTCTCCTTAGTGCAACTCTTGCACTCTTTCCCCCTATTTTTATTCATATTTTTCATATCATTCACATCATATCTCCCATACCCTTTTGCATAGGGGTTTAAGGGCAATCCCCTTAAGGTGTGTTCTTGCACATGCTTTCATGCTCATATATTTTTATTGAATTTGATGCTACACTCACCATATTCTAATCCATATTTTTTATTGGTGTTTGTTTTTTTTTGCAAGGGTAATTAATTGAAGAACTCTCTTCGTCGGCCGGCCGATCTTGAAGAGAAAGGAAGCACTCACATCCCCGCGTTTCAAGAGGTATTTTGCGATCATCTCCCCATATCAATCTCCTCTTTGAGACCCTCGTGTCTCTGGCGATCACACACACTCCCCTTGTGCACCTCGTGCATATTTTTCTCCACCTTATTTATTGATTATTGTTTGTTATTCTTATAATATTTTTCTTAAGTGTGGATTTTAACTCCGAATCTACACCCCTGTCAAGCCGGCACTTGACACGGGTGTTGTCCCTAGGTCCTCGTATGGACAAGAAGGGGGGTTGAATTGTCCCCGCCAAGCGCAATGGTAACTTTTAAATTTTCAACACAGCTAATTAAAATAGATGCCAAAGCAGAGAAAGATTGCACGAAGTATAAGCAATAAGAAGTTAATTCTCTCACGCTTAGCATTCTCACACGATCAAGACAAAATGATAACAATCAAACAACAAGCATACAAATGCGAGACAAGATTTTTAGGTGGTTCGGGACCACGACGGGCTCCCTACGTCCACCCCTCACCGAACCGGTGAGGATCCACTCGCTTCAAATAAAGCACACGGAGCTTTCGCTCCAAAAGACACGAAGACGTAGTCTCCCACACGCTCCTACCACAGATCAACAATCACACACAAACTCGTCGCAACACCCGCGGCACAAGAATAGCACAACCGTTCGTAGACGGTCAACAGACTCACATAGTTGAAGTTTCAAAAATAAAGATATGTTCAATACAAGCATGCAAACCTGAAGCTAGTGACTCCACTAGACACAAACAAGATCTAAAAAGAAATCTCCATGGAAAGAAAGGGTTGTATAAATTCTTCTCTAAGCCTCGGGTCGGAAGGAAGTCAGATGTTGATGATGTGAATGTCCTCACGTTCCCCTTCTCGTTCCGCTTCTTTTCTTCTTCAATCATGAACTTTAGAAACAATCGAAAGTAGATGAAAACCTTGGATCTTTGCTCAGCTTCTCTCCTTCTCCCTTTCTTCTCCTACAAGACAAATAGAGAATATTAGAAACCCTAAAGATCTCCCAAATTCATAACTCATATATATGACACTAATAGAAGCATAAAAGACCTATAAACCCTTCACCAAACCCATTGAAAACCCCCTAAACATATGTATATTAACCCTAGGGGCAAATGGGTAAGGTTGGAGCACAAATGGATTGGGTTTAGTGGGTTTTTAGATGCATTTCGTGAAGTCCGATTTCGTAGCAGAGAATTTCCGGTCGACCAGATTCATTGGGGCGATCGACCGGTGCCAACACCGTTCCGTTTTGGGCATAGCAGAGAAACACCGGTCGATCGATTTTACTGGGCCGATCGACCGGACAGAACACGGGTCTGTTTTGGGCATAGCAGAGAAAAGTCGATCGACCAGTGTTACTGGGCTGGTCGACCGGACAGAACTAGGTTCTGTCTGGTTCTAGCCGGTTGACCGGATTAGAGGGGGCGGTCGACCGGTTGATTCTGCACTTTCACAAAAACACATTTTTAGGCTCTAAAACCTATGCAAATCCAATGGCATTAATGCAACCAATGTCCCTTGATTCCGGATGATTAATTTGGATGGCTTGAACCTGCAAAATCATACAAAAACCAAATTAGTATGGATTTGAAAATCAAATTAACTTCTCTCTTGAAACTAGCATTTCTAAGGTGAATATGAACAATATGGCATGTAAATCAACCCAGAACTCCATCATCTCAAATGCCATGATCTCAAAAGTGAAAAGATGAGTTCAACACAAAATGTATCAAGTTAGCATTTCATCTTTTAAAACTCTAAAAGAGTATGCAAGAAAGCTCTTTGAAGATCAATGAGACACACCTAGCATGAATGACCTATTGGCATGAATATGAGCAAGGTGTGAAACCCAAAAGAACTATTTTCAACCAATCTTCACAACACATGATTACTCAATATGCAAGTTCCATCCAAAGCCTTCCAGAAATACATAAGAGTGAACATTTGTTACCTTCACAATCCCAATGACTGTTTTGCAATCATAGATCTTACCATTCCCTTTTAGTGGTCATTGCATGGGATTTTCAACCTGTTTGGTCTTGTTGATGACGCGGTACATGTTCTTTCAATCCTTTGGTTTCAAGAGGGTATTCACCATGAATTTCAGTCCTACAAAGCAAAGTTGGCATATGTTGCATGAGATCCTTGATTAACCATTCATTCATCAATTCGATATTTTGCATACCACATGCACACAAGCATGCACACAAGTTTTGTCAACATTAAAACTAAATCATCAAACACACCAAGGGGTCTAACAATCTCCCCCTTTTTGATGATGACAAAACATGCATTGTGTGCCCAACATTTGATAAACAAACTAGAACATGTGTTTGTGCATGGTTCAGAATAGTGATTGAAAATGCCACTAGGAGATGATATTAAGAATGCCAATGACAACGTTATGCACACTTGTTCTCCCCCCTTTTGTCAACACCAAAAAGCAAGCATGCAAGCATGAAAGACAAGCAAGACCAACAAGTATGCATTTAAATATGTATAGCTCCCCCTAAGTGGGATAGGCGGATAGCAAATGAGTATTTGATTTGAATCAGAATGTAAGAAATGAATCATAATCAAAAGAGGTAGTGCATATATATGTTTGAAGCACTGCATGAACTATGATAAGAGCAAATTCAAGATACACATACATGATAATAATACCCGAGTGAGATATGTGAAAATGAGCAATGAACTTCAAGCATATATGGATATTGGCAGAATTTCTAGAAAACACTAGAGGGTTATTTCTTTTCTACAAATCCATTTAGATCCTCGACTTTTGGTAGCTTCGCACAACCCCCTTTTTTTATTTGATTTCACCGTTCAGTGCGAGTCACCTCATGTGTCTCAATGGGGTTTCCCGGCTACTAGGATTCATCACAATTTTCTTGTGGATTTTAGCTTCACTTTTCGACGTGAGTTTCCTCCTTTGTTCCAGGGGGGATTCCCGGTTACTTGGTTCCACATTCCACTTATTGAATGGGGTTGTCAGCTTTTTCCTCAATATTACTCTTCATTTCCATGTAGATATTTAATTTCCCTTAAAGTGTTGAAAATAAGTTCTGAAATCCTTATTAATAAAAGTCATATGCATCATCTTGTGCAAGGTGTGTGGGTAATTACTATGTATATAGAACATGAATTTGTCAAAAACATATCTAGGAATCCCCCTAAATGTATGCACAATTGAAAATAGTTCCTCCTCCTTTGTATATGTCATGATTCACAAATGATCAAAATCAAAGCATTTTATTTAGCAAGGAAGTGAGGTCTTAGAAGATTTTCAAGAAATAATTTTCTAGAAATATATATATATATATACATGCAGTCAAGCAAGGATATGAAGGTAAAGTCATGCAAGATGATTTCCGGTACGTGGCAGAGAACATAGGTCCGAAGACCACCATCACGCATGAGGAATGCTTCCAGCTAGACATAATCCAGTCTTCTACAATCGCCATTTGATATACCAGAAAATCATGGCATTAAGGCACAGTTACTCATTCAAACAGCAAATTCCAAGTTCTCTTCTGATTTGAGTGAAATTTTCAGGAGTTAAGGGTTTTATTAAAATATCTGCAAGTTGATTTTCTGTATTTACATGCAAAAGTTCAAAATGACCCTTATTCACATGATCTCACAAGAAGTGATGTCTAATCTCTATGCGCTTTGTGCGAGAGTGCAAAATAGGATTTTTGGAAAGATTAATCGCAGAAGTGTTATCACAAAGAATGGGCATGTCATTCAAAGAAATACCAAAGTCAATTAATTGTTGTTGGATCCAAAGCACTTGGGCTACACAACTACCTGCCGCCATGTACTTGGCTTCGGTAGTTGACAATGCCACAGTATTTTGTTTCCTAGAGGCCCATGAGATCATGCAACCTCCAAGAAATTGGCAGTACCCACTTGTGCTTTTACGATCCACTAAACACCCAGCATAATCAGAATCCGTGTAAGCTATCAAATCAAAAGTGCAGCTATGTGGAAACCAAAGACCAAGATCCGTGGTACCTAGCAAGTATCTGAAAATCCTTTTGACTACTAACATGTGTGAATTTTTAGGATCAGATTGAAATCTTGCACACATGCAAACACTAAACATGATATCTGGCCTACTAGCAGTCAAGTACAATAAGGAACCAATCATTCCTCTAAAAAGTTTTTGATCGACGGACTTATCTTCTTCATCTTTCTTCAATTTCACTATTGTAGACATCGACGTCTTTTGTGACTTTGCATTGTCGAATTTGAATTTTTTGATGAGCTCCTTTGTGTATTTCCTTTGGTTGATGAAGATGCCATCTTTTTGTTGCTTCACCTGCAAACCCAAAAAATATGTCAACTCCCCCATCAAACTCATCTCAAACTCTCCCTGCATCAATTTTATAAAGTCATCATTCAATGAATCAGAAGTGGCTCCAAAAATAATGTCATCAACGTATACCTGAACAATAAGCATGTGTTTATTATTGCTTTTAATGAAAAGAGTTTGATCGATATTACCTCTCTTGAAGCCATTTTCTGAAAGAAAAGTACTTAGCCTTTCATACCACACACGGGGGGCTTGTTTCAGACCATAAAGTGCTTTGTCAAATTTGAATACATGGTCCGGATGCTTCTCGTCTTCAAAACACGGTGGCTGCTCAACATAGACGTCCTCTTTCACTACACCATTCAAAAAGGCATTTTTAACGTCCATTTGAAAGAGTTTTATATTCCTAGAGCATGCAAAGGCAAGTAATATTCTAATAGCCTCAAGCCTAGCCACGGGTGCAAATGATTCATCAAAATCAATTCCTAATTCTTGACTATAGCCTTGGGCTACACGTCGAGCCTTATTCCTAATCACCACCCCTTGATCACTAAGTTTGTTTCGAAAAACTCACTTAGTTCCTATCACCGGGTGGTTCTTAGGTCTAGGCATAAGAAACCACACCTCATTCCTTTAGAATTGGTGTAATTCCTCCTGCATAGCCAAGATCTAGATATTATCATTTAATGCTTCATTTACAGATTTGGGCTCAATATCAGAAAGAAATGCAAGATTATTAATTTCTTCAACTTCCCTTATTGAAGCCCTTATTCTTATGCCTAGTTCCACGTCTCGTATAACATTGTCTTATGGATGGTCCTTCTGGAACGTCCATTGCTTGGGGAGCTCCTCATTTTGAGTTGGAGCTTTATCATCCTTGTTGCAATCCTCATTTTGGGTTGGAGCTTCATCATTCTTGTTGCTTGACTCTGCTTGATCCACATCTTGATTTTTCTTATCTTTCTTTTCTTCTCCATCTTCATGCCCTATATCAAGAAAATGATTATCTTTGTCAGACATTCTTAAGGTGTATTCATCAATGATCACATGAGGGCTTTCCTCTACCACAAGAGTACGTAGGTTATATACTCAATATGCTCTAGATGATGAAGAATAACCAAGAAATATACCTCTATCACTCTTTGCAGCAAATTTCTCTAAATGATCTTTAGAATTGTTCAAGATGAAACATGGAGAACCAAAAGGTTTAAGATATGCAATATTCGGCTTCTTACCTTTGTACAGCTCATATGGAGTTTTCTTGAGTATAGGTCTTACCATGGCTCGATTGATGATGTAGCAGCCTGTGCTTACCGCCTCGGCCCAGAAATACCTTGGTAAGCCATTTTCTGGAAGCATTGTCCTCGCTATCTCCACGAGCATCCTATTCTTTCTTTCCACGACTCCGTTTTATTGTGGGGTTTGAGGTGTTGAAAAGTTGTGTGTAAACCCCTGTTTCCTGTAAAAATCATCAAAGTAATGGTTATGAAACTCTCTTCCATGATCACTTCTAATTACTTTAATTTGATACCCCTTATCAGTTTGTAAGTTCTTGCAAAGATCTTCGAACTCCTGCAAAGCATCATTCTTATGGGTTAAAAATAAGGGTTTTTTGCATATTAGTCCCTATAAACATAGTGAATTTCCGATTAGTCCCTCTATTCTGAGTATTGTCTTAAAGATCCTTACAATTATTAATATTTTATAAATAAGTCCACATAGTTTATCTCCGTCTTAAAAAAGGAATATTCTGTTTAATATTCCGTCAATGGCATGGAAAAGACTAAAATACCCATCTCTCTCTCACACACATCCATGGATTGGGGAGGGGGAGGGGGGCCGGAGGGTGAGGGGGATGGGGAGGGGGGAGGGCGGCCGGCGGGGGAGGTCGCAGGGGATGGGGGGAGGGCAGCCAGAGGGGCCGGAGGACTGGGGAGGTGGAGGGCGGCCGGCGGGGGAGGTCGCAGGGGATGGGGGGAGGGCGGACGGAGGGGGAGGAGGGGGCCGGAGGAATGGGGAGGGGGAGGGCGGCCGGAGGGGGAGGAGGGGGCCAGAGGACTGGGGAGGGGGAGGGCGGCCGGAGGGGGAGGAGGGGGCCGGAGGACTAGGGAGGGGGGAGATAGCAGGGGAGGGGGAGGGGGGGACGGAGGTCTGATGGGGAGGGGGAGGCCTCTGCCATCCTCTGCAACGCGCTCGACGCCATCATCAACAATTTCATCGACCCCGCCGCGCACCGGCCCTCCGTCGACCCTCGCCGCGTCCTCGCTGGCAATTTCGCCCCAGTGCCAGCACTTGCATCTGCACCTCAGGGCGCGACAACCTAACTGATGACCAACCCACCTGCCTGGCGTGCCAGAACTCCGTGATTGCCGCCACGTTCGGCCTACTCGATGCCACCCATAGCAAGGAGATCGTCGCCTGCGGAATGGCCGCCACCATGGGCATCTGGTCGGCGTCCCCATCGGAGGTCGGCCGGTTCAGCTCCTACTCCCTCTGCATGCTCCAGATCCTGGACAACGTCGGCAACCTCGGCACCGGTAGCATCCTCCCTTCCCCACCGGTCTTCCCCCGTTTCTCACCCCGCGAAGATCGCTACTGGGTCGGTTGCCGCCTCGTTTGTACTCATCAGAGCCATCTCGTGCCTTGTGCTTGTGTGGATCTGCTGGCGGAGGAGGTCCCAGCTTGCTGCCATCACCACGGATCTGGAGCTCACGGGGACCATCAAGTCGCCGCTCCCGACAGAGGGATCTTCACCAAGAGCGAGCTGCGGCAGGCGACCGACGGCTTCCACGCCAAGCACTTGCTGGGCAAGGGGAGCACTGGGAAGGTCTACATGGGGAAGATCCCTAGCGGGCAACGCGTGGCCATCAAGCCGGTGCAGAAGAAGAAGAAGATGGGTGAGTTCTACCGGGAGGTAAAGGTGCTGGCCAAGCTCCGCCACCGGCACCTGACGATGCTGGTGGGCTACTGCCTCCACTCCCAGGAGCACGCACTTGTGTACGAGTACATGCCCGGGGGCAACCTCTCCTGTGCTCTCCATCACGGGGACCTCACTTGGCGCTAGCGCATCCGCATCATCGCCGGCGTTGCCGAGGGCCTGGCCTATCTGAACGACCTCCCCGACGGCGCCGTGGTTCACCGCGACGTGAAGCCCACCAACGTGTTGCTGGAGAACGACCTCCGGGCGAAGCTCTCGGACTTCGGGGTGTCCAAGGTGGTGACGTCGGAGATCAGTCATGTCTCCACGGAGGTGAAGGGCACTCGCGGCTACGTCGACCCCGACTACTTCTCGGCGGGGCAGGTCTGCGAGTTCGCCGACGTCTACAGCTTCGGCGTGGTGCTCCTACAGCTGATCACCGGCCTCAAGGCCGTCGTCCCCACCCCCTCCGGCGGCCTGGAGTCCATCGTCTAGATGATGCACGGCATCATGGCGGCTGCCGCGATCGATGGCGGCGCTGTCGACGTCGCCTGCATCGTGGACCCCGACTGGGGCTAGAGTACTGGGAGAGCGGGGACGCGGCGGGGGTCGACGGAGGGGGAGTGGGGAGGGAGGTCACGGGGGAGGTCGCAGGGTAGGAGGGGAGGAGGAGGCCGGGGAGGGGGGAGGGAGGCCGGAGGGGGGAGGTCGCAGGGGACAGGGAGGATGCCGGAGGGGGAGGAGGCCGGAGGGCCGGTGACCCTGGTCGTGGTGCTGGTGGTGAAGCCCAAGAAGCCCCAGTTCGACCTGTAGCAGGTGGGGGTCAGCTATCTGCTGGTGACGGCGCCGACAGGGGGGGGGGCGTACCTGACGCTGAACATCACGATGATGTTCACGGCGGAGAACCCCAACAAGGTGGAGAGGCCGATCATGATCCCCGCCAGGAGATGGGGCAGCCGGGGAGGGGAGGGAGGTCGCAGGGGAGGGGGAGGGAGACCGGAGGGCCGGGGAGGGGGGAGGTCGCAGGGGAGGGGGAGGGAGGCCGGAGGGGGAGGGGGGAGGTGACGGTAGTGCTCTCTCTCTCTCTCCTACACTCACATTTAATCTAGGGTAAGTTAGTAATTTTCTTTCCTTGAGTATAAGTTAACCATAGTTTAGTTAACTGAATGAACGGCAGGGACTTAAATGTGTAATGAATAAAATTATAAGGATCTTTAAGACAATACTCAGAATAGAGGGACTAATCGGAAATTCACTATGTTTATAGGGACTAATATGCAAAAAACCCTAAAAATAATACCCAAGTGAATCTTGCGTAATCATCTACAATAACAAACCCATAAAGTTTCCCTCCAAGACTATGTGTCCTAGTGGGACCAAATAAGTGTAGGTGAAGGAGTTTATGGGGTCTAGTGGTGGTGACAATATTTTTGGATTTAAAAGACACTCTGGTCTATTTTCCCATAGCACATGCATCACAAATTTTATTTGCATTAAAATTTAATTTTGGTAAGCCTCTTACCAAATCTTTTCTAAACAGTTTTGAAAGAACACTAAAACTGGCATGACCAAGTCTTCGATGCCACAGCCATGCATCATCTGACTTATTAGCAACTAAACAAAGATTTTTTTTTTGAGAATTTTCAAGATCAACAGAGTAGATGTTTCCATCTCTGACACCAATGCACTTTATTTCATGTGAAACTTTATCTACAGTGGAGCAATGTGTATTTTCAAAAATAACTTTGTGACCCTTGTCATAAAGTTGACTGATGCTAAGGAAACTGTGATTCAAACCATTTACAAGCAAGACATCTTCAATGGATTGGTTTGAAACTTTACCTATTCGTCCAATTCTCACAATTTTACCTTTGTCGTTTCCGCCAAAGGTGACCAATCCGCCTTTCTTTTCCTTCAGGTCTAAGAAGAGTTCCTTATTGCCTGTCATGTGTCTGGAGCATCCACTGTCCAAATATCATTTGTTCCACTTGGCTCTTAAACAGACCTGCACAGTCAAAACAACTCTCAAGTTGATTTAGGTACCCAAGCAAGCTTGGTTCCCGAAGTGTTAGTCCTACCACGAGAGAAATGTATTCTGTTTTTCTTTTCAAAATATTCATCATCGGGCCTCATCAAATCACAAAAATACATTGAGTGGCTGAACATTCCACAATAAAATCATGTGACATTTGGCTTTCTAAACCGACTCCTATGCATGTAAGATCTATCAACAAAAGAGTTCATGCATGAGTCAACATGATTAAAGCCATATGAGTGAAATGATTTTTCAACTTTGGTTTTCACAAATGAAATTTTCTTTGTGGGTGAGCGCCCCACATTAATTCTTTCATTTCTAGCATTTCCATTGTTAGCCTCACCATGTTCAACAATTTTCTCTTTTCCTTTCAATTATTTTTGACTAACATCTTTCAAACCTTTCAATTCAACATGTATGGTTTCGAAGTTGGTTTCCAACTCTTTCTTTTATTTCTCACATTCACTCAATCTCAACTTAAATTCATCCAACTCCTTTAACATCTTCTCATTTTTATTTTTCAAATCGTCCACTTTTTCATAGGCATTCTATTTTTCAATTTCTAAACAAGCCAATTCATCTTCATACATTGTCATTTTGGATTGAAAATCTTCTTTATCTTCTTTGAACTTTTCCATTTGCATTTCATAAAAGTTACACCTAGCACATGGATTTGTTGAACTAATCAAATCATGAAATTTCATTTTCAAGTTCTTAACAACAGTTTTTGACTTCTTGTACTTTTGGTACAACTCAGCATATGCAAATTGCCATTGATCAGGAGTGAGATTTTTGGAATCAGAATTTACCTCGGAGTGTTCCTCATCTGCCATCAAGCAAGGATTCTGGACTAACTCGTCTAGTCTGTCCATGTTCCCTTCAGATGTTGAGCTATCCGAGTCTTCATCGCTCCAGGTGGCTTTCATGCCCTTTCCTTTCTTGGCCTTGTCCTTCTTCAACTTCTTCTGGTGGTCGGGGCATTGACCCCTCATGTGGCCGGGCTTCTTACACTCGTAACATATAATCTCCTCTTTCTTGCTCGGCTATCCTTTCTTGAAGGTGCTTCATCTCAAGAATCTCCTCGGGAAGTTTCCTTCCCGTCTTGACTTTCTAAAGAATTTCCTGGCTCTCTTTGTCACTAGAGCCATCAACTCCTCTTCCTCACTGTCAATGCTTGATTTTCCATCACTGTCATCCGACGATGCTGGATATGCCTTCAAAGCTATCATCTTCTTCTTTTTACTTTCTCTTCAACTGCCTTCATGATGTTAATTTCGTACGCCATCAGCGATCCAATGAGTTGATCCACCGTGAGTGTGGTGAGATCCTTGGAATCTTCGATGATGGCCGCCTTTGTGTGCCATGTAGGTGTGAGAGACCGCAACACCTTTCTCACCAAATCTTGATTCGAGTACTCCTTTCCCAAAGCCTTCAAATTGTTGGTTATCTCGCTCAGCCTTGCGTACATATGCGTGATGTTCTGCTCAAGCTTCATTGTAAAAAGCTCATATTCCCGAACCAACAGATTTGCTTTAGTCTCTCGTACTTCTGAAGTACCTTCATAGATGTCCTTCAATTTGTTCCACATTTTTTGCACAGAAGAACACATGGAAATACGTGAGTACTCGTTAGGATGTATAGCGCATTGAATGATATTCATAGCTCTAAAGTATGCACATGATTTCTTAATATGTCCATCATCCCATCCATCCTCATTTGGAGGTAAAACATAGGGACCTTTGTTGATGACCTTCCATGTGTCATAGTCCTGTGCTCGCATGAACACAATCATACGATTTTTCCAATAGGGATAGTTAGTCCCATTAAAGAAGGGAGGTCTATGAATCGAATGTCCCTCGGGGATCATTCCCTTGTTGGCCATATCAAGAGATCTTTTCTTTATAACCGTGAGGTTTTCCTAAAATCAGAGACCTCGCTCGGATACCAGATTGTTGTCCCGAGGTCCTCGTATGGATAAAAAGGGGGGTTGAATTGTCCCCGCCAAGCGCAATGGTAACTTTTAAATTTTCAACATAGTTAATTAAAATAGATGCCAAAGCAGAGAAAGATTGCATGAAGTATAAGCAATAAGAAAGTTAATTCTCTCACACTTACCGTTCTCACACGATCAAGATAAAATGATAACAATCAAACCACAAGCATATAGATGCGAGACAGGATTTTTAGATGATTTGGGACCACGATGGGCTCCCTACGTCCACCCCTCACCGAACCGGTGAGGATCCACTCGCTTCAAATGAAGCGCACTGAGCTTCCGCTCCAAAAGACACGGAGACGTAGTCTCCTACACGATCCTACCACGGATCAACAATCACACACACACTCGCCGCAACACCCGCGGCACAAGAATACCACAACCGTTCACAGACGGTCAACAGACTCACAGAGTTAAGGATTCAAAAATAAAGATATGTTCAATACAAGCATGCAAACCTGAAGCTAGTGACTCCACTAGACACAAATAAGATCTAGAAAGAAATCTTCATGGAAAGAAAGGGCTGTGGAAATTCTTCTCTAAGCCTCGGGTCGGAAGGAAGCTGGATGTTGACGATGTAAACGTCCTCGTGTTCCCCTTCTCATTCCGCTTCTTTTCTTCTTCAATCACAAACTCCAGAAACGATCGAAAGTAGATGAAAACCTTGTATCTTTGCTCAGCTTCTCTCCTTCTCCCTTTCTTCTCCTACAAGACAAATAGAGAACATTAGAAACCCTGAAGATCTCCCAAATTCGTAACTCATATATATGCCAACAATAGAAGCATAAAAAGACCTATAAACCCTTCACCAAACCCATAGAAAACCCCCTAAACATATGTATATTAACCCTAGGGGCAAATGGGTAAGGTTGGAGCACAAATGGATTGGTTTAGTGGATTTTCAGATGCATTTCGTGAAGCCCAATTTCGTAGCAGAGAATTTTCGGTCGACCGGATTCATTGGGGCGGTCGACCGGTGCCAACACCGTTCTGTTTTGGGCATAGCAGAGAAACACAGGTTGACCGATTTTACTGGGTCGGTCGACCGGACAGAACACAGGTCTGTTTTGGGCATAGCAGAGAAAAGCCGGTCGATCGGTGTTACTGGGCCGGTCGACCGGACAGAACTAGGTTCTGTCTGGTTCTAGCCGATCAACTGGATTAGAGGGGGCGGTCGACCGGTTGATTCTGCACTTTCACAAAAACACATTTTTTAGGCTCTAAAACCAATGCAAACCTAACGGCATTAATGCAACCAATGTCCCTTGATTCCGGATGATTAATTTGAATGGTTTGAACCTGCAAAACCATACAAAAATCAAATTAGTATGGATTTGAAAATCAAATTAACTTCTCTCTTGAAACTAGCATTTCTAGAGTGAATATGAACAATATGGCATGCAAATCAACTCAGAACTCTATCATCTCAAATGCCATGATCTCAAAAGTGAAAAGATGAGTTCAACACCAAAATGTATCAAGTTAGCATTTCATCTTTCAAAACTCTAAAAGAGTATGCAAGAATGCTCTTTGAAGATCAATGAGACACACCTAGCATGAATGACCTATTGGCATGAATATGAGCAAGGTGTGAAACCCAAAAGAACTATTCTCAACCAATCTTCTTAACACATGATTACTCAATATGTAAGTTCCATCCAAAGCCTTCCAGAAATACATAAGAGTGAACATTTGTTACCTTCACAATCCCAATGACTGTTTTGCAATCATAGATCTTACCATTCCCTTTTAGTGGTCATTGCATGGGATTTTCAACCTGTTTGGTCTTGTTGATGACGCGGCATGTAGCATCCTGAAATTTTATTATAATATCCCCATATAAATTAATTACTTTTTGTTCAACTTATAAAGAAATTATTAAAAATCTGGAAAAAATGTGTATCTAGTGTAAAATTAAATTTCTAGCAACTTTGTCTTCAGGTAAGAGCCCAAAATAAAATTGGTTAAGGTCCAATTTTGTGTTTTAGCAGATTTTCGTTGGTTTAGGAGACCTAGTTTAACCATCTTAATTTGGGTCCAATTCTAGCCCATTTGCGCTCCACAATTGGAGCCAAACCCTAGCCCATTGTTGTATCCTTGTTTTCCCTTCGAAAACCCTAGGTCTAGGCTCTTCTACTGGCGGCGGCGGCGGTGGATTAGAACCCCATCCAAAGTTTTTGCCGGAGTTTCCTCATTGGACTGTTTAACCAAATTCGATCGCTAGAAGTCCCTATAGGTTCTATATATTGAGGGTTTTCCACCCTCTAGAACCCTATTTGCACCAGCGGTTGGTGGCGCGACCGATCGTGACCGGACGACGGAGAATTTGGGCATTTTAGGAGCGGTACCTAGGGTTCCGGCGACCCCTTTCTTCCTCCTTCATTTCTTCAGGCAAAGGTAGGTGTCTCTCAGGCTAAACAAAATTCTTATTATACCATCTTGTTCGTCTTTCTGAGCCCTTTCTTTCGATACCTAAATGTCTAAATTTCATGCATCATGCTGCCCTAATTTCATGTTTTACTCCGAGGTATACATAAAGGGTAACTTCCATGTTAACTAGTCTTAGGTTGAATTTAATCGTTTTAGGTCTTAATCAATCATGCCATCTTATGTGGTTTTTAATGCTCTTTCTAACGGTAGTACTTTCCCTAATTTTTGTTCACTCTATCATGAGAAATCGAAGTTTTTAACGTAGCATTTCGAGGTTCACCGTCGGCGGGTCTCGGGTTGAGTTGACGGTTCTTTCAGTGATCGCTCGAACTCTGGCGGTCGCACGATAAACCGCCACCAGGGTCTGGAGGCCCCACAATAAACCGCCACAGGCCCTGCGTTTTTAAATTTATAAGATTGATGTATATTTATTTTTCGATATGAAACGGCCTCACGATAGACCATTTTATGCTTATGGCGGCCCTTATATAGACTGTTACCTTCCTTTGGCAGGGTGTTTTAAACTCTAATTCATGCATTTTTTTAACCAGGAGCTTACTATGATTTGATATCACATCTTGACATGTAACAACGCATAACATGATATTAATGATTAGAGGCATAATTTCTATTATTTTCCATGAAAGTTGTTGACAATCATCAGTTACATGATCATATGAAACTTGATAAAAGCTTGGTTAATAATCTTGTCAAATTGAACCTTGCTATTATAAATTGTTATATTATCGACGTTGTTGTTCGACAGTCATGCCACTCCGGTGGGATTGACTGACCGCATCATCTCGTTTTCCATGTTTTTCTTGCCTCAAATCTTGTAATAATTGGGACTCTCCGCTGGATATTCCTTCCGTCGGATTAGGACAACTATTATGAGACCTCCGTAAGACCTCGTGAGCCTGGGGTTCCCACCAGCACACCGGGCTGGTTGTACCCCAAAGACCTGAACCCATGAATGTGATTTGATTCGTGTTTTGGGCCAGTCCAAACTGGACTGATCTATGACCGTAGCGGCCCATCGTGAGACCGCTAACTGACTTTGGCGACCCAAGGTTAGACCGCTACTGTTGTCCTGGCCTAGTTAGTAATGGGCTTGTTTTAAACAGATCCTTTGAGCCCATTCAGTTCTAACTGGACCAATCTGTTATTTTAGCTTGTGGGCTGAACTCTTATTCGGACCCGTCCTATTTCAGGCTGAAGAAAGGACCTTTTTTTTGGGTTGACTCTAAAGCCTGCTGATACTGAACCATTAGCGACCTAATGGTAGACCGTCAATGTCACCGTAACGGCCCAATTATCGACCGCTACAGGTGAGATTTAATATGTTTTCCCCAGTTTATTATTGTGTTAGCAGTCGTATCAAGGTTGGCCTTGAACTACAAAATCTTGCTTGATCCTTGTTCACTTAAGACTCCTAGTCTTTCTACCTGATGTTCATTCCAACATTATTTGAATTTCTCTTGATCTTAGAAGTAAGTTCGTAAACTTAAACCTTGGAATTCTTGGCCATTTAATGTGGTGAATGTCTAGACTAGGATCTATGATCCAACCTTTCAATGCCAACGCATCATAAAGGGCCCGGTGTGATAGGGACGGGAACGAGTGATTCCAGGAGCGAGCCATTTTAGATTTATGTTCAAGTCATGTTCTAGATTAGTTGTTGAAGTTGATGTATTTTCTTCCTTTGAACATTGATGAGTTAGAAGTCCACAAGGAGTCGGGTGTAATTAAATATTTTCTCTTATTATTATCAATTTAGTTGGGTTAATTGTTTTCTTCATTATTAGCCTGGTGGTTTGGTCTCATGTGGCAATATATGCTCTGATTGACATGAATGATATAAACAGCTACGCTCCGATTTTTCGCGTCGAGACGTGACAGTTTTTATGGTTTCAGAGCCTAAGTTTTCTTTAGACCCTAGGTTGCTAGTAGTGTTATAGAACCTTTTAACATTGTAAAGTCATAATCCGGCCTAGTGAGTTGGGTAGAGACTTGGGCTAAGTTAATTAACTAGCTATAAGAAGATATATTTAATAGAACGTTCTTAATTACTTCTTTTGTGCTGTAGGAATTTCCGCGATGGCAGCGGAACGTGCTCAATGGCGAGATATGCAACGTACAGTGCATGGCCTGACCCAGGCCTTACAGCAAGTAGCCCAAGGCGGCGGACAGCAAGGAGCAGGCATTCTACATCGTAACTTTCAAGGCTTGAATCCCCCACGTTTTAGTGAATCTTCGGACCTAGATGAGACCGAGAACTGGCTAAAGGAGATGGAGAGGATCTTCAGGGTTTTGCAATGTGGAGATCAGGATCGTGTCCTTCTAGCGACCTTCCATGTAGCAACCATGGTAAATTAAAGGACTAGAAAGTCTAACTAAATTAAAAACAATAATTAAACAAGGCCTAGACCTTGTACATGACCCTCTTTCGTCCTAAAAAGTCTGACAAAAGAACTCATGGACACTATTATTGTATTATAATAAATTTAAGAATGACATGTTATTTTTAGGTAAGCATTTAATACACAACATAATTTTAATTGAATTAAGAATCATTAAACCTTGAAGAAAATGTCAATTTATATTTTATTACTAATTTAGAAAATTTAATATTCCACATTTATTACATTATAATCTTATTAGAAGGGAGAAGGATATATTTATAAGATTTAATTACATTAAAGATATGTAAAAGATAAAAGAATGAGCATATATGCAATTTTGGTTCTTTTAAGAGCATTAAGAAAAGGCCAAAAACTCAATTGACGCCTCTTCGTACAGGCGTATCCAACGTGAAAGATGACTTAATGCAAGTCGTTATTTACAATTAGCAAAAGTCAAAAAAGTATATAGATAAGAGAGTGATAGAAATAATAGAGATATATATACAATATTAGTCCTTTGGAGGTTAAGGAGAAATGCCAAAATGTAAATGACGCCAATGCTTTGGGCGTTGATTTCAAATATGACGACTTAATGAAAGTCGTTATTTTATTCTAAAATGAATAGTGCCCGTTTTTGAATTAAATAATTTTAGAAACTAATTATATAGAAAAATAGAGGAAAATAGAAAACGCGTACCCCGAAAATTTCCCATATAGATCACATCAAGAAAAAAAGATAAAAATCCAGAAAGATCGTTACACCTTAAATTAACAAATAGGGAAAGGTGAATGACGCCTCCGAGCAAGTCGTCATTTAATTTTGACGACTATGTATAAAAGCGTCATTTATTGAAATAACGTCCCAACTTGAGACGTCATTTTCAAAAGGAACATTCGGTGTTTGGTTCGAACAGGGATGTTATCTGGGTAAGTTTGGATTAAGGAAAAGGATCCATACGTGGATATCTGTGGTTTTAGTCCTAATCGAACTCCTAGAACCCATCAGGATTCCTTTCCCTATAAATACCAACCCCTCCATCGAACCAAGACGTCCTTCTGCTGCTGTTTCCCTGGTGCTGCTACTGCGTTGCTCTTCATCCTGCCGTGGTGTACGAGAAGAACATAGCAGTTCTTCATCTTCTTCTTCCTCTTCCTCTTGCTGCCAATACTGTGAAAGGAGGAAGCCCTCATCTGCTTCTTCGACAGTTCTTAACGTATTACCGTGGAGAAGCATAAAGCTTCTTCTCTTGAAGGTTTTGGGTGTTCGTGGGAAGCCCTCTGCTTCTATATTTCTTTGGACAAAAGGGGTTGCTGCGTTGTTGCTCTTGCCATCTTCTTCCTGCCGAGAACGTAGAAGAATCATCTTCTTCTTTCTTGTTCCTACTGCACTACTGAAGCTATCATCACCCTCATCATCCTGCTGCTTTCTTCTTCCGAAGGGTGTTGCTATTGCGTTGGCTAAAGAGTTGCTGCTCTTGTTTCCAGTAACTCTGATAGAAACATAGTATCGTTCTTCACCGTTCGTCACTCAAATCATCGATAAAGGTAGGTTTTCTCAAGTGTTAAGCAAAATTTTATGGATATTAGGCCAATTGCATGCATGTAGGTTGTTAGTGCTGCGACTGACTGCCATATGAGTTTTCATGATTTCATCATTTTACTGAAAATGACACCCTAGATCAAGGCGTTGTTTTTATTTAACGCCTGTGAAAATAGGCGTCAATTGTCTAGTTAATTAATAATGACGAATGTTCAAAATTTAATAACTATGAACCCTGATGTGTTAACTAATGCATGATCATGTTAGTGAATTCCTGCTATTTTTCTCTATCTACCCATGTCTCTAGTTTCTTGATTGGAAATACCCCAAAAGCCATGTCTGTGATTGTACCTGATCATATGACAAGTAAATAACGACCATGTCTAGGTCGTCAATTGAACAAACGCCCCTGTACGTAGGCGTCAATTAGGGATAAATCAAGAATTCCTGAAAATGTTTATAATTTCCAAGATATTGAAATAATGACTTGCATCCTACCATCTTTTTGATATATGACGCCCTTGACTAGGGCGCTGTTTACGAAATTGAAGCCTTAATGTAAGACGTCATTTGAATAATATCTGAAATTTTAGAATATTTATAAATTTTAATATTTACAAGACCTGGATATAACGACTGCGTGAACAGTCGTCATTTACTAAACTGACGACCCTGACAAGGGCGTCAATTCATAAAATGAAGACTTAAGCCCAGACGCCAATTGATTGATTTTCTGATTTCGTGGCTTTTGTAACCCTTTTACAGTGGGTTAGTTATTAGGCACTATATTCCATTCCGTGAATATAGTCCCATGTTTCACGTTGTTTTATCGATTACCCACTATTTCTCGGTGATAGACGAACTCTCTATAGGACATTCCGTTCCTGTGGACCAGTGACTTTATCATAGAGACCTCCGTAAGACTCCGCTAGCCTTAGATTCCCTCGAGGCAGCCGAGCTGGTTGTACCCTTAAAACCTATGTCACTATTTGATTACCATGTCACTATAAAGAGACATGGTATACCAGCCCTCATGACTTGCTAAGAGGATGTCATGAGAATACTCTAAATTAATGGAATGGGAAACCATGCCATTAGTGTTCTTATGAATTAGGTGCCATACTTGTGGACCTCAATTCTATCTAGCTTGTCATGTCCAAGAATGAGCGACCATCGCTATATGAGCGCTTATTCTTATTGTCATGGCACCCATTTGGGAGTCGATTCCACCTAGTTTTATCATTAATCGTGATCATACCGTTATTGTTGTCTTTATACATCATGTTCAGTCCTTGAAATTCTATTCCACAAGATCTACCTTAAAGTCCCTACAAGCTTATTCCATTGAAACTCTATATTGGCTATAACTATAGTGGATGTCGAAAAATACACGATCAATGCCTGTGCATATAAGGGCCCGATCTGGTCCTGGGAGGAGCACCTGAAAGTACTAGTGCCCATGGGAGTTGTAATGATCACGGTGTGACATTGCACCGAAGTGCATGACTAGCTTGATTAGACATTCCACAATCTCATACTCGACTTGACATGACATGACTTGCATGACCCGAAAAGGGTATTTATGTACTTGCCTGAAACGTGATAGCCAATCCCCGACATGACATGATGAATATACTTGCTTGAATATCTTGACATTTATTGATATAAGTTCTTGAAAGACATGCCAGTTCACTCAATTACCTCTGGTTATACTCTCTCTCTCTTGTCGTTTTACTTAAGCATGCATAGCTTTATTGCATTCATGTAACATGTAAATTACTTAAAGCAAGCTAGCTCTTGAGATATAATTCCTATTGAACGTTCACTCATTCAGTGTTTTCCCCTATTTTTCAGGTAAGTTCGATGACGAGACTCAATCGGATGGGGAAGGTCAAGAGTGAAGAGATTAGAACTACTCCATCCATCCAAGCGTCACTAGTCTTATCTTTCTAATTTCTTGAGTCAATCATTGTACTTTTCATTTTATTGAGTCTTAGCATTTTCATTTGTAATAGAAGTACTTTGAGGTTGTGATTGAATAAAGGATTGGGTTATCTTTACTTTTGGGCACTCTGTCTTTATGTTGAATACACTAACGCTCTGATTGACATGATCGATATAAACTCGTCACGCATCTCCGGGTTCCTTCCGCGCTCGGGGCGTGACAGTTTTTGCGGTATCAGAGCCTAGGATATTCAATTCCTTAGGAAACCCAAGTCCACGGATAGGTTTAAACCCTTTTACCGGTGAGATTGGGTAGAACCAACGGTTAAGTTAACTTAGAATCAAAACCTTTGAACATAATCACATATTAATATAGTTATTGTAATTGTAGGACAATGGCTGTCGAACGTGCCCAGTGGCGCAACATGCAACACACTCTGCATGGCATGACCCAGGCACTTCAACATGTCGCACAAGGAGGTGCGCATCGTGGAGCAGGAAATCTCCACCAAAGCTTCAAGAACATGAACCCTCCTAAGTTCATGGGATCCACTGATCCGGATGACGCCGAGCACTGGATCCGGGAGACCGAACGTATCTTTCAGGTTATGCAATGTACGGACCAAGAGAAGGTCATGTTAGCAACATTTCAACTGGAGAGAGACGCCCGATGCTGGTGGGAGTCGTTAGAAGCCACTTTAGAGCAGGACCAAGCTACATGGGAGGGATTTGTTGAACATTTTAACAATAAGTACTTCTCGGATCGAGTCAAGGAGAAAAAGGCCACCGAATTCGCCACACTCAAGCAACGATCATTATCGGTGGCCGAGTATGAGGCACAATTCTTGAGGTTATCCCGATACGCTAAGCATTTAGTCAGTACCGAGAAAATGAAAGCCAGAAGGTTTCTAAATGGGCTCAGGCCCTAGTTTATCACACAACTGGCCCCGATGGACATACAAGTCTATTCGGAGATGGTACGACGAGCCCAGCTACTGGAGGATGCCACGGAACTATCTGATAGGATCCATGGGAGAGACAAGAAGGAGCATGTTACTAGCTCCGGCACTTTCAAACCCAATTTCAACAAGAAAAGGCCAAGTAATGGAGGAGAGTCTTCTCAGGAGAAGAAAGTCAAAAAGATTAACAAGCCGTTCTTCATCACCACCACACCTTCTAAAGTGGTGTGTAAACACTGTGACAAGGCCGGACATAAGGCCGAAGAATGTTGGAGGAAACTTGGAGCGTGTCTCCGTTGTGGGAACCGTGATCATCGGATTCCCGACTGTCCCCTACTCAATGATCAAGCCGGTGACGGAAAGCGCCCGGTGACAAAGAATGCACGTCTCCAAGCTATTAAGGAGACAGAACAAGACGAAGGCGGACTAGTGGAAGGTACATTGAAAGTTTGTTCCAAGTCTACATATGTCTTATTTGATACTAGTGCCTCGCATTCTTTTATTTCTAAGAAGTTTGCTAATCCATTACCCATGGAACCGGAATGGATGAAATTAGTTCTTTCAACTCCTCTTGGAAGCGAAGTTGACCTTACTCACCATTATCAAAACTTTGAAGTCTTGGTAAAGGGAAGAAATCTTCCTATCGACCTCATATGTTTAGACCTAAAGGAATATGATGTCATATTGGGAGCGGATTGCTTATCCAAGTATCAGGCAACTGTGGATTGCCATAATAGCAAAGTTACTTTCAAAGACTTTCCAGAACTGGTCTATACTAGCCCTAAGAGTCGGAGCAAGTCGTCTCTTATTTCGGCTCTCCGAGTTAGCAAGCTAATAAGGAAAGGATGTGTATCCTTCCTTGCGTTTGTCACTATTAAGGAGACTAAGGAGACTAAGATAGAAGACATCCCTTTTGTGCAAGAATTTCCGGACGTGTTTCTGGAAGATTTGCTTAGATTACCTCCACAAAGAGAAGTGGCCTTCACCATCGATTTGGTCCCTGGTGCTGGTCTAGTTTCTAAGGCACCTTATAGGATGTCCCCTGCCGAACTCAAGGAGCTGAAGGAGTAATTGATGGAACTTCTTAAGAAGGGTTTTATCAGACCAAGCACTTCCCCGTGGGGAGCACCTGTGCTATTTGTAAAGAAGAAGGATGGATCCATGAGGTTATGCATCAACTATCGACAGTTAAATCATCTCACTATCAAGAACAAGTATCCACTGCCGAGAATCGATGAGTTATTAGATCAAATATCTGGATCCAAGTATTTCTCGAAGATCGATCTAAGGTCAGGATATCACCAACTAAGGATCAAAGATGAGGACATTTATAAGACCGCGTTCAGAAGCAGGTATGGGCACTATGAATTTATTGTTATGTCTTTTGGACTAACAATTGCCCATGCTGCCTTTATGCAGTTAATGAATAGTATATTCAGGCCTCATCTAGATCAGTTCGTGGTGATTTTCATTGATGATATATTGATCTATTCAAAGACCAAGGAAGAGCATGAGGAGCATTTGAGGATTGCATTGTAGATATTGAGGATGAATCAGTTATTGGCAAAGCTTAGTAAATGTGAATTCTGGTTAGAAGAAGTATCTTTCTTGGGTCATGTTATATCAAAGGACGGTTTATCCGTAGATCCATCAAAGGTTGAAGCTGTAAAGGATTGGGAAAGACCAACCAATGCTAGCGAGATCCGTAGTTTCTTGGGTCTTGCATGTTATTATCGGTGATTCATTAAGGATTTCTCCAAGATAGCTGTACCACTCACAAGGCTAACTCGCAAGGAGATCCGTTATGAATGGAGCGAGGAATGTGAAAGAAGCTTTCAAGCTCTCAAGGATCACCTAAGTACTGCCTCGGTCTTAGCTCTACCAGTTGAAGGAGAAAAGTTTGAGGTATACACCGATGCATCTGGCCTTGGCCTTAGATGTGTTTTAATGCAACAAGGAAGAGTTATAGCTTATTCTTCTCGCCAATTGAAGAAGCACGAGGAGAACTACCCAGTCCATGACTTGAATTGGCTACGGTAGTGTTTGCGCTGAAGATATGGAGACATTACTTATACGGAGTGTAGTTCACTGTATACTCCGATCACAAGAGTCTCAAGTGTCTTTTCTCTCAAAAGGAATTGAATATGAGGCAAAGACGTTGGCTAGAATATCTCAAGGACTTCGACTTCACAATACAATATCATCCTGGAAAGGGTAATCCTGTAGCTGATGCCCTCAGTCAGAAGCCGAGAACACTATTAGCCAATTATATGATTCAGGAGTGGAAGTTGCTAGAACAATTCTCTAAACTTAATATAAGCATAGACAAGAACAGTAGGTGTGTCACATTATCTCATATGAGCATACAGCCAGACTTGCTATCCGAAATACAAGGACTTCAAGATAGTGACTCCGTACTAGTGGAAATCAAGGGCAAAATGGAAGAACAACCTGATTTCAAGATAGCCTCGGATGGAAGATTGATGTTCACGAATAGAACATGTATACCGGATTGTCCAGAGCTAAAGAAGAAAATCTTAGATGAAGCTCACAGATCAAGGTACACGATTCATCCAGGGTCTAACAAAATGTATCAAGATTTGAAAAGGACCTTCTGGTGGTACAATATGAAAAGAGAAGTAGCAGACTTTGTGTCCCACTGTCTCACGTGCCAACAAGTCAAGGCAGAACACCAAAAGCCTACCGGTAAGCTACATCCTCTAGATATTCCCAAATGGAAGTGGGAGGATATCGGTATGGACTTCATTATGGGTCTGTCTAAATCAAAAGGTGGACATGATGGTATATGGGTTATCATCGACCGATTGACCAAATTGGCACACTTCTTGCCAATCAAGAGCCGATGGTCAATTGACGTCCTTGCTGCATTATACATTAAAGAGATAGTCAGGTTACATGGAGTACCTGTCTTAATCGTATCTGACCGAGACCCTCATTTTACTTCTCACTTTTGGAAGGGTCTACAACATTCGCTGGGAACGAGACTTAATTTTAGTACTACTTTTCATCCTCAGACGGATGGTCAGACCGAAAGAACGAATTAGGTGGTAGAAGATATGCTCAGGGCTTGCATCATTGATTTTGGTGGAAGCTGGCATGATCACTTGCCTTTGGTTGAGTTTGCATACAATAATAGTTACCAGGCAAGCATACAGATGGCACCTTTCGAAGCCTTATACGGAAGGAGTTGCCGATCACCCTTGTGCTGGGATGAAGTTGGCGAGAAACAACTATTAAGTCCAGACATGGTAAGGGATACCACTGAAAAGATTCAGTTGATTAGAGAAAGACTTCAAGTTGCTCAGTCTAGACAGAAGGCTTATGCTGACACAAGAAGAAGAGATCTTGAATTCCAAGTAGGAGATCACGTATTTCTCAAGATATCACCTGGGCGTGGAATAAGGAGATTTCGTGTTAAAGGCAAGCTTACACCAAGGTTTATCGGACCTTTTGAGATACTAGAAAGAGTTGGTGAGGTTGCTTACCATGTCACTTTACCTCCTCAATTGTCCGAAGTTCATTATGTATTCCACGTATCCATGTTGAAGAAGTATGTGCACAATCCGTCACATATCATCGATCATGGAGACCTGGTGATTCAAAGGGATCTCACTTATGAACAAAAGCCCATGAAGATCCTCAATCGCGAAGTACGAACATTAAGGAGTAAAGTTATTCCCATGGTCAAGGTGCAATGGAGTAAAAGCTCAGAACACGAAGCCACATGGGAGACCAAGGAGTCTATGAGGAAACGATTCTCAGAATTATTCTAAAAAGGGTATGTACTCTACACTCTCCACGTCATATACGATTGAATTTGAGGACCAAATTCTTTTAAGTGGGGGAGGGTGTAGCAACCCTGGTAAATTAAAGGACTAGAAAGTCTAACTAAATTAAAAACAATAATTAAACAAGGCCTAGACCTTGTACATGACCCTCTTTCGTCCTAAAAAGTCTGACAAAAGAACTCATGGACACTACTATTGTATTATAATAAATTTAAGAATGACATGTTATTTTTAGGTAAGCATTTAATGCACAACATAATTTTAATTGAATTAAGAATCATTAAATCTTGAAGAAAATGTCAATTTATATTTTATTACTAATTTAAAATTTTAATATTCCACATTTATTACATTATAATCTTATTAGAAGGGAGAAGGATATATTTATAAGATTTAATTACATTAAAGATATGTAAAAGATAAAAGAATGAGCATATATACAATTTTGGTTCTTTAAGAGCATTAAGAAAAGGCCAAAAACTCAATTGACGTCTCTTCGTACAGGCGTATCCAACGTGAAAGACGACTTAATGCAAGTCGTTATTTACAATTAGCAAAAGTCAAATAAAGTATATAGATAAGAGAGTGATAGAAATAATAGGGATATATATACAATATTAGTCCTTTGGAGGTTAAGGAGAAATGTTAAAATACAAATGACGCCATTACTTTAGGCGTTGATTTCAAATATGACGACTTAATGAAAGTCATTATTTTATTCTAAAATGAATAGTGCCCGTTTTTGAATTAAATAATTTTGGAAAACTAATTACATGGAAAAATAGAGAAAAATGGAAAACGTGTACCCCTAAAATTTCCCATATAGATCACATCAAGAAAAAAAGATAAAAATCCAGAAAGATCGTTACACCTTAAATTAACAAATAGGGAAAGGTGAATGACGCCTCCGAGCAAGTCGTCATTTAATTTTGACGACTATGTATACAAGCGTCATTTATTAAAATAACGCCCCAACCTGAGGCGTCATTTGCAAAAGGAACAGTCGATGTTTGGTTCGAACAGGGATGTTATCTGGGTAAGTTTGGATTAAGGAAAAGATTCATACGTGGATATCTGTGGTTTTAGTCCTAATCGAACTCCTAGAACCCATCAGGATTCCTTTCCCTATAAATACCAACCCCTCCATCGAACCAAGACGTCCTTCTGTTGTTGTTTCCCTGGTGCTGCTACTGCGTTGCTCTTCATCCTGCCGTGGTGTACGAGAAGAACATAGCAGTTCTTCATCTTCTTCTTCCTCTTCCTCTTGCTGCCAATACTGTGAAAGGAGGAAGCCCTCTTCTGCTTCTTCGACAGTTCTTCACGTATTGCCGTGGAGAAGCATAAAGCTTCTTCTTCTGAAGGTTTTAGGTGTTCGTGGGAAGCCCTCTGCTTCTCTATTTCTTTGGACAAAAGGGGTTGCTGCGTTGTTGCTCTTGCCATCTTCTCCCTGCCGGGAACGTAGAAGAATCCTCTTCTTCTTTCTTGTTCCTACTGCACTGCTGAAGCTATCATCACCCTCATCATCCTGCAGCTTTCTTCTTCCGAAGGGTGTTGCTATTGCGTTGGCTAAAGAGTTGCTACTCTTGTTTCCAGTAGCTCTGATCGAAACAGAGTATCGTTCTTCACCGTTCGTCACTCAAATCATCGATAAAGGTAGGTTTTCTCAAGTGTTAAGCAAAATTTTATGGATATTAGGCCAATTGCATGCATGTAGGTTGTTAGGGCTGCGACTGACTGCCATATGAGTTTTCATGATTTCATCATTTTACTGAAAATGACGCCCTAGATCAAGGTGTTATTTTTATTTAACGCCCATGAAAATAGGCGTCAATTGTCTAGTTAATTAATAATGACGAATGTTCAAAATTTAATAACTATGAACCCTGATGTGTTAACTAATGCATGATCATGTTAGTGAATTCCTACTATTTTTCTCTATCTACCCATGTCTCTAGTTTCTTGATTGGAAATACCCCAAAAGCCATGTCTTTGATTGTACCTGATCATATGACAAGTAAATAACGACCATGTCTAGGTCGTCAATTGAACAAACGCCCCTGTACGCAGGCGTCAATTAGGGATAAATCAAGAATTCTTGAAAATGTTATAATTTCCCAGATATTGAAATAATGACTTGCATCCTACCATCTTTTTGATATATGACGCCCCTGACTAGGGCGCTGTTTACGAAATTGAAGCCTTAATGTAAGACGTCATTTAAATAATATCTAAAATTTTAGAATGTTTATAAATTTTAATATTTACAAGACCTGGATATAACGACTGCGTGAACAGTCGTCATTTACTGAACTGACGACCCTGACAAGGGCGCCAATTCATAAAATGAAGACTTAAGCCTAGACGCCAATTACTGATTTCCTGATTTCGTGGCTTTTGTAACCCTTTTACAGTGGGTTAGTTATTAGGCACTATATTCCATTCCGTGAATATAGTCCCATGTTTCACGTTGTTTTATCGATTACCCACTATTTCTCGGTGATAGATGAACTCTCCATAGGATATTCCGTTCCTTTGGACCAGTGACTTTATCATAGAGACCTCCGTAAGACTCCGCTAGCCTTGGATTCCCTCGAGGCAGCCGAGCTGGTTGTACCTTTAAAACCTATGTCACTGTTTGATTACCATGTCACTCTAAAGAAACATGGTATACCGGCCCTCATGACTTGCTAAGAACATGTCATGAGAATACTCAAAATTAATGGAATGGGAAACCATGTCATTAGTGTTCTTATGAATTAGGTGCCATACTTGTGGACCTCAATTCTATCTAGCTTATCATGTCCAAGAAAGAGCGACCATCGCTATATGAGCGCTTATTCTTATTGTCATGGCACCCATTTGGGAGCCGATTACACCTAGTTTTATCGTTAATCGTGATTATACCATTATTGTTGTCTTTATACATCATGTTCAGTCCTTGAAATTCTATTCCACAAGATCTTCCTTAAAGTCCCTACAAGCTTATTCCATTGAAACTCTATATTGGCTATAACTATAGTGGATGTCGAAAAATACACGATCAATGCCTGTGCATATAAGGGCCCGATCTGGTCCTGGGAGGAGCACCCGAAAGTACTAGTGCCCATGGGAGTTGTAATGATCACGGTGTGGCATTGCACCGAAGTGCATGACTAGCTTGATTAGACATTCCACAATCTCATACTCGACTTGACATGACATGACTTGCGTGACCCGAAAAGGGTATTTATGAACTTACCTGAAACGTGATAGCCAATCCCGACATGACATGATGAATATACTTGCTTGAATATCTTGACATTTATTGATATAAGTTCTTGAAAGACATGCTAGTTCACTCAATTATCTCTTGTTATACTCTCTCTCTCTTGTCGTTTTACGTAAACATGCATAGCTTTATTGCATTCATGTAACATGTAATTTACTTAAAGCAAGCTAGCTCTTGAGATATAATTCCTACTGAGCGTTCGCTCATTCAGTGTTTTCCCCTATTTTTCAGGTAAGTTCGATGACGAGACTCAATCGGATGGGGAAGGTCAAGAGTGAAGAGATTAGAACTACTCCATCCATCCAAGCGTCACTAGTCTTATCTTTCTAATTTCTTGAGTCAATCATTGTACTTTTCCTTTTATTGAGTCTTAGCATTTTCATTTGTAATAGAAGTACTTTGAGGTTGTGATTGAATAAAGGATTGGGTTATGTTTACTTTTGCGCACTCTGTCTTTGTGTTGAATACACTAACGCTCTGATTGACATGATCGATATAAACTCGTCACGCATCTCCGGGTTCCTTTCGCGCTCGGGGCGTGACATTCAGTTAGAACACGATGCACGTGCTTGGTGCGAAGCCGTGGAAGCTACGCTTGGGAATCGACGTTCCACATGGATCGAGTTCAAAGAGTTTTTCAATAGCAAGTATTTCTCAGATCTGGTGCAGGAGAGGAAGGCAGCTGAGTTTGCTGCTTTGAAGCAAAGAAACTTATCGGTTGCGGAATATGAAGCGCAGTTTTCTAGATTGTCTAAGTATGCACCACTTTTGGTGTCCACTGAGAAGATGAAGGCTAAAATATTTTTGAATGGTTTGAAGCTTCAGTACATCAATCAATTGGCACCCTTGGAAACCCATGTTTATGCAGAAATTGTCAGGAAAGCACAAGTTTTGGAAGACACGATGGAAATGACTGACCAGATAAGAGGTCAGGATAAGAAGAAGGTGCAGACTACCAGTTCCAGGAACTTTAAACCCGGTTGAAGAGGGGCGATCTCGTGCTGATCCTGAGCTGGAGAAGATGATCACCGAACAGTGAACTACAAGGAAGGGAAACAGATCAGGTGGCCTAGGGGTGTTCGATGCCTAAGTCAGTAGAGCAGTGGTGAAAACTATGAAGGGAGGAGGAAGGAGATGCACGAGATCTCTCTCCACCAGGGTGGTGAAGTGGTTCCTGCTCAGGGAGTGTAGGCGTGAGTTGGCCTTACCTTTCGATGGAGGGAGTCCCAGGTTTAAATAGTGCGCCGGCCTCATGAGTCTTGTAAGCTGAGGAGTTTCAGGTGAGAGTTACGTCCTCAACGTGTGCTCTTTACGTCCTCATCGTGGGATCTTTATAGCCTTGAGGGGTCATGGGTCCCTTATCCTTGTGAACTCCTGCTCATAAAGGTCTTTCAACGGCAGCGTGGATAAGCAATCGTCGGTCGATCCAAGCATGGAGAGTGCCAACCCTGTTCGGGCGATAGGCATAGCTTGAATGAGGCTCGGTCGGAGTGGTGCAGAGCGCTAGCCTTTATCCCGGCGAGGGGATAGATCGGGCGTGGGTCTTCTTCCGACCAGACCGACGCTCGGGACTTCCGAGCCTGATGGCCGCCGAGGAAGTGCTTGATCCCGAGTGATCTTATTGGGCTTTTATGCTAAGTGGGCCCAGCGGGCGGTCACTTAGATGAGCTGGGCCTCGTTTGGTCTTGATGGACCTAGTTCGGCCTGCTCTTAAATGGGCTACAGAAATCCCCCTCTCCACTTGTCCCCCTCCTACTCCCACGCCTTGGCAGGCTCGGAAGAGTAGTTGTTAGGGTTTTGGACCAGCATGGCTCGTGTGGGTGGAGATCTGTCGGTGTTAAGAAGCCAGGTGTCGTGGTCACCTGGGCCCGTAATAATGATAATCCTGACGGATTTGAAATGAAGGGGCCCCCCTTTCTCGGAGGTTGGAACGACGCGCTGCCTTCTGTGTGGGAATATAGGCGTTATGGGCTTGTTGTCGTTCCAGACTCCCTCCATTTTAGGGTTTTGCTCTCCTTCGTGCTTGCTTTTGGGGCTCTTTGATGCGTCATGAGGACACGATGGAAGAGTAGAGGCTTGCAGCGGCGTTCGTAGAGTTGGCGGAGACAACCTCGGAGGTGGTTCGATAGCTTCTTCTTCCTCCAGAGTCTTCAGAGTCTCGGGAGCATTTCTCTTCAAGTTCCTCTTCAGATTCCATAGCGGATCAGCATTTGGAGGTTGAAGAGTGGGAGGGTGAGGCGAGGGCGATGGTGATACCGCTGGCTCCAAACTGCAGCGAGCTGGGGGAGGCGGAGGTGAAACGGTAGGAGCACCAGTTTCGCCTGCCCTATCAGTTTTACTTCGCGGCGGCTTCCCCACACGAGACGAGCTTGGATTCTCGCATGGGCCATTTCTACTCCTTCTTTCTGTCATGGAAGGGAGGGTTCCGTCTTACCTTCGAGCCTTTTGTTCTTAAGCTTCTCGATTTTTTCTGGTTGGCTCCCATATAGTTGGTAGCCAACTCCTATCTTCTTCTCTCCGCCTTCCGCATCCTCTGTCGTCAATGCAGGGTTCCTCCTTCCTTGGACCTCTTCCATTATTTTTTCAAGTTGAAGGCGCATTCCTCGGTCGGGAAGGGCTTCTATTTCATCTAGGTGAGGCAGAACAGGAGCTGTGTCTCCTTAGCCGCGAATGACTACTCTCACAGGGGATGGAAAACTCAATTCTTCTGGGTGGGGATTTTTTTGGTGGAGGAGACTTGGAGGTGTCCCGTAATCCCCAATTTTCACCCGAACATTCCTCCGAGGCAGGACGAGTTCTCTTCGGATGTGGAGGAGTACACGGTCATTCTGATGAGGCATCGCCAATCCACGGAGGAGCTGGTGACTCCGGAGAACATCGAGCGCTGTCTTCTCACGTGGCTACGGCCAACATGTACGGGTGCCACGAATCAGCTTCTTCGTCAGATGATGAGACCATTTTCTTTTCCTGACCATATCTTCTTCTGCGTAGACGCCAGGCGGCTGGCTGAGGTGGAGGAGCCTACGACCGAGCGGGAGGTGATTGACCTAGGCGATGACTCGGCTGTCGATGAGTCGCGAGCTCCCGAGGGTCGTTCGAGAGCCCGAGTTAACGGCAAGGGGGTGACCCAGGAGGGGTCTTTCAGGCCGCGGGGGTCCAAGCGCAAAGATCTCATGGAGGGCATGATATGGGATGCCGTGAAGGCCAAGAAGCGGGCCAAGAAGGCTGGGTCTGACCCTGCTGTCGAAGGTGACTCTGGCTCGGCGGCTCTCCCCTCTTCCGAGCGAGATAGGGCCGACCCTGTCGGGCCAGCTCTCCCATCTGCCGAGCAAGAGGGGGGCGAGGAGGCCAGGGCCGCTTCTGGTGGCGGCGGCGCTTGATCGGCTCTCCCCTCAGCAGGAGCTGAGGGGGCCGTGGCCGCTTCTGCTGGTGGCGGCGGCGCTGGATCGGCTCTCCCCTCAGCAGGAGCCGAGGGGGTCAGGGCCAAAGCGGGTGACTCCAGGACCGAGGCGGAGGCTAGAGAGTCGAGCGAGGCAGGTTGCGCTCCGGGTGGCGGTGCAGGGGCTGAGTCGGTCGAGGCCGGGGGGTCGCGAGGAGTGGCGACGCAGCCCCAACCGACCAAGGCAAGAGGGGTAGATGAAGCAGCGGCTCGATCCAGGCCGGCCGACGGGGCTCCCGAGGGGATGTCGCTTGGAGGTGAGGTCCCTATTCCGGCTGCTCTGGAGAGGCTGGGCATCTAGGGCCCTCTGTATCAGAGATGTTGCAGCATAGCTGCGAAGGTGGTGAAGGGAGGAGACAGGCAACACTCCCCGCCCGCGGCCCTTGAGCTGGTTATAGAGGGCGACTTGATCTTGGCCCAGATGGGGGCCTCTCTGCTTAAGCTTACGCTCGGTCAGAGTCAGAATGGGTGAACCTTGCCTTGACCCTTGGCGAGTCCGACGGGAAGGTAGCTCGGCTCACCGAGGAGCGTGACGGGCTTCGGCAGGAGCTCTCCTCGGCTAGAGAGCTGGCGAGGGCGAGCCAGGTGGAGGACCGGACGCTGTCCGAGCAACTGGCTCGGGCCTGCGAGTCGCTCGAGAGGAAGAGCCATCTGCTGGAGGAGGAACGCTTGGCCCGCGTAGAGCTAGATGGCAGGTGGGAGGCTGAGCACGCCGAGCTGGTGGACCGGCCGGAGGAAGCCGTGCCTCTTCGAACGGAGGCCGAGGTTGATCAGGCTGAGGCGGGGAAGCAGATGGCTGAGGCCGAGCGGAGGTTGGCTGAGGCGGAGCGGGAGAAGGCCGAGCTCGCTGGTAGGGTGGGATCGGCCGGTGCGGAGGTGCTCGAGCAGTACAAATGCTCAAAGGCCTACCGGGTCGACCTTAAGGAGGCTGCCCTCCCCTACTATGAGTCAGCACTTCGCCGGGGCATCCGCAAGGGATTCAAGCAAGGCTACAACTGGGCCATCTCTTATGCGGAGGAGCAGGCGTCCAAGACTATCAATTTCCCGTCCGGGCAACGCTATGACTCAGATTTGTCATCCTCCGGCTACTCTGGTTCGATGTCGGGGGACGAAGGAGACGAGGGGGACTCGTCTTCGTTCGAGGGGTCGCCAACTCTAGATGCCTCGGGAGGGCGCGCAACCGAGGCAGTTCCCACACCGGTGGGGTCAGTGCCAGGGTCGGCCGTTGCCGAGGGTGCCGGGGGCAGACTTCCCGAGCCTTCCGCTTCCGAGCCTTAGGATGGGCCAGAGGCCTAATGTATCTATTTTGCTTTTTCTCCTTGTATGTTTTTTTCTTTTTTTTTTTGAAGAAGAAACTTCTCTTTTGTGTAAAGGAAGGTCGAAAATGTAAGGCAGTAGCGTTATGATAAAGACTTAACTCTTTTGTACTGCCGTTGCCGTGGTTTGACCAGTGTATCCGCAGTAGTTGGAAAGTGCCGATACTTTCTACGTGGATCTTACATAATGGTTGGGCGGGTGTCTGACAGGGTGTCTTTCCATTTTTTCATGCTTTAAATGCACGACCGCTTCGTGTGTCCCGCTGGGATGGAACTGAGGAGTTTGAGGTGACCGCTCGTAGGGAGAGGTCCCTTTAGCGTGATTTCTAGGGGAGAATCATTTTAGGCAAGTAGCCTCCCTTCGCCTATAAAAGGTCTGAAGGGCGTCCCTTCCTCTCCATCGCTTAGGGTTTCCCTGACAGTCTTTCCTCCCTCCTTCTTCACGAAGTGTTGTGCCATCAGATTTGAAGCATAGAAGACGCCCTGGAAGACGAGGCTGCAGACGATGGAGGGCAGAGAGTAACTTGCTGCTTCGGGTCTGAAGGGGGTTCGACGGCCGATGGATAGGTTAGAAGGGGGGTCGACGTGCGGAAGCACGTCGCCTTCTTTTATCAACTCCGACCGGCGCTTGCGGGGAGGTTGCTCGGGCAGAAGGTCCGACATGCTGGGGCATGTCAAACTCTTATCCCTGATCCGCCGACTCCATCCCGAGGGGAGGAGGAAGCCAATTAAGCTCCCTCCTTTCCGGGCTTTCACCTGCCTCCTCATCCAGCTCTGCTGGTTTCTTTTTCTCCCTCCCCTTTCACTCTTTGGAGGGTGCCTGCACTCTCTACCTTCCAAAGAGTTGGCAGATAGGAGGCTGTCTCTTGTATCCCTTCCTCTTCTTCTTGTTGTTTCCCCTTAGTCTTCCCTGCGCAACTTGGAAGATAGCCTTCCTCTGTCACCTTTGTTCCGAGTTGCTTGAGCCAACAGGGTCGACTATCCTTTATCCGAGCTAGTTTTCGCACGAGACAGAGTCAATGGCTGGACGCAGGAAAGTAAACTGGGCCGGCCGAGTGATGGGCTCGTATGGTGGCGCCAGATGGATTTTTGCTTTTTTGACATGTACTGTATTGGCTTTGGCCTTTCTGATGTACAAACAATTGTTTGAATGAAAGAGGAAGGAAATTTTTGCTTTATCTCATATTGCTTACACAACTGGGGTGTTCAGAAATAGAACTTGCGTAGTGTAGTCACATTCCACGTCCGAGGGATGGGTTCTCCTTCCATAGTAGATAACCGGTATGCTCCTTTCCCGAGCATCTCAACCACTCGGTAGGGGCCTTCCAAATTAGGGGATAACTTGCCCCCGGCCTCAAGTGGTCGAGAGGCTTCGGCTTTCCTGAGAACGAAGTCTCCCGACTGGAAGTGTCTGTCCCGGACTTTGGCGTTGTAGTATCGAGTGAGGCGACGTTGATATTCCGTGCTCGGATACTGGCAATCTCTCGGAGTTCATCCGCTAGGTCGAGGTTTTCGAGTAGTTTCTAGTCGTTTGCCTCGGGCGAGAAGCAGATGACTCGGAGGGAGGGATTGCCAATCTTGATGGGGACATCACCTCCCATGCCCATGTTCACAGCTCGTCTCCTCGCCCCGGTTGCATCCGGCATGGTTTAGTCATTTAATTTTGAGTCCTATGTAATTTTATTTGAGTCATTTGATGTATTTTCCCTTTTATTTGAGTCATGTTCCTAGGTCTTGCATTTAATTTCCTAAGTTTGAGTGTCATTAGATTGTGTAATGTGCTATTAGGCCCAATTCTTCGGGCTTGGCCCATGAGCCCCCCCTACCCCTTCGGTTATTTGTTATTGAGTCTTTTGTAAGGGACTTATTGTAAAATGTGGGTTTCCTATATATAGGGCCCCATTTCCTTCATTTAGGGAAAATGAATGAATCAATCAATGAAAAAAATGACATTTGAGACTCCAAAGCTTGGTTTAGTGGAGTGATTCCAACATTCTTTGGGTGAGAAACCCTAGGGGAGAGATTCCCCACCCTTCCCTCTCTTAATCCCTCTTTTTTTACTCCACTTTCTCTCTCCTCAACACCCAATTTCGAATTTTCTTCTCTCTCCTCCCTTCCCAACCACCTCAACCCCCACCTACCATCATTAAAGCCCTCCACTTCCCCATGGCCTCCATTACTCCACCCCCCTAGTCCCAAGAAGATCCCTCACCATTCCAACACCATCTTCCACATTCCAACACCACTTTCCCCATTCCAACACAATCAACCCCTTCCCCACACAACCCCACAACTTCCAAGGCCATTTCAAATTTGAAATCCACCCTTCCCTCCACTCACTTGTGCCCCCCCCCTCACTTTCTCCTCTCACCCACCTTCCCAAATTCGTAGCTCCTCCTCACACCACCTGTTAGACCCCCTTCCAGACCCCATTCTTCCATTTCCCCACCTTAGAACACCCCCTCCTAGACCCCCTCACAGCCCGGGCTTTCCCCACACTAATCCAACCCCATTTCCCCTCCCATATACCCCATTCCCCCCCATCATCATCAACCTACAGCTCTCAACTGAAGATCTACAGTAGACCAGCAACTTGCAGCGGCGACCACGACCTCCTCCGGATAAGTTTGAAGACCCAAGAGCCATCGCCGGAAGCGACTGCCAGTCGCCTTCGCAACCGAAGTGGTTTCGTCTTCTTCCGATCTCCGAGTCGTCCAGGAGGTCCATTCTCCCACAGCTGCGCGGTTCTACCTCGGCTGAGGACCTGAGCCGGCTTAGAAGCTCTGCCACGACCATCCCCGAAGGAATCAGTCTTCAAGTCCTTCTTCAAAGTTCTTCATCGGCTTGTCTACTTTCAGAATCAAGAAGCGGAAGCCCATTCAGCATCCGGGAACAGAAGTTACCAATTTTCTTCCACGGTCGCACGGCTCTACCTTCCCCAGTCTGCATCGACATTTACTCACTCTTATGGCTCCACAGATCGTCTCCGTTCTCTTCTGGCGTCTCTGTTTCTTTTACTGCAAAGAGGACTCACCTATGGTTCTAACGGCGCTGACGGAATCAAATTTGGAGTTTGGGAGTGGTCAGGACAGCCTCTGCATCCTACTGTTGGTGACCTGCCCCTGCTAGTCCAAGAAACAAAGGCCTTGTTCAAGCACCTGCCCCGTCCAGCAGCGACTCCAGAAGAAATTACAAAAATTCTGAGGCATTCCCCTTCCTGTTATGAAGGTTTCGCCGCCAGTCTCGCCATCAGCACAATTCTTGAGCAAGATCTACAATAGAAACACCGACTCTCTGTCCTGGTTCACTGACAGCAGGTAGATTCGACGTCCACCCTTGTTCCTCCTTCTTTGCTTTGGTTTCCCCACCCCGCTTGGCCGGCTGAAGGCCCCTCCCTGCGTGGAGGTAGTATTGATGTAATATCATTAACCCCCACCCCAAGTTCCCTCTCCCGCGAGAGGTGTAGTGGTGTAATTTGTTTGGGGCAGGTCAAGCGACACCGCCGCGGCGTGTGGGGATCCACTCGCCTCCCCGCTCGCCCTCGTCTCCGACCGGGACCGGTTTCTTCAAACCGGTCGAGTAAGTGCTCAAACCTTCACTCCAATTAGTGCTTGTCTTTCAATATTAGTTCTTAATTCCGCTGGTTATGCGAGTGAGAGCCCGATCCTCAAGCCCCATAAACTTGAGTGATCACCGTGGGAATATTGCAACCGGTGCCTTTGGCACTTTGTCGGCCCCCTTGATTTGGGCATCCCCACCCTTTGGGAATCAAGTCTTGGCCTTGCTGGCCCTCTACCAGCAAGGGCCCAACCCCACATCCTCCCCTTGGCATTGCCAAGTCACCCCGGGCTTGGGTGAGTGACGATAGAGCGGTGGCCTGTTTTGAATGCGATTGTGCTTGCTTGCATTAGGTCCGAGGTCGTGTCACATCAAGTGGTATCAGAGCAAGTTCTAGACTTGTCTCTACTAAGTCTTGTCCTAGGGCCATTGCATTTATCACTCGATCATCATGGCCACTTCCTACTTAGCCTACTCGTCTCGCTTGGACCCAATAGATGCCTTTGTGTTTGATGGATCCCAACCTAGTTTATATCTAGAATGGGAAAGCTCCATAGATCACCACTTTGGGAGGTTCACCTTGTCAGGGTCTATGCAAGTCAACTATGCCAAAAGTTTGCTATGGCGCCAAGCTAGGAATGAATGGCAAAACATTGTAGGCTTAAGGGAAGTTGGAAGGCAAGAGCCAATCGACTCTTGGGTTGAGATGAGAAATGAACTTAGGAAGATTTATGCCCATATGGACCCTCCTATCACCATAGAGGAAGCCCAAGCTCCCATCAGTAAAGAAGAAGAGCCTCAATCTTCCCCCACCCCTCATGGTCTGGATCCTCAAAGGCCATGCACCGTCACACATGGCACCCTCACCATAGATGAGTCCATACTCCAATGGCTCAAGCAATGTCCCACCCTCCCTAGCTCACCACCATTGGGATATAAATCCCAAATTGTTCCCACCCGACCTCCCTATGTCACTTATCAAAACTTCTACTCTGTGGAAGACTTGGGAGATCTTATGGATTGCCTACATTGGCAAGCCCACTTAACCGACCTACTAGCCATGGGACCATTGGAGCCTAGCACCGTCAACTTTGTCCACCCATCCATCGGTTCCATCACCTCCCTTTGCACAAGTGGGCATTATACTAGTGAGATCCTCCTATTTCTCCCCTTGGAGGAAGAACCCATCCCGGTCTACTCCCCACCCCTTGAGATCCCAAGTACCTTGAACAGTCAACCCACTAGAGACCTTGGACCAACTACTTGGGAGGAGGATGACTCACCACCTTGTAAGGACCTTGGGGACATATAGTTCCTCTCTCTAGGTAGCCCTTATCATGATCCCTTTGACCCATTCCAATGGGAGTACAGATACCCATGTGGCCCAACCACCTTATCCACCACCCACCTTCCCCTACTCCAACCCACCGTGATGGATCAAACCCACCCCTTCCTAGACTCGGGTTACCCCTTGGGAGCCATGACCTTGGGCCATATATCCCTAGGTAATCAGGTTGTACCCCACCCCATGATGACTACCTTCTTAGATCCATTCGATCCTTTCCAATGGGAGTTCAAAGGTTGTCCCACACCTATACACATGGAAGTCACATTTGGGAAAAGCATGCATGTGTCTAGGCTTACCATACCCCTTGGCATGAACACTATGTTGGGTCCATTCATTCATATCACCCACATGTCAAGTAGAAAGTATGAGTGGTCCACATTCGGATGTCATGGTCCTCCTTCATTCATCATGGATCTTAAGCATGTCAAAAGCATCTACGGATGTCCGGGTCCCCCCACATTCATCACCACTTTGCATGATAGGTTCACCTACGGGTGCCCCGGCCCACCTAGGCCCACCAAAGTCTACATGACAACATTGCATGATAAGTCCACATATGGTTGCCCCGGCCCTCCAAAATCTATCAAAGTCTTCTTGGCATCAAAGCATGATTGGTCTACTTTTGGTTGCCCAGGTCCACCCATCACCCCTAGAATGTCAACATTCACAAAATTGCATGAAAGCCTTTGCAAGCACATAAGCAAAAAGAATGAGGCTTATAAGAGGCGGGCCGACTCTCATCGGCGTCACCAAGAATTCCATGAGGGTGACTTTGTGATGGTAAGGACGGAGAGGCTCTCCCCGGGAGCCAACTCTAAACTGAGGCCACGTGGGGCTGGTCCCTTCCAGGTCTTGAGACGCATTGGTGCAAATGCCTACAAGTTAGATCTCTCTGAGGAGTATGGAATAAGTCCCACATTCAATGTTGCCGACCTAGTCTCATATAAGGAACCCACGGTGGTACCTAGTGAGGAGATTGAGCCTACGTCTTTCCTTGAGAGAGCACCCACCCGTGAGGAGAGACCACCAGCCAAGAGAGCCCAGCGTGAACAAATTGAACAAATATTGGATGAACAAGTCACTACCACTCGGAGCAAGGTATACGAGCGCTATCTCAGCAGGTGGATGGATCAGTCTCGTTCGGAAGACTTGAGGGCTGTACCACTTCTACACCCTCCAAGGAGGGAAGGACACTTACTCGACGGAGTCGAGTTCTCCGCACCCCGGGAGTATGATGGGGACATCACCTCCCATGCCCACGTTCACAGCTCGTCTCCTTGCCCCGGTTGCATCCGACATGGTTTAGTCATTTAATTTTGAGTTCTATGTAATTTTATTTGAGTCATTTGATGTATTTTCTCTTTTATTTGAGTCATGTTCCTAGGTCTTGCATTTATTTTCCTAAGTTTGAGTGTCATTAGATTGTGTAATGTACTATTAGGCCCAATTCTTCGGGCTTGGCCCATGAGCCCCCCTACCCCTTCGGTTATTTGTTATTGAGTCTTTTGTAAGGGACTAATTATAAAATTTGGATTTCCTATATATAGGGCCCCATTTCCTTCATTTGGGGAAAATGAATGAATCAATCAATGAAAAAAATGTCATTTGAGAGTCCAAAGCTTAGTTTAGTGGAGTGATTCCAACATTCTTTGGGTGAGAAACCCTAGGGGAGAGATTCCCCACCCTTCCCTCTCTTAATCCCTCTTTTTTTACTCCACTTTCTCTCTCCTCAACACCCAATTTCGAATTTTCTTCTCTCTCCTCCCTTCCCAACCACCTCAACCCCCACCTACCATCATTAAAGCCCTCCACTTCCCCATGGCCTCCATTACTCCACCCCCCTAGTCCCAAGAAGATCCCTCACCATTCCAACACCATCTTCCACATTCCAACACCACTTTCCCCATTCCAACACAATCAACCCCTTCCCCACACAACCCCACAACTTCCAAGGCCATTTCAAATTTGAAATCCACCCTTCCCTCCACTCACTTGTGCCCCCCCTCACTTTCTCCTCTCACCCACCTTCCCAAATTCGTAGCTCCTCCTCCCACCACCTGTTAGACCCCCTTCCAGACCCCATTCTTCCCTTCCCCCACCTTAGAACACCCCCTCCTAGACCCCCTCACAGCCCAGGCTTTCCCCACACTAATCCACCCCCATTTCCCCTCCCATATACCACATTCCCCCCCATCATCATCAACCTACAGCTCTCAACTGAAGATCTACAGCAGACCAGCAACTTGCAGCGGCGACCATGACCTCCTCCGGATAAGTTTGAAGACCCAAGAGCCATCGTCGAAAGCGTCTGCCAGTCGCCTTCGCAACCAAAGTGGTTTCGTCTTCTTCCGATCTCCGAGTCGTCCAGGAAGTCCATTCTCCCACAGCTGCGCGGTTCTACCTCGGCTGAGGACCTGAGCCGGCTTAGAAGCTCTGCCGCGACCAGTCCCGAAGGAATCAGTCTTCAAGTCCTTCTTCAAAGTTCTTCATCGGCCTGTCTAATTTCAGAATCAAGAAGCAGAAGCCCATTCATCTTCTGGGAACAGAAGTTACCAATTTTCTTCCACGGTCGCACGGCTCTACCTTCTCCAGTCTGTATCGACACCTCCTCACTCTTCTGGCTCCACAGATCGTCTTCCTTCTCTTCTGGCATCCCCGTTTCTTTTGCTGCAAAGAGGACTCACCCATGGTTCTAACGGCGCTGACGGAATCAAATTTGGAGTTCGGGAGCGGTCAGGACAGCCTCTGCATCCTACTGTTGGTGACCTGCCCCTGCTAGTCTGAGAAACAGAGGCCCTGTTCAAGCTCCTGCCCCGTCCAGCAGCGACTCCAGAAGAAATTACAAAAATTCTGAGGAATTCCCCTTCCTGTTACGAAGATTTTGCCACCAGTCTTGCCATCATCACAATTCCTGACCAAGATCTACAACAGCAACACCGACCCTCTATCCTGGTTCGCTGACAGCAGGCAGATTCGGCGTCCACCCTTGTTCCTCGTTCTTTGCTTTGGTTTCCCCACCCCACTTGGCCGGCTGAAGGCCCCTCCCTGCGTGGAGGTAGTATTGATGTAATATCATTAACCCCCACCCCAAGTTCCCCCTCCTGCGAGAGGTGTAGTGGTGTAATTTGTTTGGGGCAGGTCAAGCGACACCGCCGCGGCGTGTGGGGATCCACTCGCCTCCCAGCTCGCCCTCGTCTCAGACCGGGACCGGTTTCTTCAAACCGGTCGAGTAAGTGCTCAAACCTTCACTCCAATTAGTGCTTGTCTTTCAATATTAGTTCTTAATTCCGCTGGTTATGCGAGTGAGAGCCCGATCCTCAAGCCCCATAAATTTGAGTGATCACCGTGGGATTATTGCAACCGGTGCCTTTGGCACTTTGTCGGCCCCCTTGATTTGGGCATCCCCACCCTTTGGGAATCAAGTCTTGGCCTTGCTGGCCCTCTATCAGCAAGGGCCCAACCCCACATCCTCCCCTTGGCATTGCCAAGTCACCCCGGGCTTGGGTGAGTGACGATAGAGCGGTGGCCAGTTTTGAATGCGATTGTGCTTGCTTGCATTAGGTCCGAGGTCGTGTCACATCAAGTGGTATCAGAGCAAGTTCTAGACTTGTCTCTACTAAGTCTTGTCCTAGGGCCATTGCATTTATCACTCGATCATCATGGCCACTTCCTACTTAGCCTACTCGTCTCACTTGGACCCAATAGATGCCTTTGTGTTTGATGGATCCCAACCTAGTTTATATCTAGAATGGGAAAGCTCCATAGATCACCACTTTGGGAGGTTCACCTTTTCAGGGTCTATGCAAGTCAACTATGCCAAAAGTTTGCTATGGCGCCAAGCTAGGAATGAATGGCAAAACATTGTAGGCTTAAGGGAAGTTGGAAGGCAAGAGCCAATCGACTCTTGGGTTGAGATGAGAAATGAACTTAGGAAGATTTATGCCCATATGGACCCTCCTATCACCATAGAGGAAGCCCAAGCTCCCATCAATAAAGAAGAAGAGCCTCAATCTTCCCCCACCCCTCATGGTCTGGATCCTCAAAGGCCATGCACCGTCACACATGGCACCCTCACCATAGATGAGTCCATACTCCAATGGCTCAAGCAATGTCCCACCCTCCCTAGCTCACCACCATTGGGATATAAATCCCAAATTGTTCCCACCCGACCTCCCTATGTCACTTATCAAAACTTCTACTCTGTGGAAGACTTGGGAGATCTTATGGATTGCCTACATTGGCAAGCCCACTTAACCGACCTACTAGCCATGGGACCATTGGAGCCCAGCACCGTCAACATTGTCCACCCATCCATCGGTTCCATCACCTCCCTTTGCACAAGTGGGCATTATACTAGTGAGATCCTCCTATTTCTCCCCTTGGAGGAAGAACCCATCCCGGTCTACTCCCCACCCCTTGAGATCCCAAGTACCTTGAACAGTCAACCCACTAGAGACCTTGGACCAACTACTTGGGAGGAGGATGACTCACCACCTTGTAAGGACCTTGGGGACATATAGTTCCTCTCTCTAGGTAGCCCTTATCATGATCCCTTTGACCCATTCCAATGGGAGTACAGATACCCATGTGGCCCAACCACCTTATCCACCACCCACCTTCCCCTACTCCAACCCACCGTGATGGATCAAACCCACCCCTTCCTAGACTCGGGTTACCCCTTGGGAGCCATGACCTTGGGCCATATATCCCTAGGTAATCAGGTTGTACCCCACCCCATGATGACTACCTTCTTAGATCCATTCGATCCTTTCCAATGGGAGTTCAAAGGTTGTCCCACACCTATACACATGGAAGTCACCTTTGGGAAAAGCATGCATGTGTCTAGGCTTACCATACCCCTTGGCATGAACACTATGTTGGGTCCATTCATTCATATCACCCACATGTCAAGTAGAAAGTATGAGTGGTCCACATTCGGATGTCATGGTCCTCCTTCATTCATCATGGATCTTAAGCATGTCAAAAGCATCTACGGATGTCCGGGTCCCCCCACATTCATCACCACTTTGCATGATAGGTTCACCTACGGGTGCCCCGGCCCACCTAGGCCCACCAAAGTCTACATGACAACATTGCATGATAAGTCCACATATGGTTGCCCCGGCCCTCCAAAATCTATCAAAGTCTTCTTGGCATCAAAGCATGATTGGTCTACTTTTGGTTGCCCAGGTCCACCCATCACCCCTAGAATGTCAACATTCACAAAATTGCATGAAAGCCTTTGCAAGCACATAAGCAAAAAGAATGAGGCTTATAAGAGGCGGGCCGACTCTCATCGGCGTCACCAAGAATTCCATGAGGGTGACTTTGTGATGGTAAGGACGGAGAGGCTCTCCCCGGGAGCCAACTCTAAACTGAGGCCACGTGGGGCTGGTCCCTTCCAGGTCTTGAGGCGCATTGGTGCAAATGCCTACAAGTTAGATCTCTCTGAGGAGTATGGAATAAGTCCCACATTCAATGTTGCCGACCTAGTCTCATATAAGGAACCCACGGTGGTACCTAGTGAGGAGATTGAGCCTACGTCTTTCCTTGAGAGAGCACCCACCCGTGAGGAGAGACCACCAGCCAAGAGAGCCCAGCGTGAACAAATTGAACAAATATTGGATGAACAAGTCACTACCACTCGGAGCAAGGTATACGAGCGCTATCTCAGCAGGTGGATGGATCCGTCTCGTTCGGAAGACTTGAGGGCTGTACCACTTCTACACCCTCCAAGGAGGGAAGGACACTTACTCGACGGAGTCGAGTTCTCCGCACCCCGGGAGTATGATGGGGACATCACCTCCCATGCCCACGTTCACAGCTCGTCTCCTCGCCCCGGTTGCATCCGGCATGGTTTAGTCATTTAATTTTGAGTTCTATGTAATTTTATTTGAGTCATTTGATGTATTTTCTCTTTTATTTGAGTCATGTTCCTAGGTCTTGCATTTATTTTCCTAAGTTTGAGTGTCATTAGATTGTGTAATGTGCTATTAGGCCCAATTCTTCGGGCTTGGCCCATGAGCCCCCCTATCCCTTCGGTTATTTGTTATTGAGTCTTTTGTAAGGGACTTATTATAAAATGTGGATTTCCTATATATAGGGCCCCATTTCCTTCATTTGGGGAAAATGAATGAATCAATCAATGAAAAAAATGCCATTTGAGAGTCCAAAGCTTAGTTTAGTGGAGTGATTCCAACATTCTTTGGGTGAGAAACCCTAGGGGAGAGATTCCCCACCCTTCCCTCTCTTAATCCCTCTTTTTTTACTCCACTTTCTCTCTCCTCAACACCCAATTTCGAATTTTCTTCTCTCTCCTCCCTTCCCAACCACCTTAACCCCCACCTACCATCATTAAAGCCCTCCACTTCCCCATGGCCTCCATTACTCCACCCCCCTAGTCCCAAGAAGATCCCTCACCATTCCAACACCATCTTCCACATTCCAACACCACTTTCCCCATTCCAACACAATCAACCCCTTCCCCACACAACCCCACAACTTCCAAGGCCATTTCAAATTTGAAATCCACCCTTCCCTCCACTCACTTGTGCCCCCCCTCACTTTCTCCTCTCACCCACCTTCCCAAATTCGTAGCTCCTCCTCCCACCACCTGTTAGACCCCCTTCCAGACCCCATTCTTCCCTTCCCCCACCTTAGAACACCCCCTCCTAGACCCCCTCACAGCCCAGGCTTTTCCCACACTAATCCACCCCCATTTCCCCTCTCATATACCACATTCCCCCCCATCATCATCAACCTACAGCTCTCAACTGAAGATCTACAGCAGACCAGCAACTTGCAGCGGCGACCACGACCTCCTCCGGATAAGTTTGAAGACCCAAGAGCCATCTTCGGAAGCGTCTGCCAGTCGCCTTCGCAACCGAAGTGGTTTCGTCTTCTTCCGATCTCCGAGTCGTCCAGGAAGTCCATTCTCCCACAGCTGCGCGGTTCTGCCTCGGTTGAGGACCTGAGCCGGCTTAGAAGCTCTGCTGCGACCAGTCCCGAAGGAATCAGTCTTCAAGTCCTTCTTCAAAGTTCTTCATCGGCCTGTCTACTTTCAGAATCAAGAAGCAGAAGCCCATTCATCATCCGGGAACAGAAGTTACCAATTTTCTTCCACAGTCGCATGGCTCTACCTTCTCCAGTCTGTATCGACACCTCCTCACTCTTCTGGCTCCACAGATCGTCTTCCTTCTCTTCTGGCATCCCCGTTTCTTTTGCTGCAAAGAGGACTCACCCATGGTTCTAACGGCGCTGACGGAATCAAATTTGGAGTTTGGGAGCAGTCAGGACAGCCTCTGCATCCTACTGTTGGTGACCTGCCCCTGCTAGTCCGAGAAACAGAGGCCTTGTTCAAGCTCCTGCCCCGTCCAGCAGCGACTCCAGAAGAAATTACAAAAATTCTGAGGAATTCCCCTTCCTGTTACGAAGATTTTGCCACCAGTCTTGCCATCATCACAATTCCTGACCAAGATCTACAACAGCAACACCGACCCTCTATCCTGGTTCGCTGACAGCAGGCAGATTCGGCGTCCACCCTTGTTCCTCGTTCTTTGCTTTGGTTTCCCCACCCCACTTGGCCGGCTGAAGGCCCCTCCCTGCGTGGAGGTAGTATTGATGTAATATCATTAACCCCCACCCCAAGTTCCCCCTCCTGCGAGAGGTGTAGTGGTGTAATTTGTTTGGGGCAGGTCAAGCGACACCGCCGCGGCGTGTGGGGATCCACTCGCCTCCCCGCTCGCCCTCGTCTCCGACCGGGACCGGTTTCTTCAAACCGGTCGAGTAAGTGCTCAAACCTTCACTCCAATTAGTGCTTGTCTTTCAATATTAGTTCTTAATTCCGCTGGTTATGCGAGTGAGAGCCCGATCCTCAAGCCCCATAAATTTGAGTGATCACCGTGGGATTATTGCAACCGGTGCCTTTGGCACTTTGTCGGCCCCCTTGATTTGGGCATCCCCACCCTTTGGGAATCAAGTCTTGGCCTTGCTGGCCCTCTACCAGCAAGGGCCCAACCCCACATCCTCCCCTTGGCATTGCCAAGTCACCCCGGGCTTGGGTGAGTGACGATAGAGCGGTGGCCCAATTTGGCCCGTTTTGAATGCGATTGTGCTTGCTTGCATTAGGTCCGAGGTCGTGTCACATCAAATCTCCAACGGGATCACGGCCTCGGTGCCGTACACCAGCTGAAAGGGACTCTCACCGGTTGCCGCTCTGGGAGTTGTTATGTGCGACCAAAGTACGTTCAGAAATTCCTCAAGCCAGCTGCCCTTGTCTTTGCTGAGCCTAGTCTTAATGCCTTTTAAGATAGTCTTATTGGCATTTTCGACCAGCCTATTAGCCTAAGGGTGGGCGACCGAAGTGAAGTGATTGCGAATGTTCAGGTCGGCACATTTGTCTTGGAAATAACGAGAGTCAAACTGCCGACTATTATCACTCACTATCACTCGGGAGATGCCGTAGCGACAAATGATCGACTTCCAGACGAAGCTCCACATGACTGTCTCGGTGATCCTAGCTGTAGCTTCGGCCTCGATCCACTTGGTGAAATAGTCGATGGCGACGATGATTAACTTCTTCTGGGCTTGAGCCGTAAGGAATGGCCCAAGGATGTAGATCCCCCACCGAGCAAAAGGATAGGGCTTGGCTAGGGTGATAAGCTCCGTTTCCGGCTGATGGACCAAATGGTCAAATCGCTGGCATCGGTCACACTGTCGTACGTAGGTCGAGCAGTCATGCTGTAGAGTGGGCCACCAGTAACCCTGTCGAAGCAAGATCCTGGCGAGCGACCTTCCTCCTTGATGCGCTCCGCATAGGCCTTCGTGAACTTCTTGAATCGCTCGGTTGGCTTCATCAGTACTGATGCACTTCAGGAGGGGACCGGAGAAGGATCTGCGATATAAATTACCGTCCAGAATGATGAATCATCGAGCTTGGTACTTCAATCTCCGGGCTTCCCGAGGGTCGGGAGGCTCCTGGGAGTCTTGGAGCCACGACAGATAGGGGGTACGCCAGTCGCTTGAGGAGGCCGAGTCAACAGCCATGAGCTTCGAATCAATGCTCGGTCGCTCTAGCTCTTCGAGAAGGACCGATCGAGTACTCTCTGGGTCAAGGGAGGAGGCTAGCCAAGAGAGGGCGTCTGCTCGGGAGTTTTCCTCCCGAGCTATTCGGACTACCTCAAAACTCTCAAACTGTTGTGGCACGGTCTTGACCAGTTGGAGGTATTTGACCATCGGTGCTTCCCGAGCTTCGTAATCGCTGTTGACCTGGCTAGCGACCAGTTGGGAGTCAGTGTGGATTCTGACTCGCTCAGCCCCCAACCGCCGGGCCATGCGGGCTCCCGAGATAAGGGCTTCAAACTCGGAGGCATTGTTGGATGCCTGGAAGTTGAACTTCAAGGCGTATTGCAGCTCTACTCCTTCGGGGGACTTCAGGAGGATACCGACACCGCTCCCGGTCGAGTTGGAGGATCCGTCGATGAACAATTCCCAGGTTGGCCCGGGTGCGGATGGAGATTTTTCTTCGGTCGGGATGGTGCTCTCGGCGATGAAGTCAGTGAGCGCCTGTCCTTTGATGGCTGAGCGAGGCTGGTACGATATATCGTAGGCCCCAAGCATAATGGCCCACTTGACGAGGTGTCCCGAGGCTTCAGGGTGAGTGGGGATCCACTTCAGTGGTTCGGCGGTCAGAACGATGATGGAGTGCCCTTGGAAGTGGGGTTGAAGGCGCTTGGCTGAGGTAACCAACGCTAGCACGAGTTTCTTGGTTGCGGGGTACCTTCTTTCAGCCTCGTTGAGCACCTTGCTGGTGTAGTAGACCGGTCTCTTGACTCCAGAGTCATTTCTGACTTGGACCGAGCTAACTATGGATGGTGTTGCCGAGAGCTAGAGATGTAGGGCTTCACCTGGAACGGGCTTGGACAGCACCGGTGGTGTAGCCAGGAACTCCTTAAGCTCAGTGAACACTCTTTGGCATTCCTCGTCCCATGCGAACGTAGCAGATGCCATTTTTGGCCCCCTCAACAGTTTGAAGAAGGGTAGGCATCGTTCGGCCGCACGGGACAGGAATCGGTTGAGCGCAGCAATGCGCCAGGTAAGGCGTTGAACGTCCTTGGTGCAGGTGGGGGGCCGCATGTCCAGGATGGCCTAGACCTTGTCGGTGTTGGCCTCGATCCCACGCCGAGTCACCAAGAAACCCAAGAATTTCCCAGACCTTACTCCGAAGGCACACTTGGTGGGGTTTAGCTTCATATTGTACCTCAGGAGAGTGTCGAAGGTCTCAGCTAGGTCGGCGAAGTGGTCTTCGGCCTTGGGGGTCTTGACAAGCATGTCGTCGATATAGGCATCGACGTTCTAGCCGAGCTGTCCCTCGAACATATGGTTGATCAGCCGCTGGTATGTTGCTCCAGTGTTCTTCAGCCCAAAGGGAATCCGGGCGTAGCAGTGCACACCGAAGTCGGTGATGAAGGCGGTCTTCTCGATCTCTTCTGGATCCATTCTGATCTGGTGGTAGCCTGAATAGGCGTCCAGGAAGCTGAGTATCTCTTTGCCCGAGGTTGAGTCAACCAGTTGGTTGATGCTCAGAAACGGATAATAATCGTTTGGTGTGGCAGTCCACGCACATTCGCCACTTTCCCGAAGCTTTTGGCACTAGGACGACGTTGGCCAGCCACATCGGGTATAGGATCGATCTAAAAAGACCAGTCTTTTGCCCCTTGGTGACTTGCCCCTTGATGACCATCTGCTTCTCTAGCGCATGCTTCCTTCTGCGTTGTTGTACGGGCTTCATGGTCAGGTCGAGGTTGAGCTTATGCATCACTATCTCTTTCGGTATCCCTGGGAGTTGATCATCAGACCATGCAAAGACTCGGATGTACCTGGAAAGGAATTCTTTGTATTGCTGCTAAACCTCGGATGGTAGGTCGGCTCCAATCTTTACTCCTAGGGTCAGGTCATCATTTAGAAAAATCGTTAGCAACTCGCCTCTAGGCTCGAATGTTGCGGGTTTTTCCTCAACTTCCCGGGGGCCCTTATTCTTCCTGTCCAGCCTTATGGCTTCAACAGAGATATTATAGCACCTTCTGGCCATCGCCTGGTTGCCCCAGACTTCCCCCACACCATGTTTAGTGGGGATCTTCATCTTTTGGTGATAGGTAGAGGGCACCGCTTTCGTTCGGCTGAGGATCCCCCGGCCGAAGATTGCATTGTATGCTATCATACCTTTGATCACTATGAAGTCCACCATAACCGTAACAGTTTTGGGTAGGGTGTCGAGAGTAACTGGCAAGCTTAGGGCTCCCTCAGGATAAGTGGCCTAGCCATTGAACCCGCAAAGGGGTGTTCGGATCGAGCGGAGTTTAGACGGATTCTCCCCCATCTTAAGAAAATACTCATAAGACAATACATCAGGGGCACTTCCATTGTCAACTAGAATTCTTTCTACGTTACAATGGTTTATCGTGGCCGATATAACTTGGGCGTCGTCATGCGGGGTGGTCAGCCCTTCCAGATCTTGGTCGGAGAAGACTATGACCTGGGGCTCACTTGGCGGGGCCTTGGGAGGCTCGATGGCTCGGCTCGCCCGCTCAGCATGATGCTTCCTTCCTCAGCCACTATCTCCTCCTGATGCAGCTCCTCCACTGATGACATTGATGTGGACCCCACGAGGGGTGTTATCGATCTCTTCTGGGGCGCCTCGATCTTCCTTATGCCCGGCCACAAACCGGGATAGGTGTCCCTGGCAGACGAGGCGCTCGATCTCATCCTGGAGCTGGTGGCAATCGCCGGTATGATGCCCGTGATCGCTATGAAACAGGCAGTGCTTGCTGCGATTGCTACTCTTCGACCTTATTGGCTCGGGTTGGTGGAGGAGGCCCGAGCCTTTGATATCTTCATAGATCTCATACACCGGAGCGGTTAAGGGAGTGTACCGCTCATACTTTCAGGACGGTTCTTTGTGCTCCCCATCTCGGTTCTGCCTTTTTCCTTGGCCCGAGCTTGACTCGAGTGGTCACTTCTTGTCCCCCTCCCGACCCGAGCCGGTTGCGCCTCGACATGCGCTGAGAACTTCTTCGCACTCAGCATGGCGTAAAGCCAGAGTCACTAGCTCGGCAAGGGTCGAGGGAGGGTGGAGAACAAGTTCACGGTGAAGGTTCTTGTCCCGGGTGCCTCCGGTTAGCGCGGTTATGGCCGAGGCTACATCCAGGCGGGGGATTCTAAGGGCTTTCAACTTAAATTGATTGATATAGGTCCAGAGTTTCTCCTGTTGCGCCTGTTTGAGAACCAATAGCCCTGCTACCGACCTTGGGGGGCCGCTGCCGGTGAAACTCTCTTTAAATACTCTCCCAAACTGCTTGAAGTCTCGGATGGATCTGGGGGCGAGGGCCCGGAACCATGCTTGGGCTCCTTAGACCTGGGTGGTCACGAAGGCTCGGCATTTGATGGCGTCAGACGCCGCGTGAAAAGTCATTAGGGTGTCGAAGCTGTCGAAGTGGTTGGTCGGGTCGCCCTGACTGTCGTAAGGCTTGAAGGTCGGAATGGAGATTCTGGGAGATACCTCTGCCTTCAAGATATAGTCGGAGAACGGGGATTTCTCCTAGTCCTCGGCTGGGGAGGTCTTTTGCAAGGCGCGTAAGGCGCGTTCCTGCTCTGCGAAGTGCCTCTCAAACTCTCACAGACGGAGGGATAACTCCGGCTGCCGTTGCGCCGTCGGGCTAGGGGGACGCGATGGCAGGCTATCGTGGCATTCCCTGGACACTTCGGTCTCCGGGTGTGGACTGCGTGCCCCAGGTTTTCCCCTTTTCGGCGTGGAGGAGGCCTCTTGCTCCGAAGGAGGGGCTTGTGAAGGCCCTCCTGACCTGTTGCAAATAAGCTGCCATCCTCGGAGGGTGAAGCGACCTCCAGCAGTGTGTTGGGACGCGTCTCCGCGGGGAGGGCTTTCCGGAGGGACGCGTGACCTTCCTTCCCTAGCCGCCTGGGTCCTCATGAGTTCTACGAGGACATCCAGTTTTACGTTGAGGGCTTGGAAAGCTTCAGCGCCCTCGTTGGGTGGTTTCCCTATCATCGCGGGCAGAGGTGGTTCGTCGGCTGGGGTGCTGGCGTTGGAGGGGGGAGTCTTGTGCGGCCTGAGAAGGGCCTTCTCCCCCCACTATCATGGCCTTCCCCCTATCGCCGGTGGATCTCCTCCCTGTACTTCTTCGCACCATGCTGGCTCTTTGATCGCTTCCCACAGACGGCGCCAGATGAAGAGGGGTGATCTCATGCTGATCCTGAGCTGGAGAAGATGATCACCGAATAGTGAACTGCAATGAAGGGAAACGGATCATGGGGCCCAGGGGTGATTCCCTGGGGAAAACTCTCCGATGCCTAAGTCAGTAGAGCAGTGGTGGAAACTATGAAGGGAGGAGGAAGGAGATACACGAGATCTCTCTCCACCAGGGTGGTGAAGTGGTTCCTGCTCTGGGAGTGTAGGCGTGAGTTGGCCTTACCTTTCGCTGGAGGGAGTCCCAGGTTCAAATAGTGCGCCGGTCTCATGAGTCCCGTAAGCTGAGGAGTTTTAGGCGGGAGTTACGTCCTCAACGTGGGCTCTTTACGTCCTCTGAAAATCGTGGGATCTTTATAGCCTTGAGGGGTCGTGGGTCCTTTATCCTTCTGAACTCCTGCTCATAAAGGGCTCTCAACGATAGCGTGGATAAGCAATCGTCGGTCGATCCAAGCATGGAGAGTGCCAACCCTATCCGGGCGATAGGCATAGCTCGGATGAGGCTCGGTCGGAGTGGGCGCTGAGCGCTAGCCTTTATCCCGGCGAGGGGATAGATCGGTCGTGGGTCTTCCTCCGACCTAACCGATGCTCGGGCCTTCCGAGCCTGATGGCCGCCGAGGAAGTGCTTGATCCCGAGTAATCTTATTGGGCTTTTATGCTAAGTGGGCCCCACGGGCGATCACTTAGATGAGCTGGGCCTCGTTTGATCTTGATGGACCTAGTTCGGCTTGCTCTTAAATGGGCTACAGAAATCCCCCTCTCCACTGGTAATGGTCAGAAGAGGCCCAGTGGTGGGCCGAGTTTTTCTAACAACAAGAAACCCAGGGAAGGTGAGAAAAAGGTTGGACCAGCTGTGCCGTCCAAGGCAGTTTGCAAGTATTGTGACCGTCCAGTTCACAAGATGGAAGAGTGTTGGTGCAAGTTAGGCACTTGTTTGAGATGTGGTAGTAGGGACCACCGAATTCCAGAGTGTCCCCTTATTAATGAACCAGTAGCATCTGATAAGTCACAAGGAAGTTTCAAGCGGCAGGGCAAGCTCCAAGCCCTCCAGGAGGCAGAGACTGAGACCCAGGCTACCGAGGAAGGAGGTATTGTCGAAGGTACTCTTACTATTCTTTCCAAGCCAGCATTAGTACTTTTCGACACTAGAGCCACTCATTCTTTTATATCTCTGAAATTTGCTAAGACCTTATCTGTGAAACCGGTGTTATTGGATTCGCATCTTATGATATCCACCCCTATTGGTTCGGGATCCGAGATTAAATATTATTATCCTTCTAGTAAGGTCTTGATTAATGGTTGTAATTTATCTGCCGATTTAGTATGCATGAAGATGAAAGATTATGGCATGATCTTAGGGGCTGATTGGTTATCTAAGCATGGTGCTAGTGTTCATTGTAGATCAGGAGTAGTGTCTTTCCCTGGATGCCCTGAGCTTTCTTTCTCTGGCTCTAGACAATCCAAGTCCGTGCCGCTCATCTCGGCACTTCGGGTGGATAAGTTGTTAAGAAAGGGATGTCAAGCATTCTTGGCTTTGATTTCTTTAATTGATAAGAAGGAAGTGGAGTTGAGGGACATCCCTGTTGTTCAAGATTATCCAGAAGTGTTTCCGGATGAATTGCCAGGTCTTCCCCCAGAAAGGGAGGCGATTTTCTCTATTGATCTGATTCCTGGCGCTTCACCTATTTTGAGAGATACTTATCGTATGTCCCCTACTGAGTTAAGAGAATTGAAGGTATAGTTGCTAGACTTGCTAGAAAGAGGGTTCATTCGTCCGAGTACTTCCCCTTGGGGTGCTCCTGTTCTTTTTGTAAGGAAGAAGGATGGTTCTTTGAGATTGTGTATTGATTATCGACATTTGAATCAGCTCACCGTGAAGAACAAGTACCCATTACCAAGGATCGATGAATTATTTGATCAGATATCTGGAGCCCAGTATTTCTCAAAGATCGATCTCAGATCTGGGTATCATCAGTTGAGGATAAAGGATGATGATATTTTTAAGACGGCATTCCGTAGCAGGTATGGGCATTTTGAATTTGTGGTGATGCCATTTGGACTAACTAATACTCCTGCAGCTTTTATGCAGTTAATGAATAGTGTGTTCCGGCCCTACTTAGATCAGTGGGTCATGGTATTCATCGATGATATTCTGATATATTCAAAGAGCAAGGAGGAGCCTGAAAGGCACTTGAGGATGGCATTACAAATATTAAAGGATCATCAGATATATGCCAAGTTCAGTAAATGTGAATTCTAGTTACAAGAGGTGTCTTTTCTAGGGCACATTATTTCTAAAGAGGGAATCGCAGTAGACCCTTCTAAAGTTGAGACTGTACGTAATTGGGAAAGACCTGCGAATGTAACTGAGATCATAAGTTTCTTAGGCTTAGCAGGCTATGTTGTCCCCGGTAGATGGCAATCAAGTGGGGAGGGGTGAATTTATTGACAATAAAAATTTTACCAACAACAATTTTTGCAAAAGATTAAATGGATGGACAAGAAATGAAGCACACTCTTCTCACCCGTTGATGCTAACACACGAACAATGGAAATATAGGGAATCCCTAGATAATCGAGATTTGAACAACACTCCGCTCGACAAGAAGCCCACTCGTGAAAGAACGTAGAAGCAAACCACAATGAACATGAGGATTTTAGGTGGTTTGGGTTCACAACAGTGTCCCCTACGTCCACCCCTCACAGAGTGAGGATTGCTTCTACTATAGAGTGAAAACCCACACACACACGATGTGAAGCACACAGCCACACACACACACACGTGCACTGCGACCAGCAAACGCACACACACACACACACACACAGTATCTCGTTCAAGAAATATTTAGATATACAATGATCCTTCAAAACTGAAATAGAATGAACAAAATGTATGCAATAAAGATCTTGAGGTCGCTAGAAATCCCCCTTTTGACGATGAGCAGGCTGTGGTTCCTCGTTCCCTAGAGAAGGTTGCAAGATGTAGACGAATCTTCAAGAGAAAGCCCAGATGATGATGTGCAACTCGAGATCCTTATTGCCTAGCTTCATATCAGGATGAAGGCCTTTGAATCTGGCTCGAGCTGCATCATATCTGCAAGGAGCTTGGGTAGATTTTGCGCTCACAAGCCCTCTCCCTTCTTTCTTCCGCTGCAAGCACGCAAACCCCCAAAAACAATAAGAGAATGTTCTATTCGATTCACTTTTTAGGTCGCCCAATGATGGGTTTTATACCCCTAAGGCTAGGGGACACGTGTACGATGATAGGAGCCTCGGATCTCACACTTTTAGGGCAAAAGCTTAGAGATAAAGTAGCATTCGTACGGGTTCGAAACGTGTTTGGCGGTGCCCAAACTATAAGGGTCGACCCTTGGGGTCGACCCTCGTGGACCTCCAAAGAGATCCCAAACAAGCTTAGATGCTGGTACAAGGAGGGGTCGACCCTCGTGGTGCCAAACCATAACCCGAACAGATTTGAAAAATAAACCGCACAGGGGTCGACCATTGGGGTCTACTCTCGCGACCAGCCAAACAACAACCCGTGCGGTTTTGAGAAAATAATGCTCAGGGGTCGACCCCTCGCGGCTGGGTTTAAGGAACCCGTGCGGGTTGAGATAAACAACATACAGGGGTCGACCCTTGTCCCTGGACAGCACAAAATGAAACTAAAAACAAAACTAAGTGCTATGAACATCAATGGGGTTCACCGTTGGGATCACCCCATTCAAAAGAATTATTTCTAAAGCATGAAGGAGTAAATACAAGATCAAAACTAACTAAGATCAAGACCATGACGAATTACCCTTAGAGATCAACACAAAAAGAATCTATCATGGATAAACAACCGAACAGGTGAGATGAGGTTGGGATAGATCTCACCAATCGACCTCGAATCTCTTAGACAACAAGGCTCATTAGTGAAATCTGTAAAAACCACAAAACCAGAGTCAGAGTGGATCTTTAACAACGTCAACTCATAACACTCACTTAATTTGGATTCTCTTGAACTTGCAAATTTCATCCTTTGACTGCACTAGTGAACCATGCTTCAGGAGAGACAATGATCAAATGCAAGTGGTATATACTAGAGCAGCCCAAAAGAAAACTCATTCAAATTTATTCAAACATTCATTCTAGACTTATATAGTGTTTGGTCATCATCAAAATCTTATTAAGTGAGAACTATCACATAAAGGGGGTTCAACAATCTCC
>JAHNEJ010003048.1:0-39944 GCA_022559845.1 Amorphophallus konjac
CCTGTTCAGTGGCTGACAGTTCAGGGAGCCCCTCATATACAGCGGTCTGTTATGGCAGGAATTCGGAATCAGCATGTCATCCTCTGTGAATGTAACTGACGGCCCAGAATTCACTTCTATCAAGAGTGCTTCATATTGTGCCGGCGACTGCAAGGCATCAACAATTGCTTGGCGAGCCTCTTCACTCAGAGAGAGAATCTCCCAGATGGAGAATCTGGTAGGGAGCTTCTTTAGCATTTTCATGATCCGACTGCCCACCCTGACATTAGACAGTCTCATTTCTTCCGCCCATCAGGGTTTTGGAGGTTCATGTGGTGCCCGTGGCCTCTGCTGCCCAGTGCTGGTTTCATCCTCTGGACTGATTTCTTGGGGGGCTTCTTCTATAGCAACGGCCCCTGGTGCTGTCAGAGGGTTATCCCCTTCTTTCTCATTCTGCTTGTAGGCTACAGACGCCGATTGCTGAGGTCTCTTGCCTTTATCTGGCCCAGCCTGTATCGACTGCCCATTTTCTAGACTAGACAGAAATTCCAGAAATGTTGGAGTTTGACCTCCTTTCTTCTTTTCTTGGTACAAGCTGGCAGGGGGAGGAACATGGACACCTCGTACTTCCGGTTCGAGAATCTGGTAGGGCTGTTCCCCTCTGAACATAATGTTATGATTAGCTGGTGGTGGGCGCCCCCACCTTCTTCCGGAGCGTGTTGCATGTGCTGAGGTTGAGGCCTCGGCATGGTTGGCTTCTAGCGGGGCATTTGATGTTTAATCCTCATCACCCTCCCTGGGCGAGGTAAAGAGTGCCGACAGGGTGTTACATTGTACTGTCACGACCCTCTTTCCCTTCTTGGACTTGAGCCGTCTCTTCTTTTTCTGGGAATTTGGCTTTATTGGCCCCTGACCCCAGAAGGGTTCAGTCTCAGCTTTTTCTTGTTCTGCCTCTGACTGCTCTTTAATTTTCAATTCTTTGAGCTGTTCCCAGAGTATACAGTCTTTCACCAGCAGGTGCCCGGGCTTTTTCTGCTCATATTCATCGAGCCCATTAATATACTGCTGTAAACGCCTGGCTGCAGGACTTACTTCCTTATGTGCAGGTAGGGGGACTTGTCTTCTCCGGTTATGAGTGGGGATCCGGATGACTGGCCCTGTCTCAGCTGTGCGCCATACTGGCTTTACTGGAGGCGGTTCAGGTCTTGGTGTGACACCGCGGATAAATGCTCCATTGGTTTTGGCTGCGGGAGTCTTCTTTCTGTTCTTTATGGGTTTCATCTGCCATCCTTCCTGATCCTTCAGTGGGGTGAGGAAGCAAGCTTCATAAGTATGCCTAGTACATTCTTCAACGGCCTCCTTAGGCAGCTGCTGGTAGATTGAAATCACATTGGCGGCCATTTTTAATGCCGGAGGCTCATATGGACGAGGTGGCTCTACCTGGTAATCTCCCAGCTGTAGCTCGCCCTTTTTGACCATGCCTTCCATAATATCTTTGAAGACGTAGCAATCTTCAATCGCGTGCCCCAGCGCACGGTGATATGGACAGAACAGTGGATCACCTTTCTTTGCCGCGTCATCGGGTCTCTTTGGTTCAGGCAATGTTACCTTGTTGAACTTGTATGCCCAGTTGAATAGTGCGGCTGCCTTATCTTTCGGGAAAGAGTACGGCTTCCTAATTTTGTTTCTCAGAGAGACCTTATCTTTTCTTTCTGCTGTGTCTGCTGGCGGGGGAGCTTCATCTGCCCCCTTCTTCCCTTTCTGTTGCTCGAAGGTTCTGAAATCGACGGCGTTAGCCTCAGAGTGCGATGGTCGTCGATCGTTAAATTTTCCTTTCGGAACAGTTGGAGCATTGGCCGTCGGACGCTTAGACAGGAACGTCTCGACCTCCGCCACTATATTGTTCAATCGGTCAAATGTTCTGACATCTGCACCAATCATCTTTTCCAGTACCTCTCTCCTGAGGCTCTGCTTACATATTTGCACTGCATCTTCTTGATGAGGAGGTCTTCTGCATCTCATAGCTAAGTTCCTCCACCTTTTGATGTAGTCCAGTGCTGTTTCATCTTGCTTTTGCCTGGTTGCATATAGTTCTGCTATTGTAATTTCTCTTTCCATGATGTGAAATCTGTCGCGGAACTTTCTTTGCATATCAGGCCAATCGGTCACCGACCCAGCCGGCAGGCTTGAATACCATTCAAAGGCTATCCCGGTGAGGGATGAGCTGAAGAACTTAAGCAGATAAGCTTCATCAGCTGCCAAGTCACCCATAATTGTGGTATAGTAAGATATGTGCTCCCTGGGAGAGCCCTGGCCATTAAAATTTTCAAACTTCGGCGGCTTACTGACGCCTGGCGGTAGTCTCTTAGCGGCATACTGGGGAGGATATGGTACCTTGTACACATCGTAGGTACTAGCATCATCACCAGTCTTTTCAGACAGCTTCATCTCCACAATCTTTTCAATCATCAGCTTCTGGGCTATGGCTGGATCTATGTTTTCCGGGAAGAAGTGAGCTTGTTGCTGACTGTAAGGAGTTGTCATCACAGTTGCGCGCAAGGCTGGTGCGGCAGGCTGCGTCTGAGATACAAACGGCTGAGCTACCATCTGCTACAGAACGGGTTGGCTTGATGCTTTTCCCTTATCAGCCGGTAGAGGATTAGCTGTGACAGCCATTTCTGTTGAGCTGGCAGTCTGCCCCACAGGCTCGGCTTGCTTGGAGACCGGTGTAACTTCATGCCTCTCATTTAGCTGTCTTCTGAGAGCATTGATCTCTTGTTGATATCTTCTAAACATCATCTGGATCATGGGATCCAGGGTTGACGGGATCTGTAGATCTTCTGAAGTCCCTTCAGCATCATCGACGAAGGGATTATCTTCATCTTCGGCTGTCACCACATTAACTGTCATAGTGGTGATCTTGCGGACTTCATCATTAGTCTTCATCTTATCTTTTGCCGCCTGGCCTCTTCTTGTGACGGGGCCTGGTCTGGTTGCCAGTCTGAGCAGTTCATCTGATTGTGTCGGTAACATATCCTGCCCTTTGACAAGCCCGGCCATATTGCAGGCAAAGATCTGCATCTTTTCCCTCTGCCTGTAGACTTTCCTTCTCACCTGATCGGGGTATTTGAGCCGGTCAAAGACTGATATTCTTTCTCTAGCTTCTTCCCTGTGCAGGTCTTCTCTCCTACACCCGGCTCTGTGGCCTTCTTCATAATCATTGGAATCGGAGGAGGAGACTCCAAGCATCACATCTTGAAGGGCTTCTTCTTCTTCTTCATCCATGGTGCCCAAGGCACGGGATAATCTTTGCTGCCCGAGGGCGGAGTTCCCCAGGTAGTGAAAGTAGTCTTGAGCCACTTATTTCATCTCCTCTTGATTGTGCCTTCGTGGCTTAGGTTGGAGCATCAATCTTTCCTGGCTCTTCTGCTGATAAGCCAGTCTCCCCACCTGAGCAGTCAAGTGCTCGGCTTTGCAGTATTTGAATATATCGGCCTATCTGGCACAGGCTCTTGGTCTTCTTAGAGTGACAGCAGCGACTGGTTCGCTTATTCTCATTTCCTCTTCCTCCCTGAACCTTCTACTCCCATCATGGCAGCAGTTGGCAGCATAATTCTTTCTTTCCCATCTTTTGCCCCCAGCCATGGGGTGGGTGACCGTGAGGTCTTCCTTCTGCTGATATCTTCTGCCCCTCATCCTGGGGCGAATAGTAGTCAGATTTCATCCTTCGTTCTCTTCCTCATCTCTCCTACCCCGAGCCCTAGGGTGAACAGCAACAGCATTTCTTATGTCACTTTCTTCTTCTCTTCTGCTTCCTGCCCTGAAGCGGGCAATAGTGGTATCAACAATGTTTTCTTCCTCTCGAGCTGGGACCCAGCTCTGGATTTTCTTCGGCCGCCAGATCTGCCTGAACTTGGGCGGCTTCGGCGCCAGTGGCCTTCTATCCTCCTCTTTCATGTCGACCCTCCTGGCAGCTAGTACTCGGAACCTGTTGGTAGTAGGCACCATCGGGACGATCGTGTCTGGCTTGACCGGCCTTGGGCAACCACTGAGGTTTACCCGAACATCTCCAATCAGCATTATTTTTCCTGAGTTGGATATCCGACGACCCGCAGCAGTGGGTCGGGCTCTCCTGTCGGATCTCCTCCTTCTTCCAGCAGCAGAGGATGTGCCCCTTTTCGCCTTGTGATGGACGAAGCAGGCCACGACCTCAGGAGTATCCTGCATCACCTGGCTCATTTTGGGGCTGGTAGCTTGCGTCAATGTCTCGACAACAGTCTTTTGCTCCTGGTTGTCAATCTCAAGCAAGTCAGTGAAGATGAGGCCCAGGCAGTTGGGCATCCTGACAGCAGGCGGCATCGATCCGAACGAAAGAGGTACCGCTAGGTAGCCCTCTCGAACATGTACATCGACCGCTTGTTGATCAAAGCGTACAGACATGATTCTAGCCGTCATCGTAGCTTCCTGAAAATAGAGAAAGCACGGAATCAGAAATTTGAGGGGGGGCCCACTGGGCCTCCTATTTTGGCGTAGAGATGAAGGGAGACTAGGTCCCACCAGGCGTGCCAGACTTGTGGACGCGAGATTTTTTTATCTTTCCTTTATTATTATTGTTTATTTATTTATTTATTTATTTATTTATTTGGTTTGTTAGGCGTGCCAGTCACATGTGTGACGATTTCATTGTGTGCTCGACTTGACTTGGTCAGTCGATTGTGAAGTCCGAGTCGGGACCAAAAGTCCGCCATACCATAAAGGCTATGACGTTAATTACGCCCTTCCTAAGAAGGACAACCCTTGATTAAACGCCAAAATAGGAGGCCACTCGGGGTGATAATAAAAGAAAAATAACAGTGCGTGATATTGAAGATATTATTATTCTGAGAAGGTAATTGAGCGAACGATAGTTTATTAAATCAGCATGACCCCCCCCCTTGTGTAGGTCGTGCCGGGTGGAGATAGGACACCGTCCACGCAGCGGCGGGGCGGAGCCTGGACAGTCATCGGGGACATATCCCCTTTCATGTTCCTCATCCAGCCAAAGGCCTCGCAGTATTCATATTCCCCGAAAAATCGAGCCAGACGGGAGGTGTATGATGGGCACTTCCCGGGACTTATCGGGGTTAAAACATCTATTGACATTTCGGCAGCATCTCCCCATAATCTGGATTATGTCCAGGGGAGAATAGGCTATCACCCACGGAGTGTCGGGATGAAAGCCGAGAAAAAGGAGGGGGCTAACCCCCCCACACTGTACATGTATGCCCTGGGGCAATGTTTGACTCTTCCCTTATAGGAGCCGGTGACACTCATGCAGTGGCAGAGCTCACCTCAGCTAAAGGGGTTGCTCATAAACCCGGTACGGATCAGTGGAACATAAGGGAGTCTGACTCCCTTTAATTTTATCCTCGGGACAGTTCTGGTGACTCATGGACATCCCTAAGTTGGTTTGATAGAGGTGTCGGAGGCTTGATGGGTGGCGGAGTAGGCTCTCGGCGCACCTTGGATTGGCCTGGAGGTTCCCGGCGCCAAGGCAAGGAACAGAAGGGGGTTCCCAGCGCGCCCAGGAGATATGCTCTCGGCGCAAGGGCCAAATGGCCAAGGGATGTTGTCGGCGCCAGGGCCAAATGACCAAGGGTGTGGGCTTCTCGGCGCAAGGGCAAAGAGGCCAGGTTCCCACCGCGCTGAAGAGAAGGCCAGGGAGTTCCCGGCGCTGGCTTCCCGGCGCGAGGAGGAATTGCTCAAAAGGGGGGGGGGGTTCCTGGCGCGCAGGGGAGAAGGCCAGAGGATGGGCTTCCCGGCGCTATGGCAAAGCAGCCAGGAGTTGGTTTTCCTGGCGCGGCCAGGATGCAAGGGTTCCCGGCGCGAAGGTCAGAAGGCCAGGACAGTTCTCGGCGCCTGAAGGATAGAGCGCCGAGAGCTGTTCATCTGATTTACTGTATGCGGGGCCGAGAGGTGTGAGGGCGCCGGGATAAGAACAGAGCTTTACGGTACCCTGTTCTTGAATCTGTTGAGGATTCAGGGGTTTTCCTGGTGATTCAGGCCAAGATAGACGGGCCTTGGGAAATCAAAGAGCCCAATTCATCAGACTACAACTGACTTTGGCTTGGATTTCGAAGGGAAGGCCGGAGGCGGAGAGTGATTTGGGGAAAACACGGTTTAGGGTATCTCTGTCACCAGCGTTCCTAATGATCCGTGAGGATGATTTCAGTATACTCTCCATCATCTGGGGGCCAAGAGATGACTGCCTCTGGCCCCGGGGATGACTTCGGCAAAGCCGATGAGCATGAATGCAACATCTAAGACCGAGAGGCAGTTGCTATGTATCTATGCTTTGCTTCAGAGGCCAAGGGATAGTCTGTCCCTGGCTCGGAAGCAAGCATGAGGAGCGTTCAAGAAACGAGTGAATAAACAGGCGATCGATCGAACTGGGGAGGGGGATAGCATGCTATTGAGTCTTAAGAAGAGACAGACAACACGGGGGATGAGAATAGAGCTTCAGAGGAATAGACAGCAAGCCTCAACGGGAGCCTGTAGTTTTTATTCATTCGAACATCACGGTTACACTCGCACATCAGGGGCAATGCATAAAAGAAGGTATAGGCAGACTATGCCTTGCCCTAGCAGAGTAAAATCGGCTGTGATATCACAGCATACATCAAAAGGGGGAAGAGACAGAAGCAATCGAAAATTAAAATAATGAACTACAAAAAAATGGGGATGGGAGGGCGGAGCATTGACTCCTCTCCCTCCCCGTTGCCCACCTTCAATCTGGTTTCGAGACTCCTCTCTTCTTTTTCCCTTCCGCCTCTTCCTATCTCGGATCAGATTGCAGGCTCTCCTCTCCTCTCCTTGTTTTTTTTGTTTGTGGCTATCTTTTCAGGCTCTCTGTCCTTCTTTGCTATCTGCTCTAACTCTCTCCTGCCTCTTTTCGAATGAGGGGGTTTTATATCCCTCGTTGGTGTCCTCTCGACAGGCTCGTCCCGGCGCGTCTCAATTGTAGGCAGAGCTCCCGGCGCGTGGGACTCAAGCTTCTCGGTGCCGCTTTTGGGCTTCGACAAGGGGATCCCGGCGCCACTTTTATAGGCCCATTTAGGGCTTTTAAGACCTCACATAGACTTCGGCCTTTATTGGTCCTTCAAATGTATCAGGACCCGAGAAGGCCCTCCACTGGTGACACAGCTTCTATTGAGATCATTCAAAGATTTTCATCAGGACCCGAGACACCCGATATATATAAAAACACCTTGTGTATATGTATATATATTAGAATTATTCTACTTTTGACCCCTGGTCATCCGGGGTTAAAGATATGAACGCGCTAGCATAGACTAGCGCGATCTCGATGACCGAGCTAGGGATCTTTAGCGTGATCATGATCAGTTCATTATATTATTATATGTATATTTTTAAAATTTTATAGAAAAGGACGGGGTCTGTTTGAACGCGCTATATCGGGCTGGTGCGTTCAGAACGCGCTATTGAGGTATATCACGTTCTGGACCTGATGAAAAAATGGGAATACCCCTCCAATCAAATTGCCATAACTTGTTCATTTCATAACATAATTTAATAAATGAGCTATCAATGAAAAGAGGACAGAAAAATACACAAGATAGCATGCTTTAATTATAGTTTAGCCTAAGAGACACCTATCTTTTTACAGATCTAAGGAAATATCCCCCAATATAAAGAAATCCTTTGATCTCCAAATCCTCCTTCAAATCTCCACAAATCTTCATAGCAGCATATACTTAACCTCCAAGGATGGTTTAAGGGTCGAATGGGGTTCTATTTATAGCCAAACCTTGGCCAAATTTGTCTCCTCACCTAATTCAACCAAACCCATTAAGTCCGAATTAGAAGAAAAATGGCATTTCTCCTCTTAATCTAGCCCATCTTAGGTGTGAAAACAATGTAAAAATGGCTGGTCCAAGGTGAGCTGTTAGGTAAGGGTTGATTCTTGAGTCAATCTTCTAGAAATGGGGTTATTTTAATCCCTTAAATATCATATTAAATATGTGTTACGAATTTAAGGTTAATTTAACATTTATTAAATCCTTTAATCCATTAATTCAACCTATTATGGATTATCCAATGGGCCAATTGTAATCCTAATCCATTACATGGACTTTTATTGGGCTTACTATGATTTATCTAAGGTTTAAAGCATTTAATATCTATTTACTTCTAGTTAATTCAAGTAAATTCAATAAACTAGTTTATTTCATATAGTAAAAATGTAATTTGATTATTTCATGAAACTTTTAATTACATAATGAAATTGAAAATTTTACTTCTCATTTTTAATTGTCGGGTTTCTACATGTGGAAACTGCTGCAACTGCTGTGGGGGTGGAGGTCGGAACTACTGTGGCTGTGGAAACTGAGCAGGCTGCTAGGCATCATTGGACAATCACGCACCACATGTTCTACCTGATCACATCGAAAACAAACCACTGGCATCGTACACTATCTACCCGGATGGCTCTCACCACATCTGGGACATGCTGGAGGTTGATTCCCTGCCGATCCCTGCCACTGAGAAGGTGCAGGTTATTGTACACTACTAGCCGAAGCTTGCCGGTCATATTGCTTCTTAGACTTCCTGAACATCCGCCTAAATTTTGACTTCAAGGAGGAAGAACCACTAGTAGAAGGGACAGAAGATGGAACCCTTGGCATACTTGGCTGACCACTCGATTGCTGCTGCTGCTCACATTGCTGCATTGGCCCTGCTTGGGTCTGCCCTTGAGTTTTTGCCATATCTACCTCTAATGCTGCCGCTGCTTGTTATGCCATATCCGAATCTGCCACTCTAGTTGCAATAAGCGGTTGCCTTAATTCTGGCCTCATCTTCAGTCCTTCATCAGCCATGATATGCGGAGCATATCGACCCAATTCCACGAATTTAGTTCGATACAGCACAACGGTCATGTCACCTTGGACCAACTCCATAAACTGGTACATTTTGTCCATTCAAAGATAAGCTGGACTGTATGTACATTCAAAGGAAGAGACAAACTCTCGCTAATCGATCAGTCGGAGAGGACGAGATTGGAATGTCATTTGCCACTCTGTAGTCCACCAAGCAAGTGCCGCCCCTTGCAACTGAAAAGTAACCAGCATTACCTTTTCATCCTCAACGCACTCCATGGAGCGGAAAACACGCTTAGTAGCATCCAACCATGCCCTTGCCACATTTAGATCAAGCTGCCCTTCAAATTGGGGTGGGTGAAATAAGAGAAACTCCTTCAAGACTCGACCACGACCACCTTGGGAAGACAAGCCTTCACCAACAACCGGGTCAACACGGCCTTGACCTCTAACATTCACTAGCGGAGGCGATGAACCGCTCTCTTCTCCTTGAACATCCACGTGCACTCTGGCTTGGAAACACGTCCTTCGCTTAGGCGCCATTAGTTCAAAAACATGCGAGAAAACACACGAACAAAGGAAACATAAGTAATCACATAAAATAGCCCACTACCAGAAAAAGCGGGATTTCAGACGGATATTTCAGATGGATATTTTTCCGTCTTAAAATCCGTCTGTATTTGTGACGGATTAGTTTCCGTTACAAATTCCGTTGTTATTAAAGACATACTATATTCCCTCTGAATATCCGTCTATAATTAGAGACGGAATATATTCCGTCTTTATATCCGTCGTGATTTGGGACGGATATTCAGACGGAAATAATTCGTCTGAAATCCGTTACAAATATTTATTACCTCTAGTGAAATTTTCCCCCTTCTTCCCCCCTTCCCCCGCGACGGATCGAGCTTTCCCCCTTCTTCCCCCCTTCCCCCGCGATCTCCGTCTCACTCCCACTCTCCCTCTCACTCTCTTTCCACTATCTCCTTGCCGAGGAGAGGTCCACCGGTGCCGTAGTCGCCGTCGCGGCTAGAGCCGCCGTCGCCATCGAAGCCTTCCTTGTCGTCATCATCGCCGCCAGAGCCGCCCTCGCAGTCGCCGTCGAAGCCTTCCTCGTCATCGTCGTCCCCGCAGAGCCGCCCTCACCGTTGCCGTCGAAGCCGTCCTCGTCGTTGCCGTCAAACCCGTCCTCGTCGTCACCGTCGGTGGCGCGTTGTCGCCATCCTCTCCGGTCTGGTAAGTCCCCTCCCTCACCCTCTCTCTGTAAAACTCTCCCTACCTGCCGCGCCTCCTCCATTGCCATTGCTGCATTTGTTGTTCCTTTTTTTTTAAAGCTTGGGGATCATCAGGGAGGGCGGGGGTTCTAGCCGATCTGAGAGGGGGAGGTTGGTCTGGGAGGGGGAGGGCTTCCAACAACTATTTTGGGGGAGGAGGGTCAGGCTCGGAGGGGGCCGGGGGTGCTCTGGCAGAGGGCGGTTCAGGCATGCAGGGGGATCCAGCAGGGAGTCCTGGGTGGGGGCTACGGGTTAGGAGGGTTGGGGGTTCCAATGGGGGGTCCGGAGGAGGGTTCCGGTGGGTGAGGGGCTGTCTGGGACTGGGGATTTCAGGGAGGGGGTCTCTGACGTGGGGTCCGGGGTGGGGGCCACTGGCTGGCAGGGTGGGGGGTTCCAGTGGGGGGGGAGTCTGGGGGAGGAGGGTTCGATTGCGGCAGGTCTGATGGGGGGTTGCTCTGCGAGTGGGGTGGTTCAGAGAGGGGGGATCCGGCAGGGGGTCTCGGGTGGGGGCTCATCTCTGGGAGGGTGGGGGGTCCGGGGGAGGAGAGTTCAGGTTGGTCCAGGGGGGCTACTCTGGGAGTGGGAGGTTCAGGGAGAGGTGCTACAAGGGGTCCGCGGTGGGGACTGCTGGCTGGGAGGGTGTGGGGCCGCGAGCTCGCCTGAATATTGCTAGAGGGAGAAAGGGGGTAGGGAGGGGTTGGGAGGACTGTTGGTCGAAGGGTGGGGGTGGGGGTGCAAGATCACGCGAGCCACTCCGGCGGGTGGGGGGGGGTTAGTGGGAAGAGACTGGAGAGGGGGGGTCCAGTAAGATGACGTTGGCAGCCATCATGAGGGGGATCAATATGAATGCATGGTTTATGCAGAGCCCAAGTGGCAGCTGACAGCTTGCTATGCAAGAGAAGGTGAGTGGTTGACTCAATCTGAGCATTTGGACATCATAAGTATTTAGAACACAAAGATATTCCACTCTGCTGGACTCTTCTATCAGTGGGTAAAATTCTATGGATGAGCTTCCACAGGAATAGAGAAACTTTGGGGGGAATGAAGGTAGACCAAATGAGAGAGTATGGAAAGGATTGATCAGCTACAGTCAAGTGCTTCCTCCATGAGCTGATAGTAAAATCTCTTGTTGCAGTGAGAGACCATACCCTTGTATCATTGGGCAAAGGATCTTTGTTGATATAAAATGTGGCTGCCCGAGCAATGTTTTGTGGAAGAACATGCCGAATAACATTCCAATTTGGATTGAGAGTATTACTCAAATCTTGAATGGTGATATTTTTGTCCTCGATGAGCCTCCATTGACTGGGTAAAATAAGGTCACTGAGGGGTTTATCACCAAGCCATGTATCTTTCCAGAATGAAAATAGCCTAGGGGCTTTGAAGAATCTGTTGTGTTTTAGAATTTGGTCCTTAGCAGCTAGCCAATCCATTCTCGGAGCATGTATCTTAAGGATTTAAGTTTAAGACAAAAAGTAGTGATAGCAGATGAAGCAATAGGGATGGTTCTCCAATATTGATCAACAACCTTAAGAAAAAGCTCATGGCTAGTCCACATTTGCTGAAAGTAAAATTTACTCTTAAATTTGTTGGGAAACATCAATTTAATAAGTAGAGGCGCGTGATCTGAGGCCTCTCTAGATAAGTGTTGCACCGTGATTGGGTACAAATTCAGCTAATTAGTATAAATGAGAACCCTATCTAATGTAGCCCAAATCCCCTTCTTGCCTTGTTGATTATTGTGCCATGTATACTTAGAACCCACATAACCAGCATCATATAACATTATTGTGCCATGCTCCAAAGATTCCAAACTGAATGCACGAATTGCAACCATAAAGGTAGGTTTAGTTCTGAAAATGGGAAAACTGGGAACTCAAGTTCAGACAGTGTAAACGTCATCTCACGTGCATGAATTCAAGAATTTCATTCTACATGCCTGAGTTCAAGCATACTTTGCCATGAATAAGCCCAAAGGGGTTTCGTTCTGCATACAAGAAATTAGAAATGCAAACTTAGTGCATGAACTTAGAGGTCCCATTGGCGTATGGCTAAGTTCGGAGAAGGTTCCCATATACATAAATATAGAAATTTGTTTCTGAATGCATCTACTTGTAAATAAAGGAATAATTTTTTAAAAAAAAATTAGTGCGCCCACAACAATAGTCGACTTATAGCAATAGGTAAATACTCAAAAAATTCTGCTTGTGATTTCCGTCGGAATATCCGTCTGCATTTCAGACGGATTATGTCGATCAGAATATCCGTCTGAAATTCCAACGTTATTTACAACGAACAATATATCGTCTGCATTTAGTCTTAAATACAGACGACATATCATAGATGGTCAGAATTACCGTATGAAATTTGTAACGGAAGAATTTCTGTCTCAAATCCGTGGGAAAAAATTTCTTTTCCCTAATACACGCACGACCCTCTCACCGTGCCTTTGCGTCCGGGAGACCGTCACCCACCCTAGCTAGCTCCCGCGTCCGGGAGGCCAACAGGGAGGGGGTCGCTGGGGGGTGGGAGGTGCACTGGGTGGGGGGGAGGGGCTAGCAATAGGGGGATTTCGGTGGGTGGGGGGGAGGGGGAGGAGCAGCAAGAGGTGGTCGCTGGGGGGAGGGGGGTGCGGTGGGTGGTGGGGAGGGGAGAGGGGGAGGTGCCAGCAGGAGGGGGGCTCCGGTGGGGGGGAGGGGCCAGTAGGAGGTCTGGGAGGGGGTCATGACTCGCGACGAGTAGAACACTACAACAATATCATGACCCTATCTAACCCTTGTGAGGTATATGCTTACTCACCATCCCGGGTAAACGAAGTGTCACTAACAGTGCAAAAAAAGCCAGACAGGAAGTAGCACACAAAAGTGTAATCAGCGGGATTTAGATTAGAGATAGCGGCGATCAAAGACCAAGATGATCTAGCAAGGTCACTAGAAAGGAACAAATGGTCCTTTGTTTCAGCATGGGGCATTCGATAGTAGAGACACATAGAGCATATGCAAACACCGCACCTGATCTGATTATCAGTTGGCACCGCCGAATGGTAGACCCTCCATAAGAAGAGAGAAGTATTTGATGGAATAAAGGAATCCCATATCTTCAAGGAAAAAGAACACATGGATGCTGAACCAAGAGTCCTATGAAAGGAGGCAACAGAAAATAAACCGATGCTATTGGGGCACCAAAATCTCTGATCCGGCCAGTCATTAATTAATATGGAGAACACATTTGTAAACGAAACCTGTTATGTCTACAATTCTTCTGATAACAACAAGAGAAGCTTTATGGGAAACTATAAAGCTGCTTTTATTGCTGTTAACTTTCTGATCAGGAGAATCCTCATAGTCTTTTATGAAAGCCAACAGACATCTGACGTTCTTGGATGAACCATTAGAAAACACCAATGTGTCATCGGCATACAGTAAGTGAGATATTTGCATACTACCACGAGACACATGAAAGTGTTAAACCTTCCCACTGCTAAAAAGGCTGGTAATGCCTGTGCCTAAAGCTTCTTCAGTAATGATAAACAAAGCTGGGGCCAAGGGGTCACCCTATCGGACACCCCTTGTGGATTTAAAATAAGCAGTTGTCCTTCAGCAGAGACTCCTTATCACACCAATCTCCATTGTCAGTTTTGATTTTGTCAATGGTCATTCTAGCTCTCCTTTGTTTCACTTGAAGATGATAGAACTTTGTGTTTCGGTACTTGGGAGAGCAACGAAGACCTGGAAATCAGTCATGGAATTGATATAGCCCATAGTGCCCCCCTTCTTCTCCTCGGGAGATAAAACAAGATTAAAGTCACCCCCCTTCTTCTGGTCAACTAGATATCCTAGGAATCAAACACTTTGTAAATTACTTAGGAGACTTTATACATCCTGACTTTGACATATTTGTCTAAGTTGCACACACAAGATTAGATTGTTATTTTTTTAGTCATAATTAGACATCATCCAAATACTGAACACAACACATTGGTCTAGTTCTAAACAGCCCCCCTCCCCCTCCCCTGGGGCTTGTTCTTTATAAGAGAACCCACCCACCCAATTGAACCTTGTCTTATGATGATAAGAAGATATAGAGAAATGGAATGACCACATATCTTAAGTAGTACATATATACAAAGATGTGGATAAATGCAAAGAAATCAGAATTCTCTATAGCAATAGGTAAATACCCAAAAATTTCGTTTTGTGCTTTAAAATTATGTGGAATTTAATTGCATGTAAATATATTTTTAAATCTGATTGTAATAGAAATTTGATGTTAATTTGACTAGAAATGTAGATTGTTTAGCTTCGTTGTTCTTCATTTGAAAAATTTTGTAATTTGGGTGTTATTTAATTTGATATGTGCATAATGATTATTGCGTTGTTATTTAATTTTATGTTATATAAATGCATGGGGTATTCCCTGTGAGTTGAGGTGCGTGGGTGCGACCTAACATTACACGCACCTCAGGAGAGCGCGTTAAAACCGTGTCAATGTGCCTTCCCGTTCAAGACTTTGGGATTGATGTGTATGTTCTCATTTGTTTATGAGAATGTATATATCTACCTCAAAGTCTTGAATTGTCCCGTTTGGACAGTCTGTGAATGTTTGATCGCACTTAGGCAGTCATTTACTATATATGTTTGTATGGTTTGTTGAGAATTTCGGTTGCGTCTCCTCACTCTTCTCTGATATACCATTATTGATTTTGAGTGTTTTCTTAACCACTTACTTGTAAGTGTTTAAGAAAATTTCAAAATCAATAAATATATTTGGTATATCGGAGAAGTGTGGGGAGATGATGCCGAAATTTTTAGCAAATCGTGCAGCACATATAGTAAGTGATTGTGCGATCAAACCTTCATGGATGGGTTAAAAAGTGATAATCTAATCAATATTCCTCTTCCAACTGCAAATGGTCTATGATGAACGATGTGAGGAAAGGGTCGGGTGTAATATTATGAGTAATGATTTGAAAGTTAGGATGTGTATTGTCATTTATTGGGTGCAGGCAAAATGTCGACAGATCGTTCATGGATGTATCGTAGAATAGTTGACCGGGTGGTGTCAGATGACTTTAAGCTTGGGGTTGAGAGTTTCATTCAATTTGCATTGGGGAATCCAAATGCAGCAATAGATCGCGACGGTCACATTCGATGCCCTTGTTCAAGTTGTAGAAACTTGAGGTGGTGTTCAACATGGGATGTGCAACATCATTTGTACACGAAAGGGTTCGTGGATGGTTATACGAATTGGACGTGTCATGGTGAGCAATTCTTGAGGTATGAGCCCGACAATATTGCAGGCACAAGTGGGTACGTGGATATGGTTGTAGATGCTGCTGGTCCTAGTTTTAATATTCACGATGAAGCGCCGAATAAGACAGCCGGAAGATTTTATGAACTACTTAGGGATGCTGATGAGCCGCTGTGGGATGGTTGTGAAAATCACACTCGATTGTCTGCAGTGTCACAGTTGTTGAACTTGAAATCTGAATTTCACATCAGTGAGACTTGTTTTGACCGTCTCCTCCTCTTGATCAAGAGTATGTTGCCTCGAGACGAGAAGTTGCCAGAAACTTTTTACCGTGCAAAAAAGATGGTCAATGACTTAGGACTTGGATATGTGAAAATAGATGCATGTCCGAATCATTGTATGTTATATTACAAAGATGATGCAGATAAGATATCATGTTCCATTTGTGGCCATGACAGATTCAAACCTAAGGGGGGGGTCAATTCAAAGGCAAAAGATGTACCTTACAAGGCGTTGCGATACTTCCCTCTTGTGCCTAGGCTGCAGCGACTGTATATGTCCTCAAAGACGGCTCGGCATATGACATGGCACACCGAAAGAGTACGTCGTGCCGATGATATAATCAGTCATCCTGCCGATGGTGAAGCTTGGACTCACTTTAGTCGTACTCATCTTGCCTTTTCAAGGGAGTCACGTAATGTTCGATTGGGTTTATGCACAGATGGCTTTAATCCATTCGGTGGTTCAGTGGCAGCTTATTCTTGTTGGCCAGTGTTCATGACACCGTACAACCTTCCGCCGCACATGTGCATGAAGCGAGAAAATCTATTTTTGTCCCTAGTAATTCCTGGTCCAAAAAGTCCCGGAAAAAATTTGGACATATATCTCAGGCCGTTGATTGATGAGCTCAAATTTGTATGGACTGATGGAGTTGTTACTTATGATGCATATAGGAAGAAAAATTTTATTATGAAGGCTGCACTGATGTGGACAATAAGTGACTTCCCTGCATATGGAATGCTATCTGGTTGGAGCACACATGGGAGGCTAGCATGTCCTTACTGTATGGAAGATACCAAATCATTTGTATTGAAACATGGGGGGAAAAGCTGCTGGTTTGATTGCCATCGGCGGTTGCTACCAAGTGACCATCCTTTTCGAAGGCAAAAAGACTCGTTTAAAAAAAATACTGTTGAAATGGATGAAGCTGACTTGCAACGGGTGTCGGGTCTACATATGGCGTCACGGGTGCACAATTTACCAGATGTAGTTCAATTGTCTGGTAGCACACGGCAACTCCCTAATTTTGGAAAGGATCACAACTGGGTCAAGAAAAGTATTTTTTGGGAATTACCTTATTGGTCAACTCTTCTTGTACGACACAATCTGGATGTCATGCATACCGAGAAGAATTTTTTTGATAATGTGTTCAATACGATCATGAATGTTAAAGGGAAAACAAAGGACAACGCCAAAGCACGTATGGATTTAAAGATGCTTTGTAGACGTCCAGAACTGGAACTACAAAGTGTCAATGGCAAAACTGTGCAGCCTAAAGCAACTTATGTGCTTCATGATACACAGATCAAGGAAGTATGCCAGTGGTTGAAACAGCTGAGATTCCCAGATGGATATGCATCCAACATAGCCCGTTGTGTGAATGTTAATGAGGGGAAAATATATGGTATGAAAAGTCACGACTGTCATGTGTTCATGGAGAGGCTACTGCCCATTGCATTTCGTGATTTGTTGCCAAAGCAGATATGGGGAGCACTAGCTGAGATGAGTCAATTTTTCAAGATTTTATGTGCATCTGAACTCAGACTTCGGGATGTACAAACTATCGAACAAGAAGTTGTCACAACCATTTGCAAGCTAGAGAAGATATTTCCTCCGGCATTCTTTGATTCGATGGAGCACCTGGTCGTTCATTTGCCATATGAGGCTATCGTCGGAGGTCCAGTACAATTTCGATGGATGTATCCATTTGAGAGGTATGTGACAATTTTTGTTAACTTATAAGTCGTCCATAGCCGCTACATATTGTTGCCATCTGACTTGTTGTTGTAGGTGCATGCATGAATTAAAAATGAAAGTTCGCAACAAGGCACAGGTGGAGGGTTCGATTGCTGAGGCATACATTCTTGAAGAAATTTCGAACTTCTGTTCTATGTACTTTGAGCCAGAGATTCAAACTCGTCGTACTCGACCTCCACGTAATGATGATGGGGGAGTGGATGAATCGTCCGATCGGCTCTCCATATTTAAACATCCTGGACGTGCGTTCGGACGTTGCTTGACTCGCACGCTCGAAGATAGAGAGTTGCACGCCGCTGAGATATATATTCTTTTGAATTGCCTCGAGATTGAACCTTATGTTGAGTAAGATCTTAATTCACATTTCAGCAACTCCATAAGTCTATACATCCTCAAAGTCTATACAACATTGACTTCACAAAGTCTATACATTGGCTTCCTCAAAGTCTATACATTGGCTTCCTCAAAGTCTATACATTCTTCCTCAATGTCTATACATTGGCTTCCTCAAAGTCTATACATTGGCTTCCTCAAAGTCTATACAACATTGACTTCACAAAGTCTATACATTGGCTTCCTCAAAGTCTATACATCCTCAATGTCTATACATTGGCTTCCTCAAAGTCTATACATTCACTTCCTCAAAGTCTATACATTGGCTTCCTCAAAGTCTATACAACATTGACTTCACAAAGTCTATACATTGTCTTCCTCAAAGTCTATACATCCTCAATGTCTATACATTGGCTTCCTCAAAGTCTATACATTCACTTCCTCAAAGTCTATGCATTGGCTTCCTCAAAGTCTATACAACATTGACTTCACAAAGTCTATACATTGGCTTCCTCAAAGTCTATACATTGGCTTCCTCAAAGTCTATACATTCACTTCCTCAAAGTCTATACATTGGCTTCCTAAAAGTCTATACAACATTGACTTCACAAAGTCTATACATTGGCTTCCTCAAAGTCTATACATTCACTTCCTCAAAGTCTATACATTGGCTTCCTCAAAGTCTATACAACATTGACTTCACAAAGTCTATACATTGGCTTCCTCAAAGTCTATACATCCTCAAAGTCTATACATTGGCTTCCTCAAAGTCTATACATTCACTTCCTCAAAGTCTATACATTGGCTTCCTCAAAGTCTATACATTGACTTCCTCAAAGTCTATACATTGGCTTCCTCAAAGTCTATACAACATTGACTTCACAAAGTCTATACATTGGCTTTATCAAATTTTTTTAATCATTTTTTTACGGGGTGCTACATTTATATTGCAGACAATTTGATTCAGAATTAGCTGAAAAATGTCCAAATATCCAGGATGTGGAGATTGAAAAAGAACGCGAGAAGTTTTTTTCCAAATGGCTAAGAAACCGAGTTAGTGTGAACTCTGAATATATATGTTTGTATTTACGTATGTTGAGGTAATTGTTATTATTTTAACTACTCTAATTTGAATATAGGTTGAACAAGGTCTCATTACTGATCAAAGAGTACAACAGATAAGTTATGGCCCCTCGAACCAGACACGTGCCTATCCGGGATATATTGTGAATGGATACAAATTTCATACAAGGGATTATGGGCGAAATAAGTCTACGATGAACAGCGGCGTATGTGTGAAGGGAAGTTTATACAATGAAATGGAATTGGACTACTATGGTATTCTTGAAGAAGTCTTAGAACTTCAGTATTTGGGACAAGACAATCATGTATACATATTTAAGTGTCAATGGTTTGATCCTAATTCTGTTCTACATGACACAAATTATGGGATTGTCAATGTCAAGCATAGGTTTAAACTTAAGACCTATGAACCGTTCATTTTAGCCGCACAAGCCCAGCAAGTGTACTATTCAAGCTATCCATCATCCAAGAATAGAGATTGGTGGGCAGTTTGCAGGGTTAATTCAAAACTCTTTCCCACTTATGAGTTAACTATGAGTGGAGATGTCTCAGAGGTTGCTCGTGCTGAATATTATCAATCAGACGAAGTTGGCGTTGTCGGTTCCTCTAGGTTTAATATGGACGAATCTGATGAGCCACTGTCATTACGTACGCGAGATGGAGTGGAAGAAGTCGATCCGACGGAGCTAAATGTTGATGTTAGAGGGGAGGAAGAATCAGATGAAGACGAAGATTTTGAATCTCATGAGACTACTATGGATGACGAAGATGATGAAGTTGAGCTAGATATATCAACATGAGGGAGGCATGTTTTGATAATTTAGTAAGAAGATTCTTACTTTTAAGCATAATTTTAAATAACATTTGTCTAGCCTTATATAATTGTGGATTAATATGTATTAATTGTTTTGTTATTAATAAGGAAATGGTGCGAGGAGGTCGTACTAGGGGTGGGAGGAGATCTAGCAGTGAGAGGGGCACTACTACCTCCTCGCTACCATCTTCTTCAGACACAGGTATATTTGATCAATAAGTTAGCTATATAAATATTTTAATTATTTACAAACTTAAAAGAATTTATTTATAGGTGCAAGTGTCGGCTCACCACCACTTGTACATACGCCACCACCTCCCGCTACAGGTATGTATATTTTAATTTAAATTCTTGAACATTTGTTCTACTTATGAAAATAAGTTCTTGCAGGTCTCAGTGGCCTCCCACCTGTTGTGCATACGCCACTCCCACCACCTCCCGCTGCAGGTATGTATATTTTAATTATATGTTCGCAATATTTGTATCACTCCACATGACAATAAATTCTTGCAGGTCTCAGTGGCAAAAAGACTCGAGGATCATGTATGTATATTTTAATTTAAATTCTTCAATATTTGTTCTACTTATGACAATAAATTCTTGCAGGTCTCAGTGGCCTCCCACCTGTTGTGCATAGGCCACCCCCACCACCTCCCGCTGCAGGTATGTATATTTTAATTATATGTTCGCATTATATGTATCACTCCACATGACAATAAATTCTTGCAGGTCTCAGTGGCCTCCCACCTGTTGTGCATACGCCACCCCCACCACCTCCCGCTGCAGGTATGTATATTTTAATTATATGTTCGCAGTATATGTATCACTCCACATGACAATAAATTCTTGCAGGTCTCAGTGCCCTCCCACCTGTTGTGCATACGCCACCCCCACCACCTCCCGCTGCAGGTATGTATATTTTAATTATATGTTCGCATTATATGTATCACTCCACATGACAATAAATTCTTGCAGGTCTCAGTGCCCTCCCACCTGTTGTGCATACGCCACCCCCACCACCTCCCGCTGCAGGTATGTATATTTTAATTATATGTTCGCAGTATATGTATCACTCCACATGACAATAAATTCTTGCAGGTCTCAGTGGCCTCCCACCTGTTGTGCATACGCCACCCCCACCACCTCCCGCTGCAGGTATGTATATTTTAATTATATGTTCGCAGTATATGTATCACTCCACATGACAATAAATTCTTGCAGGTCTCAGTGGCCTCCCACCTGTTGTGCATACGCCACCCCCACCACCTCCCGCTGCAGGTATGTATATTTTAATTATATGTTCGCAGTATATGTATCACTCCACATGACAATAAATTCTTGCAGGTCTCAGTGCCCTCCCACCTGTTGTGCATACGCCACCCCCACCACCTCCCGCTGCAGGTATGTATATTTTAATTATATGTTCGCAGTATATGTATCACTCCACATGACAATAAATTCTTGCAGGTCTCAGTGCCCTCCCACCACCTCCCACTTGTACAGGGCCCACCCCCACCAGTCAGCCCCTTGACGATGTCGGCAGTTGTCACGAGGGAGGCACGACCCATGATAGACGTCGCCCGTGTTGGGTATCCGGGTAAATCTATAAGGTTATATTACATTAATTAGCCCTCAACTGTCTAATATGAATATTTTGACATTTGCAATTGCAGTATGAAATTTGAACCCCACAGCGCTGTCCATCATTCCACCGAACTCATGTTGGCACATGTGCCCGGGGCAGCTTCCACTTTCAGAGATTTTCCGATGTCCGTCCGCGATTCATTGTACAACATGTTCTTAGTAAGTAATTACGTCATTTAATTCAAGTATTTCCCAAAGTCAATTTACAACTTTATACTAAGTGTGAAAAGTAATTGATTTACAGCGGTCTTTTCAATTCACATGTGGACATGACGCGGCGAGATGTCGTCGTGCCTGGGAGTCTACTATGCTCTCAAGTTACAAGAGGAGAATACATGAGGCCCGAGCACACGCTAAAAAATTGAGTGGGGGGAGTGAAGACCGACAATTGTGGAAGGCGCATCGCCCTCTATGGATGAGGCAGGAGGATTGGGAGATATCTTGTGACCATTTTGCCGACCCCAAGTGGATAGAAAAGTCCGAAAAAGCCAAAGCAAACAGGACGTCAAAACCAGGTTCAAATTTGCATACGAGTGGGTCCATCTCTTATGCGGCTCATAAACAAAAATTGGTAAGTAATATACCAATTTATCTTCTTACAATTTATCCCAATATTTGACTTTTTTTTACTATGAATTGTATAACAGGCTGTGGAGCTTAATCGACCTCCGTCGTTCCTCGAGGTGTTCGACAGAACACACAAAAAGAAGGGGACTAATGATTTTGTGAGTGACACAGCTAAGTCAGCAGCGGTAAGTTTATCTACATATGTAACTTGTACCGTTCATTTAAATCGGCATGTAATTCATATGAAATTGACTAGTTATTTTATTCAATTTGTAGGAAACATATAGCAAAGCAGTGACAGAGAAGTACGGGGAGGGAGACACGCAGCAGCCGGAGTTCGATCCGGTGGAGTGGGTGGCAGCAGCTGGCGTACCGAAGAAAGGCCGACTATATGGTTTTGGGGAGAGCCTAGACGCAAGCGCGGTGACATCAGCGTGTGCGAGTTCTAGCTATACTTCTTCCAGTGGCAGTGCCTTCACTATACCTTCCGTTGCCCCCAGCGCTTCTGCCAGCGACATGATGGACATGGTCCGATCGCAGATTTCTGATATGCAGCGGCAGCAGCAGCATTTCCAGCAAGAGATCTCTAGCCAAGTGTCAGTATTCTTGCAGGCAATTAGTGGCCTCCTCTCCCAGAGCGGAATGGTCCCTCAGAAATCAACCACCACCACACCACAGCCCGCACAGGTGAGTGTTTACTATGTTTTTATTTTGATGGAATTACTCAATTATGTTCATTATTAATTTTAAAACTCATTTACTTCAGAAGAATTGAGAAAATCCGGGGGCCGGGGGTCTAAAACTTGAAATACCGCCGGATGGCCGTGCCGATCATTCCAACACGACCGGGGAGATGAAAGTGACTTGTCAGAACTGACGGAATCCAAATCGGATGCCCGGTTTGAGCTCGGCGCTCAAAGTTCATTTCTAAAATACACTTGGTTCAAATGAACTGCCAGGTCGGGGCCGGGGGTCTAAAACTTGAAATACCGGCCGGATGCCCATGCCGATCGTTCCAACACGACCGGGGAGATGAAAGTGACTTGTCAGAACTGACGGAATCCAAATCGGATGCCCGGTTTGAGCTCGGCGCTCAAAGTTCATTTCTAAAATACACTTGGTTCAAATGAACTGCCAGGTCGGGGCCGGGGGTCTAAAACTTGAAATACCGGCCGGATGCCCGTGCCGATCGTTCCAACACGACCGGGGAGATGAAAGTGACTTGTCAGAACTGACGGAATCCAAATCGGATGCCCGGTTTGAGCTCGGCGCTCAAAGTTCATTTCTAAAATACACTTGGTTCAAATGAACTGCCAGGTCGGGGCCGGGGGTCTAAAACTTGAAATACCGGCCGGATGCCCGTGCCGATCGTTCCAACACGACCGGGGAGATGAAAGTGACTTGTCAGAACTGACGGAATCCAAATCGGATGCCCGGTTTGAGCTCGGCGCTCAAAGTTCATTTCTAAAATACACTTGGTTCAAATGAACTGCCAGGTCGGGGCCGGGGGTCTAAAACTTGAAATACCGGCCGGATGCCCGTGCCGATCATTCCAACACGACCGGGGAGATGAAAGTGACTTGTCAGAACTGACGGAATCCAAATCGGATGCCCGGTTTGAGCTCGGCGCTCAAAGTTCATTTCTAAAATACACTTGGTTCAAATGAACTGCCAGGTCGGGGCCGGGGGTCTAAAACTTGAAATACCGGCCGGATGCCCGTGCCGATCATTCCAACACGACCGGGGAGATGAAAGTGACTTGTCAGAACTGACGGAATCCAAATCGGATGCCCGGTTTGAGCTCGGCGCTCAAACTTCATTTCTAAAATACACTTGGTTCAAATGAACTGCCAGGTCGGGGCCGGGGGTCTAAAACTTGAAATACCGGCCGGATGCCCGTGCCGATCATTCCAACACGACCGGGGAGATGAAAGTGACTTGTCAGAACTGACGGAATCCAAATCGGATGCCCGGTTTGAGCTCGGCGCTCAAACTTCATTTCTAAAATACACTTGGTTCAAATGAACTGCCAGGTCGGGGCCGGGGGTCTAAAACTTGAAATACCGGCCGGATGCCCGTGCCGATCATTCCAACACGACCGGGGAGATGAAAGTGACTTGTCAGAACTGACGGAATCCAAATCGGATGCCCGGTTTGAGCTCGGCGCTCAAAGTTCATTTCTAAAATACACTTGGTTCAAATGAACTGCCAGGTCGGGGCCGGGGGTCTAAAACTTGAAATACCGGCCGGATGCCCGTGCCGATCATTCCAACACGACCGGGGAGATGAAAGTGACTTGTCAGAACTGACGGAATCCAAATCGGATGCCCGGTTTGAGCTCGGCGCTCAAACTTCATTTCTAAAATACACTTGGTTCAAATGAACTGCCAGGTCGGGGCCGGGGGTCTAAAACTTGAAATACCGGCCGGATGCCCGTGCCGATCATTCCAACACGACCGGGGAGATGAAAGTGACTTGTCAGAACTGACGGAATCCAAATCGGATGCCCGGTTTGAGCTCGGCGCTCAAACTTCATTTCTAAAATACACTTGGTTCAAATGAACTGCCAGGTCGGGGCCGGGGGTCTAAAACTTGAAATACCGGCCGGATGCCCGTGCCGATCATTCCAACACGACCGGGGAGATGAAAGTGACTTGTCAGAACTGACGGAATCCAAATCGGATGCCCGGTTTGAGCTCGGCGCTCAAAGTTCATTTCTAAAATACACTTGGTTCAAATGAACTGCCAGGTCGGGGCCGGGGGTCTAAAACTTGAAATACCGGCCGGATGCCCGTGCCGATCATTCCAACACGACCGGGGAGATGAAAGTGACTTGTCAGAACTGACGGAATCCAAATCGGATGCCCGGTTTGAGCTCGGCGCTCAAACTTCATTTCTAAAATACACTTGGTTCAAATGAACTGCCAGGTCGGGGCCGGGGGTCTAAAACTTGAAATACCGGCCGGATGCCCGTGCCGATCATTCCAACACGACCGGGGAGATGAAAGTGACTTGTCAGAACTGACGGAATCCAAATCGGATGCCCGGTTTGAGCTCGGCGCTCAAACTTCATTTCTAAAATACACTTGGTTCAAATGAACTGCCAGGTCGGGGCCGGGGGTCTAAAACTTGAAATACCGGCCGGATGCCCGTGCCGATCGTTCCAACACGACCGGGGAGATGAAAGTGACTTGTCAGAACTGACGGAATCCAAATCGGATGCCCGGTTTGAGCTCGGCGCTCAAACTTCATTTCTAAAATACACTTGGTTCAAATGAACTGCCAGGTCGGGGCCGGGGGTCTAAAACTTGAAATACCGGCCGGATGCCCGTGCCGATCGTTCCAACACGACCGGGGAGATGAAAGTGACTTGTCAGAACTGACGGAATCCAAATCGGATGCCCGGTTTGAGCTCGGCGCTCAAACTTCATTTCTAAAATACACTTGGTTCAAATGAACTGCCAGGTCGGGGCCGGGGGTCTAAAACTTGAAATACCGGCCGGATGCCCGTGCCGATCATTCCAACACGACCGGGGAGATGAAAGTGACTTGTCAGAACTGACGGAATCCAAATCGGATGCCCGGTTTGAGCTCGGCGCTCAAACTTCATTTCTAAAATACACTTGGTTCAAATGAACTGCCAGGTCGGGGCCGGGGGTCTAAAACTTGAAATACCGGCCGGATGCCCGTGCCGATCATTCCAACACGACCGGGGAGATGAAAGTGACTTGTCAGAACTGACGGAATCCAAATCGGATGCCCGGTTTGAGCTCGGCGCTCAAACTTCATTTCTAAAATACACTTGGTTCAAATGAACTGCCAGGTCGGGGCCGGGGGTCTAAAACTTGAAATACCGGCCGGATGCCCGTGCCGATCGTTCCAACACGACCGGGGAGATGAAAGTGACTTGTCAGAACTGACGGAATCCAAATCGGATGCCCGGTTTGAGCTCGGCGCTCAAACTTCATTTCTAAAATACACTTGGTTCAAATGAACTGCCAGGTCGGGGCCGGGGGTCTAAAACTTGAAATACCGGCCGGATGCCCGTGCCGATCATTCCAACACGACCGGGGAGATGAAAGTGACTTGTCAGAACTGACGGAATCCAAATCGGATGCCCGGTTTGAGCTCGGCGCTCAAAGTTCATTTCTAAAATACACTTGGTTCAAATGAACTGCCAGGTCGGGGCCGGGGGTCTAAAACTTGAAATACCGGCCGGATGCCCGTGCCGATCATTCCAACACGACCGGGGAGATGAAAGTGACTTGTCAGAACTGACGGAATCCAAATCGGATGCCCGGTTTGAGCTCGGCGCTCAAACTTCATTTCTAAAATACACTTGGTTCAAATGAACTGCCAGGTCGGGGCCGGGGGTCTAAAACTTGAAATACCGGCCGGATGCCCGTGCCGATCATTCCAACACGACCGGGGAGATGAAAGTGACTTGTCAGAACTGACGGAATCCAAATCGGATGCCCGGTTTGAGCTCGGCGCTCAAACTTCATTTCTAAAATACACTTGGTTCAAATGAACTGCCAGGTCGGGGCCGGGGGTCTAAAACTTGAAATACCGGCCGGATGCCCGTGCCGATCATTCCAACACGACCGGGGAGATGAAAGTGACTTGTCAGAACTGACGGAATCCAAATCGGATGCCCGGTTTGAGCTCGGCGCTCAAACTTCATTTCTAAAATACACTTGGTTCAAATGAACTGCCAGGTCGGGGCCGGGGGTCTAAAACTTGAAATACCGGCCGGATGCCCGTGCCGATCATTCCAACACGACCGGGGAGATGAAAGTGACTTGTCAGAACTGACGGAATCCAAATCGGATGCCCGGTTTGAGCTCGGCGCTCAAACTTCATTTCTAAAATACACTTGGTTCAAATGAACTGCCAGGTCGGGGCCGGGGGTCTAAAACTTGAAATACCGGCCGGATGCCCGTGCCGATCATTCCAACACGACCGGGGAGATGAAAGTGACTTGTCAGAACTGACGGAATCCAAATCGGATGCCCGGTTTGAGCTCGGCGCTCAAACTTCATTTCTAAAATACACTTGGTTCAAATGAACTGCCAGGTCGGGGCCGGGGGTCTAAAACTTGAAATACCGGCCGGATGCCCGTGCCGATCATTCCAACACGACCGGGGAGATGAAAGTGACTTGTCAGAACTGACGGAATCCAAATCGGATGCCCGGTTTGAGCTCGGCGCTCAAACTTCATTTCTAAAATACACTTGGTTCAAATGAACTGCCAGGTCGGGGCCGGGGGTCTAAAACTTGAAATACCGGCCGGATGCCCGTGCCGATCATTCCAACACGACCGGGGAGATGAAAGTGACTTGTCAGAACTGACGGAATCCAAATCGGATGCCCGGTTTGAGCTCGGCGCTCAAACTTCATTTCTAAAATACACTTGGTTCAAATGAACTGCCAGGTCGGGGCCGGGGGTCTAAAACTTGAAATACCGGCCGGATGCCGTGCCGATCATTCCAACACGACCGGGGAGATGAAAGTGACTTGTCAGAACTGACGGAATCCAAATCGGATGCCCGGTTTGAGCTCGGCGCTCAAACTTCATTTCTAAAATACACTTGGTTCAAATGAACTGCCAGGTCGGGGCCGGGGGTCTAAAACTTGAAATACCGGCCGGATGCCCGTGCCGATCGTTCCAACACGACCGGGGAGATGAAAGTGACTTGTCAGAACTGACGGAATCCAAATCGGATGCCCGGTTTGAGCTCGGCGCTCAAAGTTCATTTCTAAAATACACTTGGTTCAAATGAACTGCCAGGTCGGGGCCGGGGGTCTAAAACTTGAAATACCGGCCGGATGCCCGTGCCGATCGTTCCAACACGACCGGGGAGATGAAAGTGACTTGTCAGAACTGACGGAATCCAAATCGGATGCCCGGTTTGAGCTCGGCGCTCAAACTTCATTTCTAAAATACACTTGGTTCAAATGAACTGCCAGGTCGGGGCCGGGGGTCTAAAACTTGAAATACCGGCCGGATGCCCGTGCCGATCATTCCAACACGACCGGGGAGATGAAAGTGACTTGTCAGAACTGACGGAATCCAAATCGGATGCCCGGTTTGAGCTCGGCGCTCAAACTTCATTTCTAAAATACACTTGGTTCAAATGAACTGCCAGGTCGGGGCCGGGGGTCTAAAACTTGAAATACCGGCCGGATGCCCGTGCCGATCGTTCCAACACGACCGGGGAGATGAAAGTGACTTGTCAGAACTGACGGAATCCAAATCGGATGCCCGGTTTGAGCTCGGCGCTCAAAGTTCATTTCTAAAATACACTTGGTTCAAATGAACTGCCAGGTCGGGGCCGGGGGTCTAAAACTTGAAATACCGGCCGGATGCCCGTGCCGATCATTCCAACACGACCGGGGAGATGAAAGTGACTTGTCAGAACTGACGGAATCCAAATCGGATGCCCGGTTTGAGCTCGGCGCTCAAACTTCATTTCTAAAATACACTTGGTTCAAATGAACTGCCAGGTCGGGGCCGGGGGTCTAAAACTTGAAATACCGGCCGGATGCCCGTGCCGATCATTCCAACACGACCGGGGAGATGAAAGTGACTTGTCAGAACTGACGGAATCCAAATCGGATGCCCGGTTTGAGCTCGGCGCTCAAAGTTCATTTCTAAAATACACTTGGTTCAAATGAACTGCCAGGTCGGGGCCGGGGGTCTAAAACTTGAAATACCGGCCGGATGCCCGTGCCGATCATTCCAACACGACCGGGGAGATGAAAGTGACTTGTCAGAACTGACGGAATCCAAATCGGATGCCCGGTTTGAGCTCGGCGCTCAAAGTTCATTTCTAAAATACACTTGGTTCAAATGAACTGCCAGGTCGGGGCCGGGGGTCTAAAACTTGAAATACCGGCCGGATGCCCGTGCCGATCATTCCAACACGACCGGGGAGATGAAAGTGACTTGTCAGAACTGACGGAATCCAAATCGGATGCCCGGTTTGAGCTCGGCGCTCAAAGTTCATTTCTAAAATACACTTGGTTCAAATGAACTGCCAGGTCGGGGCCGGGGGTCTAAAACTTGAAATACCGGCCGGATGCCCATGCCGATCGTTCCAACACGACCGGGGAGATGAAAGTGACTTGTCAGAACTGACGGAATCCAAATCGGATGCCCGGTTTGAGCTCGGCGCTCAAAGTTCATTTCTAAAATACACTTGGTTCAAATGAACTGCCAGGTCGGGGCCGGGGGTCTAAAACTTGAAATACCGGCCGGATGCCCGTGCCGATCGTTCCAACACGACCGGGGAGATGAAAGTGACTTGTCAGAACTGACGGAATCCAAATCGGATGCCCGGTTTGAGCTCGGCGCTCAAAGTTCATTTCTAAAATACACTTGGTTCAAATGAACTGCCAGGTCGGGGCCGGGGGTCTAAAACTTGAAATACCGGCCGGATGCCCGTGCCGATCGTTCCAACACGACCGGGGAGATGAAAGTGACTTGTCAGAACTGACGGAATCCAAATCGGATGCCCGGTTTGAGCTCGGCGCTCAAACTTCATTTCTAAAATACACTTGGTTCAAATGAACTGCCAGGTCGGGGCCGGGGGTCTAAAACTTGAAATACCGGCCGGATGCCCGTGCCGATCGTTCCAACACGACCGGGGAGATGAAAGTGACTTGTCAGAACTGACGGAATCCAAATCGGATGCCCGGTTTGAGCTCGGCGCTCAAAGTTCATTTCTAAAATACACTTGGTTCAAATGAACTGCCAGGTCGGGGCCGGGGGTCTAAAACTTGAAATACCGGCCGGATGCCCGTGCCGATCATTCCAACACGACCGGGGAGATGAAAGTGACTTGTCAGAACTGACGGAATCCAAATCGGATGCCCGGTTTGAGCTCGGCGCTCAAAGTTCATTTCTAAAATACACTTGGTTCAAATGAACTGCCAGGTCGGGGCCGGGGGTCTAAAACTTGAAATACCGGCCGGATGCCCGTGCCGATCATTCCAACACGACCGGGGAGATGAAAGTGACTTGTCAGAACTGACGGAATCCAAATCGGATGCCCGGTTTGAGCTCGGCGCTCAAAGTTCATTTCTAAAATACACTTGGTTCAAATGAACTGCCAGGTCGGGGCCGGGGGTCTAAAACTTGAAATACCGGCCGGATGCCCGTGCCGATCGTTCCAACACGACCGGGGAGATGAAAGTGACTTGTCAGAACTGACGGAATCCAAATCGGATGCCCGGTTTGAGCTCGGCGCTCAAAGTTCATTTCTAAAATACACTTGGTTCAAATGAACTGCCAGGTCGGGGCCGGGGGTCTAAAACTTGAAATACCGGCCGGATGCCCGTGCCGATCATTCCAACACGACCGGGGAGATGAAAGTGACTTGTCAGAACTGACGGAATCCAAATCGGATGCCCGGTTTGAGCTCGGCGCTCAAACTTCATTTCTAAAATACACTTGGTTCAAATGAACTGCCAGGTCGGGGCCGGGGGTCTAAAACTTGAAATACCGGCCGGATGCCCGTGCCGATCGTTCCAACACGACCGGGGAGATGAAAGTGACTTGTCAGAACTGACGGAATCCAAATCGGATGCCCGGTTTGAGCTCGGCGCTCAAACTTCATTTCTAAAATACACTTGGTTCAAATGAACTGCCAGGTCGGGGCCGGGGGTCTAAAACTTGAAATACCGGCCGGATGCCCGTGCCGATCATTCCAACACGACCGGGGAGATGAAAGTGACTTGTCAGAACTGACGGAATCCAAATCGGATGCCCGGTTTGAGCTCGGCGCTCAAACTTCATTTCTAAAATACACTTGGTTCAAATGAACTGCCAGGTCGGGGCCGGGGGTCTAAAACTTGAAATACCGGCCGGATGCCCGTGCCGATCATTCCAACACGACCGGGGAGATGAAAGTGACTTGTCAGAACTGACGGAATCCAAATCGGATGCCCGGTTTGAGCTCGGCGCTCAAACTTCATTTCTAAAATACACTTGGTTCAAATGAACTGCCAGGTCGGGGCCGGGGGTCTAAAACTTGAAATACCGGCCGGATGCCCGTGCCGATCATTCCAACACGACCGGGGAGATGAAAGTGACTTGTCAGAACTGACGGAATCCAAATCGGATGCCCGGTTTGAGCTCGGCGCTCAAAGTTCATTTCTAAAATACACTTGGTTCAAATGAACTGCCAGGTCGGGGCCGGGGGTCTAAAACTTGAAATACCGGCCGGATGCCCGTGCCGATCATTCCAACACGACCGGGGAGATGAAAGTGACTTGTCAGAACTGACGGAATCCAAATCGGATGCCCGGTTTGAGCTCGGCGCTCAAACTTCATTTCTAAAATACACTTGGTTCAAATGAACTGCCAGGTCGGGGCCGGGGGTCTAAAACTTGAAATACCGGCCGGATGCCCGTGCCGATCGTTCCAACACGACCGGGGAGATGAAAGTGACTTGTCAGAACTGACGGAATCCAAATCGGATGCCCGGTTTGAGCTCGGCGCTCAAAGTTCATTTCTAAAATACACTTGGTTCAAATGAACTGCCAGGTCGGGGCCGGGGGTCTAAAACTTGAAATACCGGCCGGATGCCCGTGCCGATCATTCCAACACGACCGGGGAGATGAAAGTGACTTGTCAGAACTGACGGAATCCAAATCGGATGCCCGGTTTGAGCTCGGCGCTCAAACTTCATTTCTAAAATACACTTGGTTCAAATGAACTGCCAGGTCGGGGCCGGGGGTCTAAAACTTGAAATACCGGCCGGATGCCCGTGCCGATCGTTCCAACACGACCGGGGAGATGAAAGTGACTTGTCAGAACTGACGGAATCCAAATCGGATGCCCGGTTTGAGCTCGGCGCTCAAACTTCATTTCTAAAATACACTTGGTTCAAATGAACTGCCAGGTCGGGGCCGGGGGTCTAAAACTTGAAATACCGGCCGGATGCCCGTGCCGATCATTCCAACACGACCGGGGAGATGAAAGTGACTTGTCAGAACTGACGGAATCCAAATCGGATGCCCGGTTTGAGCTCGGCGCTCAAACTTCATTTCTAAAATACACTTGGTTCAAATGAACTGCCAGGTCGGGGCCGGGGGTCTAAAACTTGAAATACCGGCCGGATGCCCGTGCCGATCATTCCAACACGACCGGGGAGATGAAAGTGACTTGTCAGAACTGACGGAATCCAAATCGGATGCCCGGTTTGAGCTCGGCGCTCAAAGTTCATTTCTAAAATACACTTGGTTCAAATGAACTGCCAGGTCGGGGCCGGGGGTCTAAAACTTGAAATACCGGCCGGATGCCCGTGCCGATCATTCCAACACGACCGGGGAGATGAAAGTGACTTGTCAGAACTGACGGAATCCAAATCGGATGCCCGGTTTGAGCTCGGCGCTCAAAGTTCATTTCTAAAATACACTTGGTTCAAATGAACTGCCAGGTCGGGGCCGGGGGTCTAAAACTTGAAATACCGGCCGGATGCCCGTGCCGATCGTTCCAACACGACCGGGGAGATGAAAGTGACTTGTCAGAACTGACGGAATCCAAATCGGATGCCCGGTTTGAGCTCGGCGCTCAAACTTCATTTCTAAAATACACTTGGTTCAAATGAACTGCCAGGTCGGGGCCGGGGGTCTAAAACTTGAAATACCGGCCGGATGCCCGTGCCGATCATTCCAACACGACCGGGGAGATGAAAGTGACTTGTCAGAACTGACGGAATCCAAATCGGATGCCCGGTTTGAGCTCGGCGCTCAAAGTTCATTTCTAAAATACACTTGGTTCAAATGAACTGCCAGGTCGGGGCCGGGGGTCTAAAACTTGAAATACCGGCCGGATGCCCGTGCCGATCGTTCCAACACGACCGGGGAGATGAAAGTGACTTGTCAGAACTGACGGAATCCAAATCGGATGCCCGGTTTGAGCTCGGCGCTCAAAGTTCATTTCTAAAATACACTTGGTTCAAATGAACTGCCAGGTCGGGGCCGGGGGTCTAAAACTTGAAATACCGGCCGGATGCCCGTGCCGATCATTCCAACACGACCGGGGAGATGAAAGTGACTTGTCAGAACTGACGGAATCCAAATCGGATGCCCGGTTTGAGCTCGGCGCTCAAAGTTCATTTCTAAAATACACTTGGTTCAAATGAACTGCCAGGTCGGGGCCGGGGGTCTAAAACTTGAAATACCGGCCGGATGCCCGTGCCGATCATTCCAACACGACCGGGGAGATGAAAGTGACTTGTCAGAACTGACGGAATCCAAATCGGATGCCCGGTTTGAGCTCGGCGCTCAAAGTTCATTTCTAAAATACACTTGGTTCAAATGAACTGCCAGGTCGGGGCCGGGGGTCTAAAACTTGAAATACCGGCCGGATGCCCGTGCCGATCATTCCAACACGACCGGGGAGATGAAAGTGACTTGTCAGAACTGACGGAATCCAAATCGGATGCCCGGTTTGAGCTCGGCGCTCAAACTTCATTTCTAAAATACACTTGGTTCAAATGAACTGCCAGGTCGGGGCCGGGGGTCTAAAACTTGAAATACCGGCCGGATGCCCGTGCCGATCGTTCCAACACGACCGGGGAGATGAAAGTGACTTGTCAGAACTGACGGAATCCAAATCGGATGCCCGGTTTGAGCTCGGCGCTCAAACTTCATTTCTAAAATACACTTGGTTCAAATGAACTGCCAGGTCGGGGCCGGGGGTCTAAAACTTGAAATACCGGCCGGATGCCCGTGCCGATCATTCCAACACGACCGGGGAGATGAAAGTGACTTGTCAGAACTGACGGAATCCAAATCGGATGCCCGGTTTGAGCTCGGCGCTCAAAGTTCATTTCTAAAATACACTTGGTTCAAATGAACTGCCAGGTCGGGGCCGGGGGTCTAAAACTTGAAATACCGGCCGGATGCCCGTGCCGATCATTCCAACACGACCGGGGAGATGAAAGTGACTTGTCAGAACTGACGGAATCCAAATCGGATGCCCGGTTTGAGCTCGGCGCTCAAACTTCATTTCTAAAATACACTTGGTTCAAATGAACTGCCAGGTCGGGGCCGGGGGTCTAAAACTTGAAATACCGGCCGGATGCCCGTGCCGATCGTTCCAACACGACCGGGGAGATGAAAGTGACTTGTCAGAACTGACGGAATCCAAATCGGATGCCCGGTTTGAGCTCGGCGCTCAAAGTTCATTTCTAAAATACACTTGGTTCAAATGAACTGCCAGGTCGGGGCCGGGGGTCTAAAACTTGAAATACCGGCCGGATGCCCGTGCCGATCGTTCCAACACGACCGGGGAGATGAAAGTGACTTGTCAGAACTGACGGAATCCAAATCGGATGCCCGGTTTGAGCTCGGCGCTCAAACTTCATTTCTAAAATACACTTGGTTCAAATGAACTGCCAGGTCGGGGCCGGGGGTCTAAAACTTGAAATACCGGCCGGATGCCCGTGCCGATCGTTCCAACACGACCGGGGAGATGAAAGTGACTTGTCAGAACTGACGGAATCCAAATCGGATGCCCGGTTTGAGCTCGGCGCTCAAAGTTCATTTCTAAAATACACTTGGTTCAAATGAACTGCCAGGTCGGGGCCGGGGGTCTAAAACTTGAAATACCGGCCGGATGCCCGTGCCGATCATTCCAACACGACCGGGGAGATGAAAGTGACTTGTCAGAACTGACGGAATCCAAATCGGATGCCCGGTTTGAGCTCGGCGCTCAAAGTTCATTTCTAAAATACACTTGGTTCAAATGAACTGCCAGGTCGGGGCCGGGGGTCTAAAACTTGAAATACCGGCCGGATGCCCGTGCCGATCGTTCCAACACGACCGGGGAGATGAAAGTGACTTGTCAGAACTGACGGAATCCAAATCGGATGCCCGGTTTGAGCTCGGCGCTCAAAGTTCATTTCTAAAATACACTTGGTTCAAATGAACTGCCAGGTCGGGGCCGGGGGTCTAAAACTTGAAATACCGGCCGGATGCCCGTGCCGATCGTTCCAACACGACCGGGGAGATGAAAGTGACTTGTCAGAACTGACGGAATCCAAATCGGATGCCCGGTTTGAGCTCGGCGCTCAAAGTTCATTTCTAAAATACACTTGGTTCAAATGAACTGCCAGGTCGGGGCCGGGGGTCTAAAACTTGAAATACCGGCCGGATGCCCGTGCCGATCGTTCCAACACGACCGGGGAGATGAAAGTGACTTGTCAGAACTGACGGAATCCAAATCGGATGCCCGGTTTGAGCTCGGCGCTCAAAGTTCATTTCTAAAATACACTTGGTTCAAATGAACTGCCAGGTCGGGGCCGGGGGTCTAAAACTTGAAATACCGGCCGGATGCCCGTGCCGATCATTCCAACACGACCGGGGAGATGAAAGTGACTTGTCAGAACTGACGGAATCCAAATCGGATGCCCGGTTTGAGCTCGGCGCTCAAAGTTCATTTCTAAAATACACTTGGTTCAAATGAACTGCCAGGTCGGGGCCGGGGGTCTAAAACTTGAAATACCGGCCGGATGCCCGTGCCGATCGTTCCAACACGACCGGGGAGATGAAAGTGACTTGTCAGAACTGACGGAATCCAAATCGGATGCCCGGTTTGAGCTCGGCGCTCAAAGTTCATTTCTAAAATACACTTGGTTCAAATGAACTGCCAGGTCGGGGCCGGGGGTCTAAAACTTGAAATACCGGCCGGATGCCCGTGCCGATCGTTCCAACACGACCGGGGAGATGAAAGTGACTTGTCAGAACTGACGGAATCCAAATCGGATGCCCGGTTTGAGCTCGGCGCTCAAAGTTCATTTCTAAAATACACTTGGTTCAAATGAACTGCCAGGTCGGGGCCGGGGGTCTAAAACTTGAAATACCGGCCGGATGCCCGTGCCGATCGTTCCAACACGACCGGGGAGATGAAAGTGACTTGTCAGAACTGACGGAATCCAAATCGGATGCCCGGTTTGAGCTCGGCGCTCAAAGTTCATTTCTAAAATACACTTGGTTCAAATGAACTGCCAGGTCGGGGCCGGGGGTCTAAAACTTGAAATACCGGCCGGATGCCCGTGCCGATCGTTCCAACACGACCGGGGAGATGAAAGTGACTTGTCAGAACTGACGGAATCCAAATCGGATGCCCGGTTTGAGCTCGGCGCTCAAACTTCATTTCTAAAATACACTTGGTTCAAATGAACTGCCAGGTCGGGGCCGGGGGTCTAAAACTTGAAATACCGGCCGGATGCCCGTGCCGATCGTTCCAACACGACCGGGGAGATGAAAGTGACTTGTCAGAACTGACGGAATCCAAATCGGATGCCCGGTTTGAGCTCGGCGCTCAAAGTTCATTTCTAAAATACACTTGGTTCAAATGAACTGCCAGGTCGGGGCCGGGGGTCTAAAACTTGAAATACCGGCCGGATGCCCGTGCCGATCGTTCCAACACGACCGGGGAGATGAAAGTGACTTGTCAGAACTGACGGAATCCAAATCGGATGCCCGGTTTGAGCTCGGCGCTCAAAGTTCATTTCTAAAATACACTTGGTTCAAATGAACTGCCAGGTCGGGGCCGGGGGTCTAAAACTTGAAATACCGGCCGGATGCCCGTGCCGATCGTTCCAACACGACCGGGGAGATGAAAGTGACTTGTCAGAACTGACGGAATCCAAATCGGATGCCCGGTTTGAGCTCGGCGCTCAAAGTTCATTTCTAAAATACACTTGGTTCAAATGAACTGCCAGGTCGGGGCCGGGGGTCTAAAACTTGAAATACCGGCCGGATGCCCGTGCCGATCGTTCCAACACGACCGGGGAGATGAAAGTGACTTGTCAGAACTGACGGAATCCAAATCGGATGCCCGGTTTGAGCTCGGCGCTCAAAGTTCATTTCTAAAATACACTTGGTTCAAATGAACTGCCAGGTCGGGGCCGGGGGTCTAAAACTTGAAATACCGGCCGGATGCCCGTGCCGATCATTCCAACACGACCGGGGAGATGAAAGTGACTTGTCAGAACTGACGGAATCCAAATCGGATGCCCGGTTTGAGCTCGGCGCTCAAACTTCATTTCTAAAATACACTTGGTTCAAATGAACTGCCAGGTCGGGGCCGGGGGTCTAAAACTTGAAATACCGGCCGGATGCCCGTGCCGATCATTCCAACACGACCGGGGAGATGAAAGTGACTTGTCAGAACTGACGGAATCCAAATCGGATGCCCGGTTTGAGCTCGGCGCTCAAAGTTCATTTCTAAAATACACTTGGTTCAAATGAACTGCCAGGTCGGGGCCGGGGGTCTAAAACTTGAAATACCGGCCGGATGCCCGTGCCGATCATTCCAACACGACCGGGGAGATGAAAGTGACTTGTCAGAACTGACGGAATCCAAATCGGATGCCCGGTTTGAGCTCGGCGCTCAAAGTTCATTTCTAAAATACACTTGGTTCAAATGAACTGCCAGGTCGGGGCCGGGGGTCTAAAACTTGAAATACCGGCCGGATGCCCGTGCCGATCATTCCAACACGACCGGGGAGATGAAAGTGACTTGTCAGAACTGACGGAATCCAAATCGGATGCCCGGTTTGAGCTCGGCGCTCAAAGTTCATTTCTAAAATACACTTGGTTCAAATGAACTGCCAGGTCGGGGCCGGGGGTCTAAAACTTGAAATACCGGCCGGATGCCCGTGCCGATCGTTCCAACACGACCGGGGAGATGAAAGTGACTTGTCAGAACTGACGGAATCCAAATCGGATGCCCGGTTTGAGCTCGGCGCTCAAAGTTCATTTCTAAAATACACTTGGTTCAAATGAACTGCCAGGTCGGGGCCGGGGGTCTAAAACTTGAAATACCGGCCGGATGCCCGTGCCGATCGTTCCAACACGACCGGGGAGATGAAAGTGACTTGTCAGAACTGACGGAATCCAAATCGGATGCCCGGTTTGAGCTCGGCGCTCAAACTTCATTTCTAAAATACACTTGGTTCAAATGAACTGCCAGGTCGGGGCCGGGGGTCTAAAACTTGAAATACCGGCCGGATGCCCGTGCCGATCATTCCAACACGACCGGGGAGATGAAAGTGACTTGTCAGAACTGACGGAATCCAAATCGGATGCCCGGTTTGAGCTCGGCGCTCAAAGTTCATTTCTAAAATACACTTGGTTCAAATGAACTGCCAGGTCGGGGCCGGGGGTCTAAAACTTGAAATACCGGCCGGATGCCCGTGCCGATCATTCCAACACGACCGGGGAGATGAAAGTGACTTGTCAGAACTGACGGAATCCAAATCGGATGCCCGGTTTGAGCTCGGCGCTCAAAGTTCATTTCTAAAATACACTTGGTTCAAATGAACTGCCAGGTCGGGGCCGGGGGTCTAAAACTTGAAATACCGGCCGGATGCCCGTGCCGATCGTTCCAACACGACCGGGGAGATGAAAGTGACTTGTCAGAACTGACGGAATCCAAATCGGATGCCCGGTTTGAGCTCGGCGCTCAAAGTTCATTTCTAAAATACACTTGGTTCAAATGAACTGCCAGGTCGGGGCCGGGGGTCTAAAACTTGAAATACCGGCCGGATGCCCGTGCCGATCGTTCCAACACGACCGGGGAGATGAAAGTGACTTGTCAGAACTGACGGAATCCAAATCGGATGCCCGGTTTGAGCTCGGCGCTCAAAGTTCATTTCTAAAATACACTTGGTTCAAATGAACTGCCAGGTCGGGGCCGGGGGTCTAAAACTTGAAATACCGGCCGGATGCCCGTGCCGATCGTTCCAACACGACCGGGGAGATGAAAGTGACTTGTCAGAACTGACGGAATCCAAATCGGATGCCCGGTTTGAGCTCGGCGCTCAAAGTTCATTTCTAAAATACACTTGGTTCAAATGAACTGCCAGGTCGGGGCCGGGGGTCTAAAACTTGAAATACCGGCCGGATGCCCGTGCCGATCGTTCCAACACGACCGGGGAGATGAAAGTGACTTGTCAGAACTGACGGAATCCAAATCGGATGCCCGGTTTGAGCTCGGCGCTCAAAGTTCATTTCTAAAATACACTTGGTTCAAATGAACTGCCAGGTCGGGGCCGGGGGTCTAAAACTTGAAATACCGGCCGGATGCCCGTGCCGATCGTTCCAACACGACCGGGGAGATGAAAGTGACTTGTCAGAACTGACGGAATCCAAATCGGATGCCCGGTTTGAGCTCGGCGCTCAAAGTTCATTTCTAAAATACACTTGGTTCAAATGAACTGCCAGGTCGGGGCCGGGGGTCTAAAACTTGAAATACCGGCCGGATGCCCGTGCCGATCATTCCAACACGACCGGGGAGATGAAAGTGACTTGTCAGAACTGACGGAATCCAAATCGGATGCCCGGTTTGAGCTCGGCGCTCAAAGTTCATTTCTAAAATACACTTGGTTCAAATGAACTGCCAGGTCGGGGCCGGGGGTCTAAAACTTGAAATACCGGCCGGATGCCCGTGCCGATCATTCCAACACGACCGGGGAGATGAAAGTGACTTGTCAGAACTGACGGAATCCAAATCGGATGCCCGGTTTGAGCTCGGCGCTCAAAGTTCATTTCTAAAATACACTTGGTTCAAATGAACTGCCAGGTCGGGGCCGGGGGTCTAAAACTTGAAATACCGGCCGGATGCCCGTGCCGATCATTCCAACACGACCGGGGAGATGAAAGTGACTTGTCAGAACTGACGGAATCCAAATCGGATGCCCGGTTTGAGCTCGGCGCTCAAAGTTCATTTCTAAAATACACTTGGTTCAAATGAACTGCCAGGTCGGGGCCGGGGGTCTAAAACTTGAAATACCGGCCGGATGCCCGTGCCGATCATTCCAACACGACCGGGGAGATGAAAGTGACTTGTCAGAACTGACGGAATCCAAATCGGATGCCCGGTTTGAGCTCGGCGGCTCAAACTTCATTTCTAAAATACACTTGGTTCAAATGAACTGCCAGGTCGGGCCGGGGTCTAAACTTGAAATACGGCGGATGCCCGTGCCGATCGTTCCAACACGACCGGGGAGATGAAAGTTACTTTTCAGAACTGACGGAATCCAAAATCGGATGCCCGGTTTGAGC
>JAHNEJ010003047.1:0-40621 GCA_022559845.1 Amorphophallus konjac
ACGAACGGCCTTGATCAGAACTTTCGTGTGCTTCCGGTCCGGACACACGGGTGTCCCGTCGGTACGACTTTCGGCACTGTGATTGGTGCCTCTCATCAAGACGGACCTGTGTCCGAAGCTTCCTTGCAGGATGGCATTGCATCCTGGGTAATTCCGCCTTGAACGGCGATCCATCGGCCGCTAATGGCCTCACTAGGGCGAGAAGCCGAACCCGTGTCGGTGATCGGGATCTTCTTGCTGACAGACCTCCGGCCCCTTGTTGTGGATGGTCGAGGCATTCTTCCTCTTTCGGAGAATCATAAGGTAGACCGTCGTCCTTGATCGGACGTCGGATGTGGGGGTAGTGGCATGACAGAGTCGATGCCGGATCATTGGGCAGGCTTGATCGCACTGCCGATTGGTTGCGGGTTGACTTTGACTCTCCTGAGGTGAGGTCCCCGTGTTCCCTTCAAGGTGGCTTGGGGCTTCGTCAGCTCGAGGGACCCTCGATAAGTTGATTTTCATCGGCTTCTGTGCTTCAGTGGGCCGTATCATTCGTCTTTGCGGCTTGGTCGCCAGGGATCATATTTTGAGTGCCAACAAATGCCCCCCAGACGTGGGTGGTGCAAGCGAGGCAGGAGTGCAGCAGTGCCTACGGATGAGCTCGTGTGATGACGAGAGCTCGAACGGCGCTCAATTCTGGCTCCGGATGCCCGTCGGACGAGGCGGGAAGCCTGACGGCGTTGCTAAAACGGCGCGGCCTTTGCTTCGAACGTTAAAACGGCGCCGGCGCGCCCAGGGCGCGCGTGTAAAAACGGCGCGCCCCGGGCGCGCCGTTTTAACGACCGTGGAGCCCCCCCTATAAGTCCATTTCTTCTTCCTTTTTTCTTCACAGTCCTTCATTTGACGAAATTTTCTCTCTCTCTTCCATTCTCTCCCTCCCTCCCGCGGCGCCGAGTGAGCTCTGAGCTCGGGCGATTTTCGCCTGTGAGTAGGTGAGTTGAGTGGTTTATTGCTTCGGGTTTTGAACCCATTCTTCGGGCCCCGGGAGGCTCTTTGTAGGACTTGTCCTCGGAGCTAGATCCCTCGGGTGTCCCATTTGGCCTTGGCTTAATGCCTATGGCTGCTTTTAGGGGCTGCTCCCTCTGTGGACGGCTTCCGTTTCTTCTTTGGCAATCCCTCGAGCTGAGGAGGTGCTGCCGAAATTTTGTCAGAAATGTCGTTTTGATCAACTGATTTCTGACCTTTGTTTGTTGGTTTGTAGATAGTATGGCATCTGGATCTTCTTCTTCCGCATCCCGGGTTGCTGTGACCTGGGGGAACGTCCATTCCCTTGAGCGGGGGCTGAGACATATAGCTGCAGTGGCCGAATCTTCGGACTCAGAGACCGACACAGTTGACACCAGTCGCTTGTTCATTCTAGACGGCAACCAGTTTAAGTATGATCGAAGGGACGACATCCGACGGGATCATCCCAAAGATAAACATCTGATGGCCTTTCTCGAGCGCTTCAACCTTCGTGGGAAGCGTGACTTCATCCTGGTTCGCCGAGCTGAAGGGGCCCTGCTGGCGGAGCGAGACAGCTTGGCCGAATCTGTCATCTGCGGTACCCCATGTACATCCCGGGTGAGCCCAGGAAGTGGGGAGCGTGCTAGGGGTGCAGGAACTGTCTCCGGAGGCCGGGATGCTGACGAGAGCACCACAGTACACACCAGCTCGCTGGAACGAAACTGCTGGCCGTGTTGACAGGGAGAAGCCTGTATATGGTTTATTCCTCGGCCCGCTGCATTGGGGATACCGGGACGAGCCTTTTCTTTTGGACTGCTTGGCGGTCCGATTCAAGCATCAGATTTCAGTGGGGTGGTTTGGAGAGCTCAAAGCCACCGATGCTCATGCGTTCAGACCAGGAGCAGTTGAATTCACAGATTTTGTGCTGCGACAGTATGCTCCCATTCTGGTACATGCCGGGGTCTACGAAAGCATATATGCTTCGCGGTATAGATATCCGATCTCCCGAGGTCTATGTTGTGGGATGATCGAAGTCTTCTGCCCAGAGTACAACACCTTCTACACAGCGGAAGGTGAGACTTCATTGGATTTATGGAGCCTCTCTCAGCTGAGCGGCCTACCGATAGACGGAGAGCCGTATGAAGAAGTTTGCTTCCCAGACTGGCTAAAGGATCAGACGAACGGCGAAGGTAGATATTTTACGGGCTTCGCCTATCGTTATCTGATGAAGGCGTACCGCACCTTGCTGCGCCTGACGCTGGACTCGCGGGAGGCGCGAAAGCCGGGTGAGAAGAGACGCGTGCGGATGGGCACGTGGCTTCAGTATTTCTTTGGTGGGGAGCAGCAATATGAAGACTTTCCCACGGTAGTTCCGACAGCAGTGGCGCGGAAGAAGAGGGCCCGGCGCCAAGCAACGTATCCAGCTGTCGCAGGGAGAGAGAGGCAGGCCGGCCCGAACCCCACAGGAGTTGACGCAGTCACGCATTGTGCTGCGTATTTAACATATTGGCTTTGTTCATTCGCCCTTCCCCAAGGGGACGAGACGGTGATTAGGCCGGAGGCGATTTACCCCGCCTGTTTGATGGCTTGGGGGACGAAGCTGTCCCTGTGCCCCGTGGCTTTATGCCTCATATACAAAATGTTGGGGGATTTGCACAAATCACGTATTCCCCGGAATTCGAGGATAGTTGGTCCCCTCCACTTCTTTAATGCCTGGGTCTGTACCCTATTCCCGGAAGCGGCTCCCCGGTCAATGCAGTCAGATCGCCCGCTGCCGCGGATGATTGAATTTGCCAGTGCTGAAGCATCCTCACTGGCGGATCAGCTTTTTGCCATCAGGGGGAAGTTGACTACAGTTCCAGTAGATTCCCCGGGAGTTCTTCATTTCTGGAGCTTGGCTGCCAGCTCTAGTCCTCTGGTAAACAGGATGCGGCAGTGCCGATTGTTTGAGACAGAGGAGTTCATTCATGAGTTGACTGGGCGCAAGAGCACAAGGCCCATCCTGGAACCGGAACTGGTTGATTGGGCGTTGTCTATCCGCCCGAGTGTTCTTGTTTTTAGAAAGAGCGGCTTGCTGTGGCTGGAGCCGTATTATCCTTTCCGCTTCAGTCGAATTTTGGGTATGACCAACAAATTCCCTCTTCGGCGGCCCAGTTCAATCTTCCAAACAGGCACCGGGCCGGTCAGACGACTACAGAGGAAGCCCGCACATGGTGGGATTACTTTCATCGCCGGGAGGATGTATCATTCAGGGTGCCAACCCCGGCTCGTCTTCCCCGAGTGACTCCAGACTTCATCAAGTGGTGGAATGCACGAACGGGTTTTTATCGGAATTTCCGGAAAGACTGCTGGCACGTTGCCGAACGCCGCTTTCTAGATTCCCAGCGGGAGCCCATTCTGGACATTGATCCCGCATATCTGAAGAAGCTGAAGTCCTGGTCCAATGCCGAGGTGACGGCATATATAGAGGCCAGGAAAGCTGTGAAGGGCAAGTCATCCAAGTCCGACCCGAAGATGCCTGAAATCAGGAAGGATGACTATGTGAAGACCCTCTGGGGATTGTGTCGGGTCAGCAGTGACCGGGTTGCTCTTCAGACAATTCCCCTTCCAGTGGAAGAACCTCTTCCTACTGTGGCGAGCTGGCGCCCGGAGATTGACAGATTTCATCCTTATCGGACCTTCATTAGGAGGGAAGACAGGCGGGCTGACTTGTATGCCAACACCCCCTGGATATTCGCCCTGCTTCATTCTCATGGGCTTTCAGTTTCTGGTCCGTTAGAAGCCATCTGGAGCCATCAGTTACTGATATCTTTCAAGTATGTCGACGGCTGGGGGTTCGACTACTTGAGTCTATATCATCACTTATCATCCTGTGGCCATGAGGACTTGGCTCAGCTAGCGGATAAGAGTGAAACAATTGGGGACGTGTGCTGGCTGATCCATGAAGCGGCTTCCCGGGACAAGGCGCCAGTATTGCTTTACTGGCCGCTTAGTCCTCGATATACGGGGCTGCCAGGTAATGTTTGTTTCTTCTTCAGCCTGGGGCTGTTTCTCTGCAGTCAGTGTGCATCTTCTGACTTATATGCTTTCTGCAGCTCGTCTCTCAGTGGAGGGGACCCGGCATTTGCAGGGAGTTGATATCGAAGGCGCAGAAGCCTTCGTATTTTAATATTCCGGAGCCAGCTCCGACTACAACGCCATTACCCCCTGGGGACTCGCGAAAACGAACCAGATCCCAGGTCAGGGAGGCTATTGGTAGGGCCAAGAAGGCCAAGAGAGCAGAGTCCCGTGCTACTAGAGCTCGTCGGAGGAAGGTTGCTGAGGAGGAGTCCGCCACTCCGCTTCCTCGGGTTCCATCTTTCTCTGAATTTGAGGCCGCCCGGACGCAAGGGTCCGAGGGCGAAGGTGATTTCTTATTCTTGCTTGGCTTGTTTGTTTACTTTCACCAATGTGGCTGATCATTCTTCTTTTCAATAGCTGCTGGTGCTACCTCTGCCGTTGTCGGGTTGGAGGCGGCACCTGGAGCTGCTACTGAGGAGAGAGGGGAAGAGGCCCCCTCGCTCCCTATGAGCGCGACTTGCCTTCGCCGACGCCCCATCGAGAAGTAGAAGGTAATTTGTAGTTCGCCAGCAGGGCTTGTTGGCATATTCTATTTTCAGTCAAGGCCTGACTGTTTGCTATCTTTTGACTTCAGTCGATGTTCGACCCACGCTACTTCCCGAGGTGGGTGCCGCAGCAAGGATTGTCGTCGGACGAGCAAGGGCTTCCGAGGGACCAACCCTTAGATACTCCGCCAACGGATGTCCCCGAGGCGGAGACCCCTGAGGAGGTTCAGGCTAGAGGGCATCCTCCTAGCAGCCTGGTTCCCGCTCTGGTATCAGAGGTTCGAGAGCAAGCAGAAGACTCCTCTTCCTCCGAACAAGTTGATTATGGCGGCGCTCCGGCGATGATGAGGGTTCCCGATGGCGGAAACCGAGGCTGAGGATGCCGGGGCTTCTTCAGCTTACGAGAGCGACTTTTCAACATTTAGCCCTCCGAGGCTATTGGTAGCCGAGCATGGGCTACCATACCCGATTGCAGGAGAAGGGCCAGTATCTTCAGAGGCAACTCTGGGAGGCCTGAACATAGTGCCGGTCGAGGTAGGAAACCTTTTGATTCCCGCCTGCAACGTTTCTTTTCATTTCCAAGCCAGCTGGCTGATATTTGTATATGTACTGCAGGCTGAGGTGGTACCGCCAGCTATAATGATCCGTATGCCTCTTCCTGGCGTAGATATGAGCCAGCCAGCGTTCCCGCCTATTGTGCGGCCCATTGCCCTGCGGCTTCCACGGACCTATGCTGCTGCAGCGGTATCAGAGGAGTCCGGCGTGGCTGCCGAAGTTAGCGCTCCGACTGAGGTTGCAGGGGTTCAAGCCTTGGCAACTGGTGCAGAATCGTTGTCGTTGCCTAGTGGTCTTTCAGACATAGAGGCCGGAGAAATTATTGCGGATGAGGCCGATGTTACTCAGGCCTTGTCCATTATAGAGGGGTCTCTTCCCTTGGCGGCTGGCGAAACTACTCAAGAGGAGCATGTGCCTTCTGTTGCCGACACGGCTATTGCAGATTCACCCCAAAGGGCGGGCAAAGAAGTTGTTATTATGGAGGTCCCTCCAGTTGATATGGCTGCAGTGGTCGGACCGGGAGTGGGTGCCGTGCAGACTATGCCGTCGACGTCCCTCGGGGTGGCCGACGACATCTGGGCTGAGGTGGACAGCAGGGTAGACTTTCGGCTCCCCGAGACTTCGCCATTGGGCTTACAATTTTCTGGAGACATGGTATGGCAATCTCTGGATAATCTCCAGCGGGCCATGTCAGCTTCTCCAGACTTGACTTATGCACAGCTGAGAAGCTTGGTGGACCACCTCTCCCGGCCGCTACTGGCATTTGGTTGCCCCATGGATGATTGGACCCCACGGGTTGTGATGTTGCTGAAGCACGCCAACAGGCGGGATTTCCTGAATCGGGAGGTTTCCGATCAGCTCGCTGCTGTGAAGTTGGAGAGGGCAGATTGCCGCACTGCCGTCAGTTCACTGAAGGTGACGGTGGGACAGCTGAGGGACGCCGCTGAGAATATCTCGGAACGTCAGCTGCTCCTCAGGGCACGGATAGATGAATTGCGTGCGGAACTAGCTAAGGCCGAGGCCGAGCTGCAGGAAGGCGAGCGCCTAGAAGTCCAGACGACAGAGGAGGCCGACCTGGCTGAAGGACGACTTGCTTCACTCAACGAGAGGTTATTGCAGCTGACAGCCACCGAGACTCGTCTGGAGGAATTGACCCAGTACCCCTCGCTGGGCCTTTTGGAACTAGGGGACATCTTCCGGCGTCCTCTGCCGTAGTCTTGGTTTCCCTTTGCTTTTTGTTTCCTTTCCTTTTGGAAGCTCTGTTCCTTTTTTTTTTGTCTTTGGAGTTTATGTACCCTGGGGGATGCCCTGGGCAAAAGAATGTATTCTCCACTTTTATTAAATGGAAGCATTTCTTTTCGTAGTCTTGACCACGACTTCTTTCGTCTTTTCTTTCTTTCGGCTAATCACCTGAACCCGGGAACGAGTGCCAATAACGCAGGAGAGCGCTCACGCCTTCAGGAAGGGATGAGGTGTTCGCTCCACCGCGGTGTAGCCGTTCCTGGGACAGGGCCTTTGCCAGGTTTGGGGGGAAAGCGACTGATCTTGCCGATGGTGGCAAGGGTCGAAAAGGGTAGATGGTCTTGCCGATGATGACAAAAACCAGAGGGTAGCGACCGATCTTGCCGATGATGACAAGGGTCGAAAAGGGTAGATGGTCTTGCCGATGGTGACAAGAACCGTATAGGTAGCGACCGATCTTGCCGATGATGCAAGGTCGAAAAGGGTAGACGGTCTTGCCGATGATGACAAAAACCGTTATAGGTAGCGACCGATCTTGCCGATGGTGACAAGGGTCGAAAAGGTAGACGGTCTTGCCGATGATGACAAAAAACCGTTATAGGTAGCGACCGATCTTGCCGATGATGACAAGGGTTCGAAAAGGTAGACGGTCTTGCCGATGATGACAAAAACCGGGAAGGGTAGCGACCGATCTTGCCGATGGTGACAAGGGTCGAAAAGGTAGACGGTCTTGCCGATGATGACAAAAACCGATATAGGTAGCGACCGATCTTGCCGATGATGACAAGGTCGAAAAGGTAGACGGTTCTTGCCGATGATGACAAAAACCGTATAGGGTAGCGACGATCTTGCCGATGGTGACAAGGGTCGAAAAGGTAGACGGTCTTGCCGATGATGACAAAAACCGGAAGGGTAGCTGACCGATCTTGCCGATGGTGACAAGGGTCGAAAGGTAGACGGTCTTGCCGATGATTGACAAAAACCGGAAGGGGTAGCTGACCGATCTTGCCGATGGTGACAAGGTCGAAAGGGTAGACGGTCTTGCCGATGATGACAAAAAACCGTATAGGTAGCGACCGATCTTGCCGATGGTGGACAAGGGTCGAAAAGGTAGACGGTCTTGCCGATGTGACAAAAACCGGATAGGGTAGTGACCGATCTTGCCGATGGTGACAAGGGTCGAAAGGGGTAGACACTGGACGTGTATAAGTGGGATATCGGATGAAGATCCTCGTCACGACCTTGAAAGTGGCCTTTCGGATGGAGGATGGTTCATCACTATTCATCATTTTTTTTTTATTCACATTACCGGCCTAAGTGCCCTTTCGGTTTTCACCGAGACCAGCCCCCTCTTGCTTTTGCCCACGCGCCCTTTCGGGTTTTCACGTGGCGGGGTTACCCGATTTTGCCTGCGACGCCCTTTCGGGTTTTCGCCCCAGCTGGGTTATAGCCATTTTTGCACTCGTCCCGATAGAGGAGCAAGTCTGGCGGGGTATCTCTATTTTTAACCCCTTTTTTTTTATTTTATTATTTTTTGAGTTCGAGGTGCAGAAGAGCTGGACCGCGAGAGTGTTGATCGGCCTTGTTGATGATGACAAGGCTCGGATTTTAGTTCATTTCGTCGACACTGGCTAGATGTCGAAGCAAAGGATATGGTTTGTTAACAAGGATGTAAGATCCGAGTCAAAGATGAAGATCGACCGATCTCGCCGATGATGACGAGGGTCGACCACGGGTTTGTTCGTCGACATGAGATATTGCCAAAACAAGGATGGGGTTGTCAACAGGGACGTAGGGTCCAAGTTGAGGGTAGAGATCGACCGATCTCGCCGATGATGACGAGGGTCGAAAATGGTTTGTTCACGGATTACCGGCGAGACTTTGATGATTGTCCCTCTCGGGGTTTGTTAGGTGGAGAATAGGAGAGGGATTTGGAAATTACCACTTTACCGACTCAAGCGCCCTTTCGGGTTTTCGCCGAAGTCAGCCCCCTCTTGCTTTTGCCCACGCGCCCTTTCGGGTTTTCACGTGACGGGGTACCCGATTTTGCCTGCGACGCCCTTTCGGGTTTTCGCCACAGCTGGGTTATAGCCATTTTTGCACTCGTCCCGATAGAGGAGCAAGTCTGGCGGGGTATCTCTATTTTTAACCCCATTTTTATTTTATTTATTATTATTTTCTTTTATTTATTTATTTAATTTTTATTATTATTATTATTTTTTTTATTCGGAATGAGAGCCAAAGAAGGATAGCTTGATCAGGACGGAGTGTCGCTAACCAAGGAAAACGTAGCTCGATCAGGACGGAATGCCGCTGACCAAGGGCAGGGATAGCTTGACTAGGGCGGAATGCCACTAACCGAGATAAAGAAGGGTAGCTTGATTAGAGCGGAATGCCACTACCCAAGATAGGGTAGCTCGATTAGGGCAGAGTGCCACTAACCAAGGAAAAGTGTAGCTCGATTAGGGCGGAGTGCCGCTAACCGAGGAAAGGTAGCTTGATTAAGGCGGAATGCCGTTAACCAAGGAAAGGTAGCTTGATCAGGGCGGAATGCCGCTAATCAAGGAAAGGGTAGCTCTGTTAGGGCGGAATGCCACTAACCAAGATGAGGTAGCTCGATTAGGGCGGAGTGCGCTAACCAAGATAAAGGGTAGCTTGATTAGGGCGGAGTGCCGTTAACCAAGGAAAGGTAGCTTGATCAGGGCGGAATGCCGCTAATCAAGGAAAGGGTAGCTCGGTTAGGGCGGAATGCCACTAACCAAGATGAGGTAGCTCGATTAGGGCGGAGTGCCGCTAACCAAGATAAAGGGTAGCTTGATTAGGGCGGAATGCCGTTAACCAAGGAAAGGTAGCTTGATCAGGGCGGAATGCCGCTAATCAAGGAAAGGGTAGCTTGATTAGGGCGAATGCCGCTAATCAAGGAAAAAGGTAGCTCCGTCCGATCACTCGGGGAGGGTTGGTTGCGCTGCGTGATACAGCTTAATATGTTTTCCATTGAGGGGAGAGAACTGGATGACTCCTTTGTGGTCCACCAGGACGTAGGCTCCTCCTTCATATACTCGGCGGACGATATACGGTCCGACCCAGTTTTCGACCAACTTCCCTTTGGGGTTAGAGGCCATTACTTCTCTTCTTTTGACCATTACCAGGTCTCCTTTCTTGAACTCTCGACCCTTGACTAACTTGTCAAAAGCGCGGGCCATGCGAGCTTGATAGAGTTGGATGTTTTGTTGCGCCAGGAGGCGTTTTCCTTCGAGCTCAGCGAGCTCTTCCAGTCTTCTTTCTGCATTGTCTTGCTCACCACTGACTAGTCCGTGCTGGATGGCAACTCGCAACGAGGGCACCTCAAGTTCGATTGGCACCACAGCTTCCGACCCATAGACGAGGGAGAAAGGTGAACAGCCGGTTGGGGTTTTATAGACGGTACGATAGGCCCAAAGTGCCTCGTACATCCTTTCTTCCCAATCTTTCTTATTAGACTTGACAGTCTTTGCCAGCAACGTGCATAAAGTCTTGTTAAAGGCTTCTGCTAATCCATTGGCTTGAGGGTTGTAGGGGGACGATGTCCTCCAGTCAATTTTGTATTTGTCGGCTAGCCGATAAATCTTCTGATTTCTGAAATGGCTGCCATTATCAGAGATGATTCGGCTGGGAATCCCAAACCGGAATATTACATTTTGTCGGAAGAACCTTGCAACTAGTTCTCCCGTCACATCTCTTAGTGCTACTGCCTCTGCCCATCTGGAAAAGTAGTCTGTAGCTGCTAAGATGTATTTGCACCCTGATGAAGATGCTGGTAGTGGCCCCACCACGTCCGTGCCCCACTGAGCAAACGGCCAACTTGGTAGAGTGGGATGCAGCGGCACTGGAGGTCTCCTCGCCACATTGGCATGTTCTTGACATTTCCGACAGGCTTTGGCAAACTTGCAGCAGTCATTGAATATAGTGGGCCAATAATAGCCCAATTTCTTTATTTCTATCTTCATTTTCGGACCGGCCTGGTGTGCTCCAGCCGATCCTGCATGAACTTCTTGCATTACTTGTTCCGCTTCTGCTGACGACAAGCAACGGAGTAGGATTTTCCTTCGGGCGTCTGCCATAATCCGGAACAAAGTTCCGCTTCTCATCTCGTAAGAATCCTTGATCCTTAGGAGCTTCATTCTCTGTTCTTTTTCTTTTGGAAGTTGCTGGTGTTGAAACCAGCATAGAAGATGTTCCCGCCAATCGGGTTGCTGGACCCTTTCAGCGACTGCTACTTCTATCTCCCGTTCGTCGGTTAGATCCTCTGTTACACTGGGGACCTGTCGGCGGTTGATTACTGTTATATTCAGGCTTACGTCTGGCGGGACTGCCAACGAACTAGCCAGCTTAGCGAGGGCGTCTGCCTGAGCATTCCGGCCTCGATTGATGTGTTTAACGCTGATGAAGTAAAATTTCAACATCAGGCGAGTTGCCAACTGGTGATAGGGGAGGAGCTCTTGCTTTCGCACCTCGAACTCTCCTTCCAGCTGTTTTATAACTAGCATGGAGTCTCCGAATGCTTCCAGCATCTGAATTCCCATGGACAGAGCAATCTGCAACCCGATTATCAGGGCTTCATATTCTGCTTCATTGTTTGTGCATGGTTTATTTATGGAGCAGGATGTATGCACCACTTCTCCTTCTGGGGATTTCAGGACTATGCCTGCCCCTGCTCTGACTCTGACCGATCCAGTGGCAGAGGTGTCAATTCTGGAAGCGCCATCAAAATATAGCTGCCACGGGGACGGCTGTACTTGAGCGGCTTCCAAAGTTTCATCTTCGGGGAGTTCTGGTTCCCACGGGTAGTTTCCGGGTACCGGATGCGCAGCAAAGAAGTCTGCGATAGCTTGACCTTTAATGGCCTTGCGCGGGACGTAGGAGATATCAAACTCCATAAGGATCACCGCCCATTTGCCCAGACGGCCTCTGAGTGCTGGCTGGGACATGATATATTTCAGGGGATCCTCCTTGGATACCAAGCTGATTTCATGCGACAACATATAGTGTCGGAGTTTCTTAACTGCGAAGACTAGTGCCAAGCAAATCTTCTCAATATAAGTGTATTTTTCTTCAGTTCTGACCAGTCTCCGACTGAGGTAATAGAGGGCTTGCTCTTTCCCTTCTTCATTATTCTGGGCTAGCATTGCCCCCAGAGAGTTGTGTGTAGCTGCTATATACAGTATCAACGGCCGTCCTTTCACCGGTGCGCCTAATACTGGAGGAGTCTTCAGATAATCCTTTAGTTTGTCAAAGGCTGTCTGGCAATCTTCATCCCAATAGAAGGGAACATCTTTCATCATCAACTTGTGAAAAGGCTGGCATCGCCCTGACAAATTGGAAATGAACCGCCGGATATAAGCCAAGCGGCCTTGTAGTGACCTCAGCTCGGAGATGTTCCTTGGTGGAGGTAACCCCTGAATCGCCCTGATCTTTGCGGGGTCTATCTCGATTCCCCGATGTCGGACGATGAAGCCCAAGAATTTTCCGCTCGACACTCCGAACGCACATTTCATAGGATTCATTTTTAGCTCATGTTGCCTCAGCCTCTGAAAAACAATCCGGAGGTCTTGCAGGTGATCTTCTTTTCTTCGGGTTTTGACCACCAGGTCATCTATGTAGCACTCGACCTTGTGGTAGAGCAATTCATCAAAAATTTTAGTCATTGCGCGCTGATAGGTTGCGCCAGCATTCTTCAGTCCAAATGGCATTCTCTTGTAATGATAAATGCCTTTGGGAGTTCGGAAAGCAGTATGGACCCGGTCGTGCTCCGCAATCCAAATCTGATTGTAGCCGGACGACCCATCCATGAATGACAGGGCTTCATGGCCGGTTGTAGCATCGATCATTACCTCGGTTATTGGCACCGGGAAGTCATCTTTAGGGCAAGCTTTATTTAGATCCCGGAAGTCAACACAAATCCGGATCTGTCCATTCTTCTTCTTCACAGGGACGATATTTGCCAGCCATGTGGTGTACTGATTTTCTTCAACAAATCCCACATCAATGAGCTTGTCAACTTCAGCACAGATTCGGGTGATGAGCTCTGGCCTCATACGCCGCGGTGGTTGTTTCACCGGCTCGGCTTCGGGACTGATTGTTAGCTCATGTTGTGAGACAGCAGGGTTTAGACCTGGCATCTCTTTATAAGTCCAGGCGAAGCAATCCCGGTATTCTAGCAGCAGCTGGATGTACAGCTCCCGTTCTTCTGGGGACAGTTGGGCACTGAGGAAGGTAGGCCTAGGGTCCTTCTCATTTCCCAGGTTGACTTCTATTAGTTCATCGACTGTGGCTTGGCCTCCGTCTTCTATTTCCGGAGGTGCCGGCTGGAGGTCGACGAAGTCTGGAATACCATCTTGAGGGTCGAGTACTTCGACTTCCTCGTCAGACACCGCCAGAGCTTCATGGGGTCTCTTGATCTCTTGTGCTAGCGGCTGGGCGGATTGTTCTATTAGAAGATCCATTGCCGGTGCAGCTCCCGAGGGCGAGAGGACAGCTTCAGTGCTTGTAGGTGAGGTTGCAGCCATGACAGGCCAGCAGTTATTTGCCGCCGGACTCGGACAGCCTATTGGATTGGTAGCAGGAGTTGAGGGAGTCTCGCCTTCTGGGACAGTTGTGTCTTCCACAGAAGTGGCTTTTTCTTTTCTGGTAGCCGGCTCCCCTTGATTGGAGTAAACCGAGGCTCTGTTGACTGTCAGAAAGGGTGTTGAAGTCGTCATTAGCATGACCCCTGCGGAGGGAGAGACTTCTGCTCCTTGAGCATCTTCGGCTTCGCTGCTGCTAGCCGTATCAAATTCGGCCTGAAAGGCCGCTCCTTCAGGATGGACCTGCTCCCAGCATCGGCATGAGATCAAGGTCTCCATTTGTTGATTCCCGGATAGGGTTAATTCAGCATGTTCGGCTTCCGCCGGATATTCATCAAAGGTTGCCCCCAGAGGGCTGTCTTCAGTTGGATAGAAGGTGGAGATGGTGTCCACCTCGTACCGCCCACTGTAATAGTAGTCTTCCAGGGTGAAACCCAGACCCGGGTGTTGAGAGACACGTCTCATTTCTTTGTCCAGATTTACAGGATACCACATCTTCTGGAAAGCTTCCTTGCGTTTTTGAGGCTGATCGGGAGGGATGTGTTGCTTTTGAAACATCCTGGCCGTCCGATCAGTGGTGAATGCCAGGCCCTGCACAGGAACCCGTGGGTTGGCTAGATCTTCAGGGAGGCTGCAATCCGTGTCTTCCTGAGTAGGATGCTCCTCAGCTGTATAGAATAAGCTGCTGTGCCCATCTTCCTGTGCCACTTCCCAAGCTTTGAAAGGTTCGACGGTGGGACCATCGAGGCCGGAGACAGGCTTGGTGAGGCCGGCCGGGACTCCGATGCGGTCGTGTTGTCGGTCAACATGCACTTCCTTAGCTTTGGGGTATAATGCTGGGGGTGTCACCCTGCCGACATTTCCAGAAGCCGTGATGTGGGAGACCACCTTCGGCTTGACATATCCGCGCGGCGGTGGTGGATACCAACCGTCACCCGATCTATTCTTCGATGCCCCTACGGGGGCTTCAGTTTTAGAAGTCTTCCGGGGAGACCCCGTATACAGATTGGCGTCCGCCAAGTGACACTCAAACACCTCGAATGGGTGGATGTCAGCAAATATCCTTTCCTCCTTCCCCTGGAGGCTGTATTTGATGCATTGGTGGAGCGTGGAGGGCACCACCAAGTTTTCATGCAGCCATGGGCGGCCGAGCAGTGCTTTGTAGGAGGTGCGAGAGTCAATGACGTGAAACTGCACCGTTGTAGTGAAATCTGCCAGAGTCAGTGTGAATTCTGCCACCCCCATAGATACTTCACATTTCTGGTTGAAGCCCGCGATACGCATATCCCCGGCCTTTTCGAGATGCACATTGAAGTGGTACCTCTCGTATATTCTATATGGCAGGATGTTGACTGCTGCGCCAGGATCGACCAGAATCCGGTTCAGTTCTCTTCCATTCAGGTGCCCTTTCATATATAGCGGCCTGTTGTGACTGGCCGTAGGCAGTAGCATGTCTTCTGGAGAGAAGGTCATACTGGCTTCTGGTATAGCCTCAGCTATGCAGGTTTCAAACTGGGCAGGCGTCTGCAGAGCAGTGATGATTGCCTGTCTAGTTTCTTCACTCAAAGAGAGAATTTCCCAGATCGTAAAACGAGCAGGGAGCTTCTTGAGCAGCTTCATTATTCGGCTTCCAGCCCGGACATTGGAGAGCTTCATCTCCTCAACCCATCTGGGCTTAGGAAGGTTTTGATTTGTGGGTCCAGACGGACCTGCTTCATCTTCCTCGGACTCGGCACCCTCTCGACTGGCACCGACTGTCGAGTCTTCTTTATTGGTTGCTACAGGGCAAGCCCCATCTGCATTTGTATCCTCCGTAGATTGCACTGGCCGAGGGTGATTGACCCCGGGTGTAGGGTTGGCGTCTTGACAAGGCTGTTTCCCCTTTGACATCTTCATAAATTCAAGAAATGAGGGGACAGCCTTGCCCCCAGTCTTGCTGTATAGACCTGACGGAGGAGGGATTTGAACTCCCTTGACCTCCGGCGGAGGTGTCTTGTAGGGTTGTTCCCCTCTGAACACAATATTGTGGTTTGGTGGGGGTTGGCGCCCCCATTTTCGGCCTGACCGCGTGGCATGTGCAGCAGTGGCGGCCTCGACCTTGCTTTCCCCAGTGTGGGGTGTAAAGCATATTTCTTCTTCTTCCTCTTCCCCGGGTAGGTTGAAGAGGGCTGATAGTGTATTACAGGAGACAACCTGTGCTTTATTGGCGCCAACGGCCTTTCTTTTCTTCTTCTTTTGCTTCTTTTTCCTTTTTGCTTCTGCGGGCACCTGCCCCCAGAATAGACTGCTCGCTTCAGGGGGTGCTGCTTCAGCTTCCTCCGTCTGCTTGAGTGAGAGTTGCTCCAGCTCCTGCCATGGGACGTAGTCCCGTACGAGCAGGGGTTTCAATTCGGGCTGTACATATTCATCTAGCCCTTCAATCAGGTGTTGCAGTCGAAGGACCCCGGGGTTGGTTTCCTTGACCACTGGCAGGGGAGTCTGTCTCCTTCTGTTGGGTGCATGTATTCTGATAGCTGCAGATGGAGTAATCCACGTAGGCGCTATCACTGGCGGAGCAGGCCGGGGCGTGACGCCACGGATATGTGCCCCCTCTTTCGGGCAGGGTGCCCTCTTCTTATTGTGCTTCACAGGGACGGGATGCCACCCTTGCTTTTCTTTCACGGGCTCCAGGAAATGGATTTCGTAGGTGCTCCGTGTGCTTGCTTCAGAGATCTCCTCAGGTAGTGCCTGGTAGAGGGAGACCATGTTGACTGTCGCCCTTCTGGGAGGAGCTTCATGTGGCTGAGGAGGGTCTACTTTGTATTCTCCTAGCTCTATTTCATTTTTCTTCACCATCCCCTCGATGACGTCTTTGAAAACATAGCAGTCTTCGATTGAATGTCCCAACATTTGGTGGTAGGGGCAGAATCTCGGACTGTCTTTTCTTTTCAGGTCTTCTGGTCTCCTTGGCTCAGGCAGAGTGACCATGTCATATTCCGTTACCCAGTCGAACAGGATGCGAGTTTTATTCTTAGGAAAGGAATAAGCCTTCTTCATTTTGTCCCTCAGCGAAGGACCTTCTTTGTCATCTGGAGCTTTTGCAGGTTGCGGGGAGCCGCTTTCTTGCCTTTCTCCTTTTGTTGTTCGAACGCCTTGATATCAAGCGCATTCGCTTCTTTAGGTGTGGGGCGCCGTTCCGCCGCCTTACCTTTCTGGGCTGTGCTGGCAGCTGACGGCGGGACGGGCTTGGCTAGAAAAGCCTCTACCTCGGCCACCACATTATTCAGCCGGTCGAACGACCGTATTTCCATCCCGATCATTTTTTCCAAGACCTCCCTCCTGAGATTTTGCTTACATATTTGCACAGCGTCCTCCTGATGCGGGGGCCGCTTACATCTCATTCCGAGTTCCTCCACCTCTTGATGTAGTCAAGGGCGGTCTCATCTGCCCTTTGTTTTGTCGAATAGAGTTCGGCCACTGTGACCTCCCTCTCTGTGACATGGAATCTTTCCCTGAATTTCCTCTGCATATCTGACCAGTCATTGATTGACCCGGCCGAGAGGCTGGAGTACCATTCAAATGCGAGCCCCGTCAGCGAGGACCCGAAGAATTTCAGCAGATATGACTCGTCGGTGGACAGATCACCCATAACGGTCATATAATATGCAATATGTTCTTTTGGGGAACCTTTCCCGTTGAATTTGTCAAATTTGGGCGGCTTGTTGACTCCCGGGGGAAGTCGCTTAGCCGCATGGTGTTGCGGGTAGGGCACCCGGTAGGCATCGAATGCGACGTAGTCGCCTTCGCTCTTCTCTGCGAGCTTCAGCTCGATCATCCTCTCCACCATCATCCGGCTCACGACCGTGGGGTCGACTGGCTCCGGATAGAAGTGTGCTGGCTGCAGGTACGGGGTGACCAGGGTGGTCGCCTGTGGAGGATGCAGCAGCGGGGGGTGTTGGGTGCACCTGAGGAAGCACCGGAGGCAGCAGCGACTGAGGCTGTGGCGGCCGCTGTTGTGCTGTCGTCACAGTTGGCTCTGACGGCTGGGGTGTGTGCAAAGTGGTGGAGGGTCGTCTCGACGAGCCGCTCCCCGGGATGATTCACCTTGGACTTCGGGTGGTTTGGAGGCTGATGAGTGTTCAGTTTTCTCCATCAGCTGTTTCTTCAGGGAATCTATTTCCCGTTGATATCTTTGCAGCAGCATCAAGACTGATGGGTCTATAGTGGTGGGGACACCTTCTGTCGTTTCCCCGGACGTACCCTCGGGCAGGATATCGAGGAGTACGTCGTCTTCTTCTTCCGTCGTTACCACATTAGCGGTCAAGACGGGGGCTTTGTCATCCCAGTGGAGGTATGACTGGGGCTGTTTCTCTTTCATCGCTGTCAGAAGCCCTCTTGCTGCTTCTGTCCTGCGGGTAGCTGGTCCCGGCCGTACGGCCAACTGAGCCAGTTCTTGGGAGTTTTCAGGAAGCTTCCCATATCGGCTGGACACGCCAGCCATGTTGCAAGTGAAAACCTGCATCCTCCTTCTTTGTCGATGGACCCTCCGCCTTGCTTGTTGCGGGAAGGTCAGCCTCTCGAACACAGAAATTCTTCTTCTTTCTTCCCGCTCGGGGAAGGCTTCATCGGCTTTGATCTCAGAGCCGTCATTGTGTCCGTTGTCATCGACCGACGACATCCTTATTATATCCTCTATTTCTTCTTCATCTGCCGTTGAAGGGCAGTAATTTTCTTCAGTGGCGACTGTCTGCATCAGCCGCTGCTGTCCGAGTGAGGTGTTACCCAATCCTCGGAAATAGCTTCTGACCAGGCAGGCCATTTCTTCTTGACCCCGTTCTTGATGTAGCATGGGGGAGAGTGGTCGACCTCCAGCAGGAGGAATGTAGGCCAGTCGAGCTCTGTCACCTGGCTGTTGGAACCTTCGCCCCGTGGCAGGGACGTTGGCTTGACGGGCCATAGCCCGAAAACTTCTGTGACGCGGAGGATCCGCAACCACCTCTTCTTCATTCATCAGGGACAAGCCCCTTTCTCTTCTCGCTCTCGCCTCGTCGTTCATAGGACGATGGCGGGTGGGTGTTGGATGGTAGGCAGGTCGGGTCCGCTTGGGAACCCACACCTGTTTGAATTTCCTCGCCTGAGCGCCGGGTTTTCTTGGCCATGGTGGCCGGCTTCTTCTCTTTCTGCCCTCCTTCAGCGAGAGCTTGATAGTTGTTGTAGACAGGGACGTTTGGGATGACGCGATCTGGGGTCACCCGTGCCGTGCGCCCGTTGAGGAAGACACGCATACCTCCCACCAGCATTGATTTTCCGGACTGAGAGACAGTTCCGGTGATCACGGCAGGGTTTCTTGCGAGCCTGGCGACGCTGACGTCCTCCAGGGGGCTTGTTGATATCAGTGGGATGCATCACCCGTACCAGGTGGTGCACCAGGCAGCTAGCGGCCGGAACCGGGTTCTTGAGCGAATCACCGCGGCAGGGGGCCTTCAGAGGCTCCATTTCCTTCACATCTTCCTTGACGGGTTCCATGGCCTCGACTTCCAGCATGTCGACAAAGGCCAACCCCAAGAAGTTGGGGAAGCCCACAGCAGGAGGAAAGCTAACCAAATTCCATGGGCACCGCCAGGTACCCTTGCGCGTGTCCGGCGACTATCGATTGGTCGAAGTCGACGCCAGCTATTCCATGAGTCGTCATTGTTTGCACTGAAAAGATAGACAGGAAAACAATCAGTAGTCTTTGAAAGGGCTTCGAAGCCCGAATATCTCGGCAAAGAGATGAAAGGTGACACCGGTCCCACCGGGCGTGCCAGACTGTTTCGACCGTCTTTTCCTTCGCTCCTTTTCGTTGGTATTTTTCATTCATTTATTTCGCGGGTCGATCAATCAATTGACTGACTAGGTAATCAACTGACTGATTGACGACGCGGGCGTGCCAGTCACATGAGTGACGATTTATGATGCGCTCATTCTGACCCTTATCGGGCGAGAGTGAGGTTCGGTCGGGACCAGCAGTCCGCCATACCGTAAAGGCTATGACGTTAATTACATCCCCCACGAGGAGGGAACACCTTTGATTAATTGCCGAGATATCGGGCTGTCGAAGCCGGAAAAGGGAACTACATGATGATTATTAGTTGAAGGACTTGCACCCCTCTGTGATTAGCATAAGAAATCATCCCATAAGTGGGAAAGGGGTTAGAATGATGCGACGACACGATTCGGAACGAAACCGGTGCAGTGCATGCGAAGACAGGGATCAAAACGCTTGAAACGGCGCCCTGAAACGTAGGTAAAAAGCTTAAAAACGGCGCCATAACCGTAGGTAAAGGGGCAGGCCGTTAAAACGGCGTGGGGAGCTGGGGCGCGCCGGGAAGGGCGCGCCGGAAAGGGCGCGCCGGATAGGGCGCGCCGGAAAGGGCGCGCCGGGAAGGCCGCGCCGGGAAGACCGCGCCGGGAAGGGCGCGCCGTTTTAAAGCGTGATCGCGCATGAACGCGCTGAATTAGCCCGATTTCAAGGAGGCAGGGGCCTCGTTGGTTTATTCATAGATTTATTAAGATTTTGGATGGTTTTGAGAATTTTATTAAGTTGATTATTCATCGGAATCGGTGCCGAGTCATGGGCTCGCGTGAGGCGATTGTTCCGAGCTTAACTCGTTCGAGCCGAAATTTCGGCAGCATCTCCCCATCCCAAAGGATAGTCGGGGAGACGCAGGGAGTACTCACGTGGCGGAGTAAACCCCTAAAAGCCGGGTGGCACAACGGCGGCCGGCAGACCCGAACGGATAGGAAGACCCCGAGGGCTAGCCTGCTAGGGGTACCGAGTCCGTGGGTAACGGTGAGTGAGTGAGGTGACTCGATGTGGGAGCGAAAACCCCGAGGGCTAGCCTACGAGGGGCATGCGAACCCGAGCACCACAACACTCGAAGTCGGGACGACGAGTAGAGAAGGGAACCCCGAGGGCCAGCCTACGAGGGGCACACGCGTCTCACGGCCACCACAAAGTCCATTAAGGACTGTGGATTTATGGTGTTGGGATTACCCCCAATTTCTGTGTGCTCACTGGCCCTCGGAGATCCATTACTGCCAAATAGATCCCTCGAGCCGGGAGGTCAAGATAAAAGAATCAAGGGGGATGTTCCCCTCTCCCCAGTCACCGAATCTCCTTAAAAGGACGGTAACACTACGCGGAGCAACTCACACTCAGTTGCAAACTGATCATGATACGTACAGCTATATATATATATATATATATATATATATATATCTATATGTGCATAGAGGGATTAGCAAGTTAACAGAGCGATCACCGAGCTAACGCTCGGAGAACAACGATGCAGAGAAACCAAACATCAAGCTTATAGGGACAGCCTTACTCCTTCTGTTTATGATCAGAAACAGGAGGGAGGGGCAAACGGACAGGCCCAGGGTCGACCAGTAAGACATACATGCGCATATCTCTGACGGAGAAACCTTCGACATTCCATGAAAGGAAAAGCCCCAGGGAGAGGGGAAATTACTGTAGCCCATGATGTACCAGGGCGTATCCGGCATCGGAGAAGACGGGTACGGAGTTCGTTCGCGCCATGAAACAGGTAAACATGTAAACAGAGAGTAAAGGAAGCAGATGGGAGAGATGACCCCGACGCCGGGCATGCTCACATCCATCCGTTTGGTGCACAGATCATCGAGAGATGTGCACATGCGCACATCACCCTCCACGGCGCCGTATCAATGGCCACAGAAAACAAATTCAAGGAGGAAGAGGAGGCAGCGATGCAGAGGTAGAGTAAGGCCATTAGACTCTTTAACCCACTGACATAAACATTCATTCATTCCACGGTAAACAGACAAAATGCATACAAGCATATTCCGACGCCGGCGTTGTCGCACGGTCGCCGTTTTACATTAACAGAGGAAGCTCATTCCGAACGAAGAGAAAGGGGCAGAAATAACGGTGGGAGAAGGGGAGGAAAGGCTCGTATCATCGCCCCTCCCCCCGTCTCACTTACATTCTATCAGGGAAAATCCAAAAGAGAAAAGAAGAGGGTCGCCGGGAGAAATCGCGGGGCAACCCACCTAAGCAAATGAGAAAACAGGTGGCCTCCTTCGACTTCGGGGAGCTCGGATGGAGCAGGGTGGCGGCCGCCGAGAGGTTCGGACGGGAGCTTCTGCAGATAGACGAAAACCCTCCAACCCTTCTCTCTGGACTCCTCCTCTTTCTTTCTAATTCTCTCTTTTTTTTTCTTTCAAATCCGCCTCTTCTCCCGATCGGATCTCTCTTGATCTCCTCTCCTCGACAGGCTATATATAGCCTTGGGTTAAAACGGCGCCCCAGGAAGCGCGCCGGGTTGACGGCGCCGGGGAAGGCCCCTATTTGGTCTTTGCGCGCCGGATAGACGGCGCCGGGGAAGGCCCCTATTTGGTCTTTGCGCGGGATTGACGGCGCCGGGGAAGGCCCCTATTTGGTCTTTGCGCGCCGGATAGACGGCGCCGGGGAAGGCCCCTATTTGGTCTTTGCGCGCCGGATAGACGGCGCCGGGGAAGGCCCCCATTTGATCTTGGCGGCCGGTTTGACGGCGCCGGGGAAGGCCCCCATTTGATCTTTGCGCGCCGGTTTGACGGCGCCGTTTTAAGCGGCGCCGTTTTAACCTGTTTGCCAGGCACGGCCAGGCCTGTGGGTCCGGGGATGGTTCCGGAGACTCCAGTTGACTGTTTCTCTCGTACTGGCTCTCGGGAGCCTTGACGGGGTGTTGACGAAGCTCTTGACGCGACGAACGGCCTTGATCAGAACTTCGTGTGCTTCCGGTCCGGACACACGGGTGTCCCGTCGGTACGACTTTCGGCACTGTGATTGGTGCCTCTCATCAAGACGGACCTGTGTCCGAAGCTTCCTTGCAGGATGGCATTGCATCCTGGGTAATTCGCCTTGAACGGCGATCCATCGGCCGCTAATGGGCTCACTAGGGCGAGAAGCCGAACCCGTGTCGGGTGATCGGGATCTTCTTGCTGACAGAACCTCCGGCCCCTTGTTGTGGATGGCCGAGGGCATTCTTCCTCTTTCGGAGAATCATAAGGTAGACCGTCGTCCTTGATCGGACGTCGGATGTGGGGTAGCGGCATGACAGAGTCGATGCCGGATCATTGGGCAGGCTTGATCGCACTGCCGATTGGTTGCGGGTTGACTTTGACTCTCCTGAGGTGAGGTCCCCGGTGTTCCCTTCAAGGTGGCTTGGGGCTTCGTCAGCTCGAGGGACCCTCGATAAGTTGATTTTCATCGGCTTCTGTGCTTCAGTGGGCCGTATCATTCGTCTTTTGCGGCTTGGTCGCCAGGGATCATATTTTGAGTGCCAACATTGATGAAGCAGGGGTGATGACGAGAGCAGGGATTCTGATGAGGGGTTTGTTAGGTGGAGGCATGGCGGAGATAGAGGGGAATTCGCGGATTATGAAGGATAAGGGTCTGGAAGGCGGGGAGGTGGAGACGAAGTAGAAGTGGGTAGGGCTTGAAGCGGGCAATGATTTTGAGGTGGGTGATGGGTAATGAGTGGTTTTGAAGGTATTAGTGGTGATACGGTGGAGAAAGACGGGGTTTATGTATGGTTGACGGATGATAAGGGGTTTAGAAGGCGTAGGAGTAATGTGTAGAGGTGGATGGTAAAGTGGGGGAGTGGGAGAAGATGAGAGGGTGTGAAGGCGTAGTGGAGAGTGTCGGTTGATAGGGGATCGGTACGATGAGAGGACGTAATGGTAGTGGAAATGGTGAAGGCGATACTGACGCGGGTTGATGAGAGAGAGGTGCTACCCGGGCAAGGCAAGGGTGTTGCGTGATGATAGGATTGGCGGTAGAAAGAATGGAGGTACTTTCCGGGTGCCACACCTGCTTTCTCCCGACTTCCGAGAAGGAGGAGATGGGGTTAACCTGATTATCGGGCGGTTGGTGCTCCGGTAATGGATTCTGGATTAGCCCATGTCGGGCTGTTGTGTTGTGGGGCCTGCTGAGGCTGTTGTTGTTGTTGTGGTTGCTGCTGCTGCTGCTATTGTAACTACTGCTGTGGCCTATGAGGAGGTCTCCTAGCCTTGAGAGCGGCGACGTATCATCTCATTTCATCCCAATCTATTTGATGTTCATCATTCATATCGTGGATGTAATCTTTGAAATAGAAGCAGTAATCTACTGTGTGTCCTGGCTTACCTGTGGTAGACGCAGTATTTGGAGGTATCATATTCGGGGGTCACACGGGCCTTTCTCTGGGTAGGGCGAGTTGGTTTGATGCCATGAGGGCATTAAAAATATCTGCTAAGGTTTTTGGCAATGGGTGGATAGTAGGCTCTCTTGGGACCGACCGGCCTCCTTTGTTGCTGTTGGGGACCATAGTTCCCCAGGGGTGGAACTTGGTTGTACTGAAGCGGTGGTTGTTGTTGCTGAGGTTGTGGTTGTTGTTGCTGGGGTTGACGTAATGGAGGCATATTTACCTGGGGTGGATTATTTTGGGGCGGAGGACGAAGAGGGAAATGACCTGGTTGGAGGGGAAGTGGGCATTTGTGGAGGCCTGGGTTGACTGCATAATTGCCATTTTTGACCGCGCCACTTGCTCATTTGTCACGACCTTCTGTGGCTCCGCCCGGGACACCGGCGCCTGTCTTTCTGATCACTTTGGGCTTCGACGACTCAAACATATTCATAATGGGGGAGTCTTTTAACTGGGTTGGATGTACCGGGCCCTTTCATAGAGTTCCTCCATTGTAGTAAGTTTATTCATGGCCAGGACGTGTCTGAACTGTGGGGTTGCATTAGACACAATCATCTTCACTTGTTCATGCTCGGAGAGGGTATCCCTTATTCTTTCTGCCAGAGACCTCCAATTTGCATAGCGGACAAAATCTCGTCGGGCTTCATCATTTCGGCCACTAGGTCGGTAATGGAGAACCTTCTCTGGACTATTTTTCTGCAAGAACCTTCTCTGGACTATTTCAAAATTCTCGGCCTTGCGGGGCTCCAATGAATAGAACCACTCAAGCGCGGGACCATCCAATGATCTCCGAAAGAGGTATGCCAGGGATCTCTGATCGTTTTACCAATAGGAGGACTCATACATGAAATCCTTGAGGTGAATGAAGGGGTTGCCGGTACCATTGTATCTGCGGTACGTGGCATTTCGGAGGAGGAAGATGAATGACGAAAAGGATTGGCAAAGCAACCTCCGGGGTGGCTTTCACGTCCACCATTCTTCTCAGATTTTGAAACTACTCGTCCCATGCGATTGAACCTATTGAGGAGCGATTGGGCGAGCTCCTCTGGAGGGAAGGTGGCACTTGCCACTGGGGGAGAAACTGTCTCCCGGAGACTGAGGGGGACCCCGAATGAGAGGGAGCTGTCGGACCGCCGACAGTTGGCCCCGGCTGAATGCGGTATGTGGGGAACAACGGGAGTTTGAGATTGTGACGGGAACTGGAATGAGGTTGATTGTTGGCTCGCTTGTCCTTGAGCGAGGGAGACTGGATGGCTTGTGTCAATGAAAGAGATGGAATGGCCTGCACGGACTCTTGGAGAGGTGCGATGGCCGGAGTTGATTCCTAGGGCGTGGGGAAACAGATTTCCCCTTCAGAATGGCCTAAAGGCCCGGAGCTGTTCAGAGGTAAGCTCCGTGTTGGCGAGGACGCCCAGTAAGGAACAGATATCCTATGGTGGGGACGCGTCCCCGGCAATAACCTGCACCTCATGCGAGGGCTCATGAGAAGGACCCGAATCCATAGCATAGATTCGCGGGTCGACCGACAAACCCGACTAGGGTGGTTCTCCTCAAAAGACTCGTGAGCCATGCTCACAGTTTTCCCAGAACGCAAAAACATACACTAGCAAGCATGTATCAGAATTATCAAACAAGTGGATGTCTTTACGCCTTTTTTGTGTTTGATTTTGATGATTTTTTGTGTTTTTAGTGAGATCCGAAGTTCACACAAAATAGGGACCCTAGTTTATTTTTGTTTCACCGCCGTGTCAGCTAGGGTCTCTCGTCTCACACGAATGGGATGACTAACTCCGGGGAACTTCAATGGTACACCAGCCCAGTGAACGAAGAGGAGATTCTTCGATGTCGGGGACTTGGAGGTCCCAGTGGAGGAGATTCTAATCCGTTGAGAGGAATTCTCAAACGGAGAGTCCTTCCTTCACCGGAAAGGGTGATCCTTAGAAAAAATGAAAAAGGATATAAAAGAGGGATGTATGTATACAATGGAATGCCGATAGAGATATAGAGTAAGAAAACAACAGAAATAATAAACATATAATAAACACCCAACCAATCACAACTGACAGTGCTGCCGTGAGCACAACGGGGGCGTGCGAGGGCGCCAAGGTGGAGAGGCACGGACGGTGCCGAACTTGCAAGGGTAGCCAAAAGGAAGCAGTAGAAGTCCCACCGTGATCGCCAATCTGTGAGCGACATCACGCTGTTCGGGGAGCGAAGAAGACGCGGAGTGCGCGGCTCCTTTTTATTTGCTGTAACACAGAAATAAGAGAAGAGAGAAGGGGCCACCACGGGAGATTGCTCCGGCGGGGCGAGCGGGACAAATGTAATATAGCAAGATATGGGGGTTAAACGGCCACAGCGGGAAGTGACTCGCCGCGACTCGGGGGGACGGGAATGGTGCAGAAATTAAATAGCAAGAATTGAAACGGCCATTGGGGAAGTGACTCGCCGCGGCCTCGAGAATATGAGCAGATAAGAATATAACAGAATATAAGGAGAATATAAAGAGCAGAAATTTAAACGACCATTGGGGAAGTGACTCACCGCGGCCTCGAGAATGTGAATAGATAAGAATATAACAGAATATAAAGAGAATATAAGAGCGGGAATTTAAACGGCCATTGGGGAAGTGACTCGCCGCGGCCTCGAGAACCTGAATAGATAAGAATATAACATATAAGAACGGGAATTTAAACGGCCATTGGGGAAGTGACTCGCCGCGGCCTCGAGAATATGAGCAGAATATAAAGAGAATATAAGAACGAAAATTTAAACGGTCATTGGGGAAGTGACTCGCCGCAGCCTCGAGAACAAGATGTGATCGCCAGGGCCAAAAGATCCCAAAATAAAGAAAGTGATCGCGCCTACCTCAGAGAGCGGGAGATGGCGGGTTTGCTTCTTCCTCCCCCTTCGGCCGCCGACGGAGAGGGCTTTCCTTGGTTACCCTTGTAAAACAGTAGACAATAAACGAACGGAATTAGAAAATGGCAGTGTAGTAACAATTCCTTGCAATAAAAGTAACGAGATCGTGACCTGACACACACCTGGTTGGTGTGGTTTTAAACCCTCTCGGACTCGAGTAGGAGGAAATGCGATGATGAATGCAAGAAGTATGCAAGAGACGGCGCCCTTATGTAGGGAGATAAAGGATGCAGTATGATGAATGTAAAGAACTATGGAGAAAAAGGGAAGAAAAGGCTTATTGGATGAGCCGAGGGTGAGATCCAACGAGCTCTGGCAACGTAGGGACGACGTGGAAGCGCGGTGGATGAAGACGACCTTCCTCTCGCGAGCGTAGGCACCCGAGAAGCCGGCAGAACCTCCACCTACAAAAGACCCCACGGGTTAGAAATGACTCCGGTAGCCTCTGGGCTCCGGCAGCCTATCGGATCTCTTAGAAGCTCTCCCAGAACTGAGGGGGTGGGCCCCTATTTATAGGGCTCCGGAGGGTGGAGGCGTCCAGGACCTTGGACACCTCCATCAGGGCCGAACTAAATATTTTAATCTATTTTTATTCATTTTTTTGAATATTTTCTTGGGGGCGTCCAGGGTCCCGGACGCCTCTATAACATCCACCGAACTCCACCGAAAGACGCACACGGTTTGGCACAACGCGTGGTTTTTGGAGCGGCGACCCGTGATTCAGAAATGGGCGCGTCCAGCTGGCTAGACGTCTCCATAATTTGGATTTTTTCACACACGACAAATCGTCGTTCGGTGGGCGGCGCCCCTGAGGAGTTGATGGAGGCGTCCAGGGTCCTGGACGCCTCCAATAAAATATATTTTTATTTTTGTTTTGTTTTTCTATGCCAAAGTTGGCATTTTAAGTTTTTTATTTTTGTTTTTATGGAGGCGTCCAGGGGCCTGGACGCCTCCATTAATATATTAATTTTATTTGGCTTTTGGTTTATTTGAAAATAAATTAAAAGAATGGGGGCGTCCAGGGGCCTGGACGCCCCCAAAAAGACCCACCCGGATCCTCGGACAAGGTGTTGGCGGCTGCCCGGCAGACACCCTTCTTGGTTCCGGAACCTCCTGATGCGTCTGACTGGTGTTGATGTCGTCCGAATGCCGTGACGAGATGATTCCGGATGCCGAAAAGGGCGGAAGAAGACTCAAGAAAATGAAGCACTCAAGTGATTCAAAACGCGTAAGCCGTCGCGGGGCGTTGTATAGTGATAATGAGACTTTCTCAGGAGACGTCAGGAATAGCGTGTCTACACCCCTCCCCCGGCGCCGACAGTGGAGGAGGAGGCGAGGCGGCAATGGCGGGAGGGGAGGAACGGGAACGGGTCGAGGATCGAGGGCCGGTGGCGCGTGGAAGCTCAGCCGTGGGTTCGTGGAGCGGCGAGGGTTTCACGGCCTTTTCTTCGCGGATCGGCGAGCTCGGGGCGCGAAATTTTTGGTGGAGGTAGGGAGATGGACCCCCAGCTCGTGCACTTCCTTTCCCGCGAGTTTCGTAGTTGTGGTGAGCCGAGCGGGTGGAATCGGATTTTTTTGGGCAAAACCCATGTTTTAGGGCTTGTGGGCCGATATCTCGTTTTACGGCGTTTTTGGCTGATCCAGGGGCTTAGATGCATGCCTAGGGGCTTGGGGATGGATTCTCCTTTGTTTCCCCATCACCCGGGGGTGATCGGGGCGTGGATCGGAGTTTTGGATGGTTTCCCCACCGTAACGTTCTCGGGAGGGTGTGACGGTCATTCCAGTGACCGTTACATGCGTGTAACGCGCCTGGGCAGGGGCGTTACATTCCCTTTGCTTTGGCTTTGGCGTTCGTGGGAGTGACAATCCCACGATAGACCGCCACAGCCGTGTGACGCGCCTGGGTGGGTGCGTCAACATCCCCTGTTACCCAGCTGAGGGCTGGGGGTGTAACGACCCCCGACGGACCGTTATATGCGTGTAACGTGCCAGGGGTGGGCCGTCTGGGGCGTTTCAACCTTTCGTTTGACCGTTGGGTGTCTGTGTGTGTAACGTGCTGGACCAGGCGTTACATTCGTGTAACACGCTGGGGCAGGCGCGTTACATCCCTTTTTCATGCTGGGAGCGTGAGGCGCGCGTGACGCACCAGGGGGCGTGTTACAATCGTAACGCGCTGAGCCAGGCGCGTAACATCCTACGTTCCTATGGGCCGTGTAACGGCCTGCGTTAGGCCACCAGTGGATGTGACGGTCCCGCCTAGACCGTTAACAGCCCTGTGACGGTCTAGGGCTAGACCGTCATGCGTTGTGTTGCACCGAGGCGAGTTTTTTGTGTCTCTCGCCTTGTTCCCAATGTGTGGGTCCCCGGTCGACCCGGTTGGGACCCAGTGGTCGACTTGCGGTCTCGTGAGTGTCCCAGATACCCGTGGGATTCTGTGTCCGTGTTTTGAGGGTGTCGGGAAGACCGTGTTATCTCGTTTAGCGTGCCCGTGGGTTTGAGAGTCCGGGTGACTTCTCGCGTGTCGGGCTTTCGTGTTCGCTAGAGTGAGTCACTGTGTATCGTGTGTGAGCGGTGGGGTTTCCCCCGCATGACCGTGAGTTTTCCTGGAAGATGATTCCCGGTGGGCCATGTGTTTGGCCATGGACTGTGAGTCCAGTTATACAGCGTGGCGGCTTGGGCGCCACCTTGGGAATCGTGCTTCTGTGCTTTCCACGTGGGCCGTTGTGTGTGGCCTTGGACTGTGAGTCCAGTTGCCCTGCCTGGGCCTGGAAGGCTTCTCAGTTCCCTTCCCGAGGGAATGGTCTCGGCGGCTCGTGAGCTACCTCGGTATTCGTACCGTGATTTTAGACCCAGAGATTGACGAGATTGACGGTTGTGCTGTCACGTGCAACGGTTTTGACCCCGGGTCTTGTGACTCAAGGACCGTTGGGTGTAGTGCATCTAGAGGACTGTCCAGAGTCAGTGACTTAGCGTCACTTGGGTTTTCTCGACTCTCGCGCAGGTGGTGTGCGCGGCCGTGGACTGTGAGTCCCGTTTCTTCTCCGACGGTGGTCACCGTGCGACGGTACTAGTACGTGGGGGTGGTCCCCGTACTTTGTCGGGTTTGGACGCTGTTTTCCTTCGACTTGAGAGTCTACTCTCTCAGTGACCCTCCACTAGTCGTAGCCCACCAGTACGCGTGTGCTGGTCGCACCAGGGAGTTGTGTACGGGCTTACCCTTGACGCGGTTTGTGGACCAGTTGTCATCGGGCCCCCACGTCTTGCAGCCAGAGTCCGACTGAGGGGAAAACCAGTCAGAGGGCCAGACCAGGGACGCGCGGTCTGTGTGTGCACACGTGGTTGGGGGCGGTGTGGACCCACGTTGATGGGCGTGACCCCAGCTAGTCACTTGTTTGTGGTTACTTGTTCGGTGTTTGTGCCTTTATAGGCGCTACCAGGTCAGGTAGTTCACCTGCGACGCGGTGTAAGTCGTCAGGGGACGCTACCGGCTGTGCTTCTAGTGGGAGGTACTCCTGTCAAGTTGGGACTAACAGACTGTCAGTTCCGTGACTTCGACCTTCGGGTTTTCGGTCGTGTCGACCGTTGTATTTTCGGTTGTTTCGCCGCGGGCGCGTGTGTTGGTTTTCGTGCCATGGGACTAGTGCTAGTGGCTCTACTGAGTTGTGTCTTATGTGCGGTACCCGCGATCGGATGGTCGGGGTTTCACCTTGGACAGCGTGTCCAGGTTGGCTGTGTCCGGGGACAGGCCTCTACGGCATGGTTGCCATGTGTTTTTTACTTCGGTAAGCAGTACTAGTGTAGTTCGGGAGCCTCGACTGCGAGATCGGGATGTGTTTGTGGTACAGTAGGAGTAGTTGTAGTGCCGGGTGTCGACCGGCCACCGGGTTTACTGTTGGGGTTCCGCGGGATCCCTGCTGAGTCTCTGTTGGAGACTCATTCCCTACTTTTCAGGTGAGGCGGTTCTTCCTCGAGGTTCGAGAGTGCGGAGCGGAGGTTCTCAGTTGCCAACTTGCCGGGACGAGTGTTCACTTGGCATGTGGTACATTTACTGCTTTAGATGTACTTTCTGTTGGTCTGGACTCGTTGTAGCTGTATTGTTCTTTCTTTCAGCTCGTTGTTGTTGGTTGTCCTGCTTTATTTCTTATTTCTTTGTGCCTCCACACTCCTTTTAGCCCTTCCGAGCCCTCCCGGCTCGTGGGCGACGGTGCGAGTCTCGGGTTATCGGGCCTTCCCGGTAATCGGATTCTCGGGTCGTTACACTGGTATCAAGGGAGGTTGTGGACGTACATAGGAATTCGAGATATTGCAGTCATCAGAGTCCATAAGGTCCAGTACAGTCGGCAGCTGGCTTAGGGTTTGTATTCGATTTCCGCCTTGTTTTTCTCGCTTGAGAGCTTGAGTGCGCTATGCGCACTGCACGAAGGTGGTTGCTGTCCGGGCTTTCGTGCCAGCATGGGGTCTAAGGATCGAGGTTGAGAGCCTTCTCCTCATCGGTGGTGGCCCTGGTTGTGCTGCGTTTGGGCAGAGGTTGCTGGCAGGCGCAAGCTCGCGGTGCTGCGTTAGAGGAACCTGCAACGTGGTTAGGTGGCTGGAGAGGGTTTTTTTCGTGGTTAAGTAGCTGTGAGCGTGCTTCGAGGGAGCTGCTGTCAGTTTTTGACCACTCTAGCTTGAGGTTATCCTGCCCCTGTGGTGTTCAGGTCGTGGCTTAAGGTGGCAGAGCGGGTGTTCTGATCGAGAAGTGTGCTCGGTGTGAGCGGAGGATCTTCTCGTGAGCTGCTGTTTCGTCGAGCATGATGTTCTTGTCGTGCTCTGTTGCGTCAGAATGACCGTGTCGGTCCCGATTGTTCTGCGGATTTCGAGGCAGGATTTGGCGGAGAGATGTCCCGGTAGTAGGTCTTTGCTCCTACTTTCTGTTAGTGGATGGGTTGTGTCGCCCAGGAGTTGGTTTGAGATGTGAATGCTCCACGGCGAGTTCGGGACTCGAGGATGAGCGTCGGCGGTTGTCGTTATGGCTCGCGTTGCGGCTCTTGGCATGCCATGTTGCAGTTCAAGAATTGCGGCGGCGTGCATCGAGAGGTGCTGTGATTATGGTCCGATGTGACACTCGCCGTGTGTGTCGGAGCTGCTGACCTTATGGAAGCGATGGCTTTCCTTGGTGCTGGATGGTGCTGTTTCCAGCATGCGCGAGGTTTCGAGGTCAGGTCGAGCGTGGAGTCCTTCCGTTGGTCGGAAGTGCGTTTGGTCTCCCTTTGGTTGGAGAGATTGTGTTGGGTTAAGGTTCGTCGTCTTGCATTGCGTGTTCGGATTGGTTGGCCTTGTATGTCATGAAGTCCGTGCGAGACGTGCTCTTTGTCTTGGCAAGGCTGTTGCCTGTGAGAAGTCGTGCCCATTCCCTTGTCGTGTGAGGGTGCTGGCGCTGTTCCGGAAGGACGAGTGCTGGGTAAGCGGTGTGTTCGCTTTCTCGACTGTGCGCGCGGATCAGAGTGCGAGCGGAAGCGTGGTGGGCTTGTGACCCATTGGTTCAGGATCGTGCGTTGGTTGCTACGAGCGGATTCCTGAGTTTGCGTTGAGCACGAGATGATTGGTTCCTCTGTGTGAAACGTGTTGTTGTCGTGCCGTTGCCCGAGAAGTCGTGATTATTGGCACTGGCGGGATGGGTGTTGGGGAATGTGATGGCTAGTGCGCCGCATGAGTACCCTATTCCTGTGATTGAAGCCGTGTCAGGCGTCGGTGTTGGACCTGGATGGGGTTGTTGAGGATGTTTGCCTGACGATGGTGAGGACGCGTTGGTCAGAGTCGGTGGCCTGGTGCCCGACTTGTGTTCCCAGTCGTGTCCTCGAATGAGATCATTCTTGGAGAAGTGATCTCTGGCAGGCTGTGGGTTCTGTGGTAGCTGCGAGTGACTGGTAATGCTAGTCTCGTAGCCAACTGCGGTGAGATGTTTGTTGCTTTGGGGACCCGTGAGCATGGTTCAGGTGGTGTCCCGTGGCTCTATAGTAAGGGCGGAATCGGGTTGGCAGGTGTCCACTTGGATTGATCAAAGGATTTGATGAGACCAGACGTAAGAGTGACGCCTATGGGCGGGGCCTTTTTGTGAGATTGGCGTCGGATTGGTGGTCCTTGATAGGACGCTGGTGTCGCAATGGTTATCCCTGGTTTGGTGACCAGCATGGGATGATTCCCATGTGAGTTTGAGTCCAGTGAGGTGATGACTGAAGACACCAGGTTTTTTGTCAATTGGTTTCGTCGTGTCCCCAAGAGGGTCAAGTTGGTGCGTTGTTCGAGCTCGGATGCGGAGTCCAAGAGGAGTGCGGCTCGAGATGCGGCTTCGGTCTATGTGAGAGTCGACGGATGGCTTGCCGAGTTTGGAATGTTTCCTTCGGACCCGGTGAAGGACCAGGAAAGAAGGAAGAACCTGAGCGAGCGGTTGGTGATCGTCGGTGCATGGTCTTTTCACAGACAGAAGATGCTGGTTGTCGGGGCTCGAGCGTGGCGAGAGCATGTGCCAGCGAGACCTTTGATGGTGTCTTTCTGTGATGTGCCTTTTCGGATGGGATCTGGGCTTTGTCGAAGTTTGTCTTCTGACAAGCGTTGGCATAGTGTTATATCCGGCTTTCGGCTTGTCATGTGTGAGTGTTTTCTTGGTGCTGAGCCGATGTTCTGGTTGCGGTCTGTTGAGAGGACTGCTTGAGCTGGTGGAGGCTCTGTTTCGGTTGCTCCCTTGAGGAGGGTGTGCGACCTGTCAGCTGGTTGCGAAGCTGATGTGCGATTTATCTGCTGACCATAGGATGGATCGGTAGCTGTTTCTCGTGGCGAGGTGTGTGTTTCCTCGGTGAGCAAGTTTGTGGCTGCGGCGCCATGGTGGATTCTCACATTGTCTGAGGTGATGCCGGACTGTGTCCTCTGGTATATGCCTGCTCTGTTGGCCAGTGTGCTCGGTGCGAGGAGCGAGGTGTTGTTTGTGATTGTAAGTCTGGCTGTGTCCCTCAGGATTGGTGTTTTCATGAGAACCGAGTTTTCTGTGCTGGGGCTCTGACAACGTGTCAGTTGGTTCGGTGTTCTTCCCTGTGACTTCGTGCTTGGTCCTGAATTTCGAGATGAAATCCTTTAAGGGGGAAGGGCTGTAATGCCCCGGGTTTTTCGGATCTTTTTGAATCATTTTTAGTAGGTCTCGGAGTGTGTTTTGTGCTTTACACGTGTTTTTTCCCTGATGTGCCTTCAGACTCTGTGTAGGGCAAACTGTGGCGTTCTTCGACTCCGGGACAGTACCACAACGTTATGTTCCTTCCGAGGATCGCGGAGGTAATTTTTCGTAATTTTCAGAATTTCTGCAATTTTCGGGGTTTCTTCTATATACCAACCCTTTTCTCTCTCCCCCTCTCATTCTCTCTTTCTCACTCTCTCTCATCTCTTTCTCTCCCCCTCTCCCCGGGCGGCCGACGGTGGCGGAGGAGGGCGAGGCGGCGATGGCGGGAGGTGAGGAACGGGGAACGGGTCGAGGATCGAGGCCGGTGGCGCGTGGAAGCTCAGCCGTGGGTTCGTGAGTGGCGAGGGTTTCACGGCGTTTTCTTCACGGATCGGCGAGCTCGGGGCGCGAAATCTTCGGTGGAGGTAGGGAGATGGACCCCCAGCTTGTGCACTTCCTTTCCCGCGAGTTTCGTAGGCCGTGGTGAGCCGAGCGGGTGGAATCGGGTTTTTTTGGGCAAAACCCATGTTTTAGGGCTTATGGGCCCGATCTCTCGTTTACGGCATTTTTGGCTGATCCAGGGGCTTAGATGCATGCCTAGGGATTTGGGGATGGATTTCCCCTTTGTTTCCCCATCACCCGGGGTGATCGGGGCGTGGATCGGTGTTTTGGATGGTTTCCCGCCGTAACGTTCTCGGGAGGGTAGTGACGGTCATTCCAGTGACTGTTACATGCGTGTAACGCGCCTGGGCAGGGGCGTTACATTCCCTTTGCTTTGGCTTTGGGATTCGTGGGTGTGACGGTCCCACGATAGACCACCACAGCCGGTGTGACGTGCCTGGGTGGGTGCATCACCCCTGTTACCCAGCTGAGGGCTGGGGGTGTTAACGGCCCCCAACGGATTGTTACATGCGTGTAACGCGCCCGGGGTGGGCCGTCAGGGGCGTTTCAACCGTTGTCGTTTGACCGTAGGGTGTCTGTGTGTGTAACGCGCTGGGGCATGCGCGTTACATCCCGTTTTCACGCTGGGAGCGTGAGGTGCGCCGTGACGCACCAGGGCAGGCGCGTTACATTCGTGTAACGCGCTGAGCCAGGCGCGTTACATCCTGCGTTCCTATGGGCCGTGTATGTAACAGCCTGCGTTAGGCCGCCAGGTGGATGTGACGGTCCCGCCTAGACCGTTATAGCCCTGTGACAGTCTAGGGCTAGACCGTCAAGCGTTGTGTTGCACCGAGGCGAGTTTTTTGGGTTCTCCGCCTTGTTCCGCGATGTGGGTCCCCGGTCGACCCGGTTGGGGACCCAGTGTCGACTTGCGGTCTCGTGAGTGTCCCAGAAACCCGTGGGATTCTGTGTCCGTGTTTTGAGGGTGTCGGGAAGACCGGTTATCTCGATTAGCGTGCCTGTGGGTTTGAGAGTCCGTGTGACTTCTCGCGTGTCGGGCTTTCGTGTTACGCTAGACTGAGTCACCGTGTATCGGTGTGTGAGCGGTGGGGTTTCCCCCGCATGACCGTGAGTTTTCCTGGAGATGATTCCCGAGTGGGCCATGTGTTTGGCCTTGGATTGGACTGCGAGTCCAGTTATCGGCGGGCGGCTTGGGCACTACCTTGGGAATCGTGCTTCTGGCTTTCCACGTGGGCCGTGTGTGTCCTTGGACTGTGAGTCCAGTTGCCCTGCCTGGCCTGGAAGGCTTCTCAGTTCCCTTCCCGAGGGAATGGTCTCGGCGGCTCGTGAGCTACCTCGGTATTCGTGCTATCGTGATTTTAGACCCAGAGATTGGACGATTGACGGCCTTGTGCTGTCACGTGCAACGGTCTTGACCCCGGGTCTTGTGATCAAGGACCGTTGGGTGTAGTGCGTCTAGGGACTGTCCAGAGTGCAGTGACTTAGCGTCACTTGGGTTTTCTCGACTCTCGCGCAGGGTGTGTGCGCGGCCGTGGACTGTGAGTCCCGTTTCTTCTCCGACTGTGGTCACCGTGCAACGGTACAAGTACGTGGGGTGGTCCCCGTACTTTGTCGGGTTTGGACGTTGTTTTCCTTCGAACTTGAGAGTCTACTCTCTCAGTGACCCTCCACTAGTCGTAGCCCACCAGTACGCGTGTGCTGGTCGCACCAGGGAGTTGTGTACGGGCTTACCCATAGAGGCGGTTTGTGGACCGGTTGTCGTCGGGCCCCACGTCTTGCAGCCAGAGTCCGGCTGAGGGGAAAACCAGTCAGAGGGCCAGACCGGGACCGCGGTCTGTGTGTGCACACGTGGTTGGGGGCGGTTGGACCCACGTCGACGGGCGTGACCCCAGCTAGTCACTTGTTTGTGGTTACTGTTCGGTGTTCGTGCCTTTAGTAGGCGCTCCACGTCAGGTAGTTCACTGCGACGCGGTGTAAGTCGTCAGGGGACGCTACCCGGCTGTGCTTCTAGTGGGAGTACTCCTGTCAAGTTGGGACTGACAGAACTGTCAGTTTCCGTGACTTCGACCTTCGGGTTTTTCGGGTGTGTCGACCGTTGTATTTTCGTTGTTTCGCCGCGCGCGGTGTGTTGGTTTTCGTGCCGTGGGACTAGTGCTAGTGCCTCTACCGAGTTGTGTCTTGTTGTGCGGTACCCGCGATCGGATGGTCGGGTTGCACCTTGGACAGCGTGTCCAGGTTGGCTGTGTCCGGGGGACAGGCCTCTACGGCATGGTTGCCATGTGTTTTTACTTCGGTAAGCGGTACTAGTGTAGTTCGGGAGCCTCGACTGCGAGATCGGGGTGTGTTTGTGGTACAGTAGTAGTTGTAGTACCGGGGTTTTCGACCGGCCACCGGGTTTTACTGTTCCTGCTGTTGCGGTTGCTCTTGTAGCCTCCCTTTCCGCTACCGCCGTTGTTTCTGGTTGGGGTTCCGCGGGATCCCTGCTGAGTCTCTGTTTGGAGACTCATTCCCTACTTTCATGGTGAGGCGGTTCTTCCTCGAGGTTTCGAGGGTGCGGAGCGGAGGTTCTCAATTGCCAGCTTGCCGGGACGAGTGTTCACTTGGCATGTGGTACGTTTTACTACTTTAGACTATACTTTCTGTTGGTCTGGACTATGTTGTAGCTGTAGTTGTTCTTTCTTTCAGCTCGTTGTTTGTTGGTTGTCCTGCTTTATTTCCTATTTCTTTGTGCCTCCACATCCTTTTAGCCCTTCCGAGCCCTCCCGGCTCGTGGGCGGCGGTGCGAGTCTCAGGTTATCGGGCCTTCCCAGTAATCGGATTCTCAGGTCGTTACAGTGGGGTGCAGCAGCAACGGCAGAGAGCGGCGGCTTCACGGTGCAGGCGTACGACGTGCATGCGCCAGGGTCTCGCGGGACGACGTCGGAGAAGCTCGTGGGCGACGTGAAGGAGGTAGCGAGATGGCCGGGGGTTTTGGCAGTGGCTGCATGCGAGGGGGGGGCTAACTCCGGTGGTGGAGGCGACCGGTACAACACGACGTTGAGGTGGATGGCGTGAGGAGCTCGGAGGCGATGTCCGTGACGGTGGCGTGGGGATCCTTGGTGAAGCAGCGTCCGCGACGGTGCAGCTTGGTCGCGAGCGTGAGCAGGTGGCAAGGGCGGCAGTGGAGGGAGGTGTGCGGCTATGGATGAACGTCGATGGTGGAAGATGTGCTGGCGGACGTGGTTAGCAGTGGAGGTGAGAGGGGCAACGTGGTGCAGGGGGTGCGTCCGCGGCGAGGGCGTGAGCGCGGTGGAGGCGACCGGGCGTGGCTTTGTTGGCTGGAGGTTGATGAGGGTGGAGACGACGCCTTCCGCGGCGGTGTCGAGGTGGGGTTAGCAGGTGGAGATGGTCGGTGGAGAACGGGGAGGAGGGTGCAGCGTCGCCGTGGGGCTCGCAGGTGAAGAAAGGAGGGGGGTGTATGAGAGAAAATCTGGCTCGGGAGGAGATCCATTTTTTCGTTCATGAGGAGGATGGAGGTGATGACTGTGAAGAGAGATGGGGGAGTGGCCGCGTGAGTGGATGGGCGTCCAGACGTGGGGTGTGTGTGTTACAAGAAGATGGCAGGGAGGACTGTGGGTTCGAGAGGGGAGGTGTTCACTGGATGTGTGTGTATGTGTGTGTTGTGAGGGAGAGGAGTCTGTGCAGCGAAATGAGTGTGTGTGCCGTGATGAGAGTGAGGGTGAGAACATAGAAAAAGGGGGGTTACGTGAGGAGAGAGGGAAGAAAAATAGAAAGAGAGAAATATACGTGAGGATGTAACGTATAGACACAATGTATAGACTTTGAGAGGTAGTCAATAGAGAAGAGACGTGAGGATGATTAGGAGGAAACCAATGTTATAGAATTTGAGAGGAGTACAGACTTTGTGAAGCCAATGTATAGACTTTGAACTTTGTAACGTAGGTAAAGATAGGAACGTATAGACTTTGAGGAAGCCAATGTATAGACTTTGAGAGGATGTACAGACTTGGTGAAGCCAATGTATAGACTTTGAGGAATGTACAGACTTTGTAACGTAGGTAAAGATAGGAACATATAGACTTTGAGGAAGCCAATGTATAGACTTTGAGAGGATGTACAGACTTGGTGAAGCCAATGTATAGACTTTGAGGAAGCCAATGTGTAGACTTTGAGGATGTACAGACTTTCTGAAGCCAATGTATAGACTTTGAGGAAGCCAATGTATAGACTTTGAGGAAGTACAGACTTTGTGAAGTCAATGTATAGACTTTGAGGAAGCCAATGTATAGACTTTGTGAAGCCAATGTATAGATTTTGAGGAAGCCAATGTATAGACTTTGAGGATGTACAGACCTTGTGAAGTCAATATATAGACTTTGAGGAACCCAATATATAGACTTTGAGGAAGTACAGACTTGTGAAGTCATGTATAGACTTTGAGGATGCCAATATGTAGACTTTGAGTGAATGTGGAGATTAATGTATAGACTTGGGAATGTATAGACTTTGATGATGAATGTATAGACTTGGAGTGAATGTATAGACTTTGGAGATGAATGTATAGACTTGGAGTGAATGTGGAGATGAATGTATAGACTTGGAGTGAATGTATAGACTTTTGGAGATGAATGTATAGACTTGGAGTGAATGTATAGACTTGGAGGAATGTATAGACTTGGAGTGAATGTGGGAGAATGTATAGACTTGGAGTGAATGTATAGACTTTTGGAGATGAATGTATAGACTTGGAGTGAATATATAGATTTGGAGGAATGTATAGACTTGCTAAAAAGAGTATAGACTTGCTGAAGAATGTATAGACTTGGCTAAGCTGAACGTACAGACTGCTAAGCTGAACGTACAGACTTGCCAGCTGCAACGTACAGACTTGCTAAGCCGAACGTACAGACTTGCTGCAACGTACAGACTTGCTAAGCTGAACGTACAGACTTGCTGCAACGTATAGACTTTGAACGTACAGACTTGCTGCAACGTATAGACTTTGAACGTACAGACTTGCTGCAACGTACAGACTTGGACGTGCAGACTTGCTGCAATGTACAGACTTGGACGTGCAGTCGCTACAACGTACAGACTTTGAATGTACAGACTGGCTGCAATGTACAGACTTGGACGTACAGACTTGCTGCAACGTACAGACTTGGACGTACAGACTCGCCAAGTCATCAAAGCAAAAATGATTAATCAACCCACATGAATCAAATGCGCGAGTCACTTTAGGCATCTGGTGTAATATGAGGTCTACCTAGGAAAAAATGTGAAAACGACGTGTCTACAATGAACTAGAACGTCGTGCACACTGTCCCACGCACGACCAGGACATCATGCATGTGACAGGACACTGACCTCGGTGCAGCCAGGGAAAGGCCAACCCAGACAGGTCACGACGCACAAGAAACGTCGAGAGTCACAAGCCAGGTGACAGGAGCACCCTCCCACTAGAAGAACAGGCAGATGCGTCTTGACGTCTTACACTACGCCACAAGTGTCACGTCTACAAGCTCGTCCAGAGGATGACAGAGACTGGATACACCAAGAATCAGGTCCAAGGAACAAAGGTCCCAAGGAAGAACGGCAACTACGGACACAAGACCGCAGTACCACAACTGCAAGCGACTAGTCAGGGTCACGCCGTCGGCGCAAGTCCTCAGTCCCTGACCACGTGTGCACACACTGACCACTGCCTAAGTCAGGCCTCTAGCTAGTATTCCCCTCGGTAGACGCTACCGTTGGCCGGGGCCCATAGAACTATCTTAAAAATCATACAACGGGAAACACCCCCTCCACTACTCCCAGTGGATCGGTACTCAAAGACCTAGGGCTACAACTAGTGGAGGCTCACAAGGCACAAACTCTGAAACACAGGTGCTAAAGCACGGACAGTCAAAGAAAGCCCTGTCATGCGCACCACGAAGCACCACCGGCAGTACGACAACTGCCAAAAACTCAGGACTAGGCAACTAGGCCTATTACGTAACGATCCTGAGTCGAGCGACTCAAGGGCAAGATCATCACAGATAGCGGAACAAGCCGCCAATCGTCTTTCCTAAGCCACAAGAAACGACACTCGGCAGAAAAACAACTCACGAGACCTGAGGGAACACCGAAGACCCTCAGACATGCCAGGACACGCAAACCAAGGGTAAGACGATACCTCAAACAACTCCATAACAAGTGTCTTGGACTGGACGAAACCGCCAAGACACCCACACACAAGGTCGCCCGTCAACCGCTGGGTCACCCGGGTTGACCGGAACCCGACCAAGACACACAAGAGTAGGATAGGGAATCCTACCACAAGCAAGAAGACTCCTGGCCACCTCACAACGTAGTCTTAGCCCTCATAGGACATCAGAAGACATCCACAGAAAAATGGGTAGACCACAAGGAGAAGCCAAGACAACGAAGAACCCAAAACGACAGAAATCTTAGCAGAAGGATTGTAACGCGCCACCCTAAGATCGCTACATAAATCTGACGGTCTAGACCTAGGCCGTTACACTCCATGATGTCGGGGAAGACCGTCACACAACCACCGCCCTAACCAACTTCTAAGATATTCAAGGACGTAACGGCCAGCCCGGGCGCGTTACGTCAACCTGACGCGCCCATCGGGACCGTCAGGGCCAACAACCCTCAAAACTCAAAGCAGACACAAACCACGAAACGCGCTAGACCAGGCGCGTTATATCCACCTAACGCGGCAAGGCGGACGCGTCAGAGCCAACTGACGCAAGACAAACAACAAGGCTGAGAGGCATGTAAACGGTCCGGACCGGACGCGTTACGACACCTAACCGCGGGGGCGCGACCGTTAAGCCAACGACGCAGCCACCGCACTCAGCCAAAACAGCATGTAACGGTCCATCACGG
>JAHNEJ010002835.1:0-55994 GCA_022559845.1 Amorphophallus konjac
GGGGCCGGAGGTCCTGAGGGCCAGCCTACAAAGGAACTCCGACGACCCGAGGGTTGCCGTGATCGTGTGGCTGAAGACCGCGTGAGAGCCGAAGTCGACACAAGAACATGGCGGAAGGGAGATCCAAGGGGCAGCAGTAAAATGAAGTTAACACATGCATGCGTATATATCTATCTACAGATACATATGTACATATCTATGCATATATGATCCGACGGAAACATAAGGACTTGCAAAAGGGAAGGGATGAGCGAGCATCAAAATCGAGTTTCATGAGGGAGATAAGTGAGGATCGGGGTTGAAGGCCCCATGCTTCATTTCCATTTGAACAGAAGAGCTACATCGGGGCTGGACGTCGCCGAGTAGAATACAAGGGAAGAGGGGAAAGACAATGACCCACCCTCACACGGCTGGCTCTCACTCTTCCTCCCCTTTCTCTCCCACTCTTTCTCTCTTCTTCTTCGCACAGGCTTCGGGCTTCAAGGGGTTTCTCTCAAAAGGAAAGCTTCTGCCTTTCAAGCTTCCAAGAGTTGTCCCTTCTCTCCAACCGATCAAAGTTCCCCGTGGTGGGCTTTTTATAGGGGCCAGTGGCCCTGTCGAAGGGAGAGCCCCCCCCTTATTTCTCTTTATTTCCTCTTCTTTCCATCTTGCTTCGCCTGCAATGCCTCTGCCGTGTCGCCGTGTCGAGTGCCGTTGCCGTGGACGTCACCTCCGCCATGGCTACAGTGTGATCAGGAGAGGGGCAGAGGCATGGCCTCCTCCTCTGCTGGCATATCCACCGCGAGACACGCGGCTTTCATCATTTGCAGGAGCATGGGCGGCCGACGGACGAAGTGGGCGTTCGACGGTGCAGGGCTCGAAGGTTTCCATTTGAAGAACATGCTTGGATGCCCAACGGGTCGAAGCATACCTTTTGCCATTTTAAGAAGTTCATCGACGTGCTGTTCGCAGGAAACAGGGGACCGTAATGCCGACGGGATGGGTCGGTTGCTCGCCAGGAAGCGCTTCAGAGAAAGGGGTTAAAACGGCGCCACATCCAAAGGGGGGCGCGCCGTTTTAAGCATCCAAAATGGAAGCCCCTTCGAGCGCGCCGTGTAGCCAATGAAAATAAAAGAGGTTAAAACGGCGCCACACCCAAAGGGGGGGGGCGCCGTTTTAAAGGGGGGGCGCGCCGTTTTAAGGCGCGCCGTTTTAAAGCCTCCTCGTGCCGTTTTATGCACTAAACGGATTCTTCTCGAAGTCGCGGCCATTCTACGCGAATGTCGACATTCCCGGAAGGTTCCGATTGCTATGTATGACCTCTACAATGTTCCATTCGCAGCCTTTGGGGCCCAGTCCCAGACTCTGCATGACTTTCGGTGCACGTCGGGCTGTGTCGGAGTCCCCGACTCTTCTTTGATTCAGCTCTCGGCACGGCCGGCTGTAGAGTTGTGGCCATATCTTCCCCCCCCGGGGGGTGGGGGGGGGGGGGTGGGGGGGGGGGGGGGGGCTCCCTCATCGGCTAGCGGACCACCAAGCAAGTCCTCATCTTGATCGGGCGAGGCATGGAGTTTATCTGGCATTTTCATCTTCGGCTTGCTCTCGAGTGTCGAGACGTGCATGCCGTATGATCATCATCGACATTTTTTGATGTCCACAGATATTTGCTGATCTCCACCCATTCGAGGTGTTTGAATGTCACTTGGCAGACGCCAACTTATATACGGGGCGTCCCCGGAAGGTTTCTGAAGCTGAGGCCCCCGTAGGGGCGTCGAAGAATATATCGGGTGACGGTTGGTATCTGCCACCGCTGCGCGGATATGTCAAGCCGAAGGTGGTCTCCCACATCACAGCTTCTGGAAAGGTCGGCAGGGTGACACCCCCAGCATTGTACCCCAAGGCTAAGGAACTGCAGGTCGATCGACAGCACGACCGCATCGGAGTCCCGGTCGGCCTCACCAAGCCAGTCTTCGGCCTCAACGACCCCACTGTTGAACCTTTCAAAGCTTGGGAGGTGACACAGGAAGATGGGCCCAGCAGCTTGTTCTATACAGTTGAGGAGCATCCCACTCGGGAAGACACAGACTGCAGCCTCCCTGAAGATCTAGCCAACCCGCGGGTTCCTATTCAAGGCCTGGCATTTACAACTGATCGAATGGCCAGGATGTTTCAGAAGCAACACATTCCTCCCGATCAGTCTCAAAAGCGCAAAGAAGCTTTCCAGAAGATGTGGCATCCTGCAGATCTGGATAAGGAAATGAGACGTGTCTCTCAACATCCAGGGTTGGGCTTCACCCTGGAGGAATATTATTACAGTGGGCGGTACGAGGTGGATACTATCTCCGCCTTCTACCCTACTGAAGATAGCCCTCTGGGAGCAACCTTTGATGAGTATCCGACGGAAGCCGAATATCTTGAACTGGCTCGGTCCGGAAATCAAGAAGTAGAAACCTCGGCCCCTTGCCGATGCTGGGAGCAGGTTCGTCCTGAAGAAGCGGCCCTCCAAGCCGAATTTGATACGGCTAGCAGCAGCGAAGCCGAAGACAGTCAAGAAGCAGGAGTCTCTCCCTCCATAGAGGTCATACTAATGACAACTTCAACACCCTTTCTGCCAATCAGGGAGGCCTTGGTCAACTCTAGTCAAGGGGAGCCAGCTACCAGGAAAGAAAAAGCCACTTCTGCAGAAGATACAACTGTCCCAGAAGGTGAAACTTCCTCAACTTCTGCTGTAAAATCAGCATGCTGTCCGAGCCTGGTAGTAAACAGTTACCAGCCCGTCATGGCTGCAATCTCATCTGCAAACACCAAGGCTGCTCTTTCATCCTTGGTAGCTGCGACGGTAATGGATTTGCTAATAGAACAATCCACTCAGCCGCTGTCACAAGAAATCAAGAAACCTTAGGAAGCTCTGGCGGTGTCTGACGAGGAAGTCGAAGTGCTCGACCCTCAAGATGGCATTCCAGACTTCGTTGATCTCCAACCGGCACCTCCGGAGATAGAAGACGGAGGCCAAGCCACAGTCGATGAACTAATAGAAGTCAACCTGGGAAATGAGAAGGACCCTAGGCCTACCTTCCTCAGCGCCCAACTATCCCCAGAAGAACGGGAGCTGTACATTTAGCTGCTGTTAGAATACCGGGATTGCTTCGCCTGGACTTACAAAGAAATGCCAGGTCTAAGCCCCGCTGTCTCACAACATGAGCTAACAATCAGCCCTGAGGCCGAACCGGTGAAGCAACCACCGCGGCGCATGAGGCCAGAGCTCATCACCCAAATTTATGCTGAAGTTGACAAGATCATTGACGTGGGATTTATTGAAGAAAACCAGTACACCACGTGGCTGGCGAATATCGTCCCTGTAAAAAAGAAGAATGGACAGATCCGGATATGTGTCAACTTCCGGGATCTAAATAAAGCCTGTCCCAAGGATGACTTTCTGGTGCCAATAACCGAGGTCATGATTGATGCTACAACCGGCCATGAAGCCCTGTCATTCATGGATGGGTCGTCCGGCTACAATCAGATTTGGATTGCGGAGCATGACCGAGTCCATACAGCTTTCCGAACCCCTAAAGGCATTTATCATTACAAAAGAATGCCGTTCGGACTGAAGAATGCTGGCGCAACCTATCAGCGCGCAATGACCAAAATCTTTGATGAATTGCTCTACCACTAGGTCGAGTGCTACATAGATGACATGGTGGTCAAAACCAGAAGAAAAGAAGATCATCTGCAAGACCTCCAGATTGTTTTTCAGAGGCTGAGACAGCATGAGCTGAAGATGAATCCCATGAAATGTGCGTTCGGAGTGTCGAGCGGAAAATTCTTAGGCTTCATCGTCCGATATCGGGGAATCGAGATAGACCCCGTAAAGATCAAGGCAATTCAGGAGTTACCCCCACCAAGGAACATCTCCGAGCTGAGATCACTATAGGGCCGCTTGGCTTATATCCGGCGGTTCATCTCCAATTTGTCAGGGCGATGCCAGCCTTTCCACAAGTTAATGATGAAAGATGTCCCCTTTTATTGGGATGAAGATTGCCAGGCAGCCTTTGACAAGCTAAAAGACTACCTGAAAACTCCTCCAGTGCTGGGTGCACCGGTGAAAGGACGACCATTGATACTGTATATAGCAGCTACACATAATTCTCTGGGGGCAATGCTGGCCCAGAATAATGAAGAAGGGAAAGAGCAAGCCCTCTATTACCTCAGTCGGAGACTGGTCAGAACGGAAGAGAAATATACTTATATTGAGAAGATCTGTCTGGCACTGGTCTTCGCAGTCAAGAAGCTCCGACACTATATGTTGTCGCATGAAATCAGCTTGGTATCCAAAGAGGATCCCCTGAAGTACATCATGTCTCAACCGGCACTCAAAGGCCGCCTGGGCAAATAGGCGGTAATCCTTATGGAGTTTGATATCTCCTACGTGCCGTGCAAGGCTGTCAAGGGCCAAGCTATTGCAGACTTCTTCGCTGAGCACCTAGTGCCCGGGGATTGCCCGTTGGAGCCGGAGCTTCCTGAAGATGAAACCCTAGAAGCCGTTCAAGTACAACCCGCCTTATGGCAGCTATACTTTGATGGCGCTTCCAGAATTGATACCTCTGCCACTGGATCAGCCAGAGTCAGGGCAGGAGCAGGCATAGTCCTGAAATCCCCAGAAGAAGAAGTGGTGCATACATCCTGTTCCATAAACAAGCAATGCACAAACAATGAAGCGGAATATGAAGCCCTGATAATCGGGTTGCAAATTGCTCTGTCCATGGGAATTCAGATGTTGGAAGCATTCGGGGACTCCATGCTAGTTATAAAACAGCTGGAAGGAGAGTTCGATGTACGAAAGCAAGAGCTCCTCCCCTATCACCAATTGGTAACTCGCCTGATGTCAAAATTTTACTTCATCAGCATCAAGCACATCAATCGAGGCCGGAATGCTCAGGCAGACGCCCTCGCTAAGCTGGCCAGTTCATTGGCGGTCCCGCCAGACACAAGCCTTAATATAACAGTGATCAACCATCGACAGGTCCCCATCGTAACAGAGGTCCTGGCCGATGAACAAGAGATGGAAGTAGCAGTCATCGAAGGGGTTCAGCAGCCCGATTGGCGAGAGCATCTCCTACGCTGGTTTCAACACCAGCAACTTCCAAAAAAAAAGGAACAGAGAATGAAGCTCCTGAGGATCAAGGATTCTTACGAGATGAGAAGCGGGACCCTGTTCCGAATTATGGCAGATGTCCGAAGGAAAGTCCTACTCCGTTGCTTGTCTTCAGCAGAAGCAGGACAGGTGATGCAGGAGGTCCATGCAGGATCAGCTGGAGCACACCAGGCTGGCCCGAAGATGAAAATTGAGATAAAGAAATTGGGTTACTATTGGCCCACTATATTTGATGATTGCTGCAAGTTTGCCAAAGCTTGTCAGAAGTGTCAAGAACATGCTAATGTGGCAAGGAGGCCTCCAGTGCCATTGCATCCCACCCTACCAAGCTGGCCGTTTGCTCAGTGGGGCAAGGACGTAGTAGGGCCGCTACCAGCATCTTCATCAGGGTGCAGATACATCTTAGCAGCTACGGACTACTTCTCCAGATGGGCAGAGGCAGTAGCACTAAGAGATGTGACGGGAGAACTAGTTGCAAGATTCTTCCGGCAGAATGTAATATTTCGGTTCGGGATCCCCAGCCGAATCATCTCTGATAATGGCAGTCACTTTAGGAACCAGAAGGTTTATCGGCTGGCCGACAAATACAAAATCGACTGGAGGACATCATCCCCCTACAACCCTCAAGCCAATGGACTCGCAGAAGCCTTTAACAAGACCTTATGCACGCTACTGGCGAAGACTGTCAAGTCTAATAAAAAGGATTGGGAAGAGAGGATGTACGAAGCACTTTGGGCCTATCGTACTGTCTACAAGACCCCAACCGACTGTTCACCTTTCTCCCTCGTCTATGGGTCGGAAGCTGTAGTGCCCATCGAACTTGAAGTTCCTTCATTGCGAGTTGCCGTCCAGCACGGACTAGTCAGTGGTGAACAGGCCAATGCAGAAAGAAGATTGGAGGAGCTCGCCGAGCTTGAAGGAAAACGCCTCCGGGCACATCAAAACATCCAACTCTACCAAGCTCGCATGGCCCGTGCTTTTGACAAGCTAGTCAAGGGTCGAGAATTCAAGAAAGGAGACCTGGTAATGGTCAAAAGAAGAGAAGTGATGGCCTCCAACCCCAAAGGGAAGCTGGTCAAAAATTGGGTCGGGCCGTATATCGTCCGCCGAGTATATGAAGGGGGTGCCTACATCCTTGTAGACCACAAAGGAGTCATCCAGTTTTCTCCCCTCAATGGAAAACATATGAAGCTGTATCATGCAGCACAACCAACAAGCCCCGAGTGGTCGGTCGAAGCTACCTTTTCCTTGGTTTAGTGGCGCTTCACCCTAACCGAGCTACCATCCTCCTTGGTTTAGTGGCACTCCGCCCTAACTGAGCTACTCTTCTCCTTGGTTTAGTGGCACTCCGCCCTAACCGAGCTACCTCTCCTTGGTTTAGTGGCACTCCGCCCTAACCGAGCTACATTCCTTTGGTCCAATGGCATTCCGCCCTGATCAAGCTACCCTCTCCTTGGTTTAGTGGCACTCCGCCCTAACCGAGCTACCTTTTCTTTGGTTTAGTGGCACTCCGCCCTAACCGAGCTACCTTTTCATTGGTTTAGTGGCGCTTCGCCCTAACCGAGCTACCATCCTCCTTGGTTTAGTGGCACTCCGCCCTAACCGAGCTACTCTTCTCATTGGTTTAGTGGCACTCCGCCCTAACCGAGCTACCTTTTCCTTGGTTTAGTGGCGCTCCGCCCTAACCGAGCTACCCTCCTCCTTGGTTTAGTGGCACTCCGCCCTAATCGAGCTACCTTTTTCTTGGTTTAATGGCATCTCGTCCTAACCAAGCTACCCTTTCCTTGGTTTAGCGGCATTCCGCCCTAACCAAGCTGCCCTTCCATTGGTCTAGTGGCATTCCGCCCTAACCAAGCTACTCCTCTCCTTAGTTTAGTGGCACTCCACCCTAACCGAGCTACCTTTTCCTTGGTTTAGTGGCACTCCACCCTAACCGAGCTACCTTTTCCTTGGTTTAGTGGCGCTCTGCCCTAACCGAGCTACCATCCTCCTTGGTTTAGTGGCACTCCGCCCTAACCGAGCTACCTTTTCCTTGGTTTAATGGCATATCGTCCTAACCAAGCTACCCTTTCCTTGGTTTAGCGGCATTCCGCCCTAACCAAGCTCCACTTACATTGGTCTAGTGGCATTCCACCCTAACCAAGCTACTCTTCTCCTTGGTTTAGTGGCATTCCGCCCTAACCAAGCTGCCTTTCTTCTTGGTTTAGTGGCACTCCGCCCTAACCGAGCTACCTTTTCCTTGGTTTAATGGCATCTCGGCCTAACCAAGCTACCCTTTCCTGGGTTTAGTGGCACTCCGCCCTGACCGAGCTACCTTGTCCTTGGTTTAGTGGCATCTCGCCCTAGCCAAGCTACCCTCTTCTGGGTTTAGTGGCACTCCGCCCTAACCGAGCTACCCTTTTCTGGGTTTAGTGGCACTCCAGCCTAACCGAGCTATCCTTGCCTGGGTTTGGTGGCACTCCGCCCTAACCGAGCTACCCTCTCCTTGGTTTAGTGGCACTCCACTCTAACCGAACTACCCTCTCCTTGGTTTAGTGGCACTCCGCCCTGATCAAGCTACTCCTCTCCTCGATTTAGTGGCACTCCGCCCTGATCGAGTTACCTTTTCCTTGGTCTAGTGGCATTCTGCCCTAACCGAGCTACCTTCCTTTGGTCCAGTGGCATTCCGCCCTGATCAAGCTACCCTCTCCTTGGTCTAGTGGCATTCCGCCCTGATCAAGCTTCCAAAAGAATACGCCACACTGCCATTACGAGCCTTACGTTTGAATTGGCACGAAAGCCCTTCCTTGCGTTAGCATGATCTCCCCGCTAACGAATAAACCCGGCTCGGCTGAAGACTTTATGTCCTAGCTGGCATTCTCACATTGTTGCCACTGCGGGCCATCTACGATCAACCAGGAGTCGAATGTCACGCTTCGATCTGCCACCCTATACATACAAATAAAAAAAAAGAAAGATAAGAAAAATGGGGTGAAAAATAGAGATACCCCGCCAGACTTGCTCCTATATTAGGACAAGTGCAAAAATGGCTATAACCCAGCTGTGGCGAAAACCCGAAGGGGCGCTGCAGGCAAAATCGGGTACCCCGCCGCGTGAAAACCCGAAAGGGCGCGCGGGCAAAAGCAAGAGGGGGCTTGCTCCGGCGAAAACCCGAAAGGGCGCTTGAGTCAGTAAAGTGGTAATTTCCAAATTCCTCTCCTATTCTCCACCCAATGGAATTCCGAAAGGGACAATCATCAAAGACCCACCGAAAATCCTTTAACAAACCCGGTTCGACCCTCGTCATCATCGGCGAGATCGGTCGATCTCTACCCTCAACTTGGACCTTACGTCCCTGTTGATAATCCCATCCTTGTTTCGGCAATAACCCATGCCGATGAATAAGCCCACGTTCGACCCTCGTCATCGTCGGCGAGATCGGTCGATCTCTACCCTCAACTCGGATCTTACGTCCCTGTTGATAATCCCATCCTTGTTTCGGCAATAACCCATGCCGATGAATAAACCCACGTTCGACCCTCGTCACCGTCGGCGAGATCGGTCGATCTCTACCCTCAACTCGGATCTTACATCCCTGTTGATAATCCCATCTTGTTTCGGCAATAACCCATGCCGATGAATAAACCCACGTTCGACCCTCGTCATCATCGGCGAGACCGGTCCATCTTTACCCTTAGCTCGGATCTTACATCCTTGTTAATAGACCGTATCCTTTGCTTCAACATCTAACCAGTGTCGACAGACCGAAGCAGGGTCCAATCCTTGTCATCATCGACAAGGCCAGTCAATATTTTCGCGGTCCAGTTCTTCTGCATCACGAATTTAAGAAAAAAGAAAGAAAGAAAATAAAATGGGGTTAAAAATAGAGATACCCCGCCAGACTTGTTCCTATATCAGGACAAGTGCAAAAATGGCTATAACCCAGCTGTGGCGAAAACCCGAAAGGGCGTCGCAGGCAAAATCGGGTACCCCGCCGCGTGAAAACCCGAAAGGGCGCGCGGGCAAAAGCAAGAGGGGGCTGGCCTCGGCGAAAACTCGAAAGGGCGCTTAGGTCAGTAATGTGAATAAAAAAAATTGAATGATGAATAGTGATGATTCATTCTCTGTCCGGAAGACCCCTACGAGGTCGACGGGGAATTTTCATCCGATATCCCGCCTATATACATCTATTATCTACCCTTTTCGACCCTTGTCACCATCGGCAAGATCGGTCGCTACCCTATCCGGTTTTTATCACCATCGGCAAGACCGTCTACCCTTTTCGACCCTTGTCACCATCGGCAAGATCGGTCGCTACCTTACCCGATTTTTGTCACCATCGGCAAGACCGTCTACCCTTTTCGACCCTTGTCACCATCGGCAAGATCGGTCGCTACCCTATCCGGTTTTTGTCACCATCGGCAAGACCGTCTACCCTTTTCGACCCTTATCACCATCGGCAAGATCGGTCGCTATCCTACCCGGTTTTTGTCACCATCGGCAAGACCGTCTACCCTTTTCGACCCTTGTCACCATCGGCAAGATCGGTCGCTACCCTATCCGGTTTTTGTCACCATCGGCAAGACCGCCTACCCTTTTCGACCCTTGTCACCATCGGCAAGATCGGTCGCTACCCTATCCGGTTTTTGTCACCATCGGCAAGACCGTCTACCCTTTTCGACCCTTGTCACCATCGGCAAGATCGGTCGCTACTCTACCCGGTTTTTGTCACCATCGGCAAGACCGTCTACCCTTTTCGACCCTTGTCACCATCGGCAAGATCGGTCGCTACCTTATCCGGTTTTTAACACCATCGGCAAGACCGTCTACCCTTTTCAACCCTTGTCACCATCGGCAAGATCGGTCGCTTCCCTAGTCCGGTCCTTGTCATCACCGTCAAGACCGTCTACCCTTTTTCGACCTTCGTCATCATCGACAGGACCGGTCGCTACCCATTCTCAGGTCTTGCCATCCTCGATAGGACCGCTTACCCATCAGTTTGGATATACCCTTTTGAGTCCACCGGACTCTCGGCTGGCATAGGCCGTTGTTAGTCTCGAGAAAAGTCACGGCGTGGTGGAGCGAACACCTCACCCCTTTGCTGAAGGCGTGAGCGCTCTCCTACCCTAGTGACTCATACGCTCGGATTAGAAACAACGGGCGAATGGAAGAGAAAAGAGTAATGACAAGATGGAGTCTTCATTCAAAAATCACAATGGAGATTTTCCATTACTATGAAGTAAAAGGTACATGTTACACGGGCCATCCCCCAGAGTACATGAAGTGCGTCAAAAAGGGAGCAAATAAAGAGAAAGAAGACTACGGCAGAGGGCGTCGGAAGACGTCCTCCAGCGCAGGAATACCCAGGGAAGGATGGCGGGTCAGTTCTTGCAATCGGAATTCGGTGGCCTCCAGCTCAGATAGCTTCTCCTCGAGGGAAGCAGCTTGTCCCTCGGCCATCTCTGCATCCTCCGCCTTCTGGACTCCCAGGCGATCTACTTCTTCAAGTTCGGCTTCTACCCTTGAAAGTTCGGTTTGTAATGCCGCCATCCGGGTCGTCAAGAAGCTTCGACGCTGTAAAGAGGCATTGGCTTCATCCCTCATCCTCACCGCAGTCTCTTGCAGAGAAACAAGAGCTGCTCGGCTTTCAGCCCGCTCCAATGATATGGCCGCCAGCAGGTCAGCTGCTTCCCGGCCTAGAAATTCCCTCTTGTTTACATACTTCAGGAGCAGGATCACCCGTGGAGTCCAGTCATCCATGGGACAACCAAAGGCCAACAGCGAGCGGGATAGATGCTCTATCAAGCCCCTCAGCTGAACATAAGTTAAATCCCTGCTGGCCGTTACGGTCTGCTGGAGGGTCCCCAGAAACTGCCACACAAAGTCACTTGAAGATTGAAGACCAAGTGGCGACGTCTCGGGCAGTTCAAATTCCACTCTGCTATCCACGGCAGCCCAGATATCATCGGCCGTCCCAGAAGATGACGATGGCATGAGCTGCAGTCCACTGCTGTGAGGAACAAGCGCGCTGGCGGATACGGTGGCCGGAGCCTCAATAACAGTAATCTCTTTTCCTGCCCCCTGGGATGGAGGTGCAACAGAAACATCAAGAGTCGAAGACATCTGCTCTTCAATGATCTCTTCGGCTTCTATTTCAGGAAGACCATCCTTTTCCAGAATTGATTGCTGTGCAGCCTCCATTGGCTGAGAATCCCCGGCTGCCGCCGAACTACCAACTTCCACAAGTGCTCCGGGTCCGACTGGAACCATTGCCGCTGCATAGTCCTTGGGGTATCACAATGCGATAGGCCGCAGGACGGACGGAAGAGTTGCATGGCCCGTTCCCAGAGCTGGGAGTGGTATCTGCACCGTCATGGTTGGCAGCGCCACCTCAGCCTGCATCAGAAATATATATACATTAAAAAAAACAACGAGGCTGGAGGGAAGATAAAGAAGAACATCAGACACCGACCCTGGGTAGGTCCTTACCTCAGCGGGTACTAAGCTCAAATCTTTAAGAGCAGTTCCCCCGGCACCGGCCTCTTCACTCTCAAGCGATAATGACGGCTCGGGACCGCCCCACGACAACCGGGCCGGGCTGAAAGTCAGATAATCACTTTCATAGGCCGAGGACGCCCCGGCATCATCGGTCTCGGGATCAATCAGTGAGAGCTCCTCGTCACTAGATCCGCCACCATAATCTACCTGCTCAGAGGAAGAGGACCCCTCTGCTCTCTCAGGACGCTCCGCCGTCGGAGCAGGAGCCTCGCCAGTAGGAGCATCACCCTCGGCAGGAACTTCCCCGGTGCTCTCCGCGCCAGGGGCAACAATGGATGATACCTCAAGAGCAGGTCCGCCCTGCCCCGAGGGGATCGCCTCCTCTATACCCTCCGAGCCCGGAAGCAATGACGATTGTATATCAACTGCAATTTACGGCAAGAAGGGGTCAATCTAGCTAAAGACATGAAGATTTGTGGTGTTATCGTGACTAAACTATAGATTACCTTCCATCTCCTGCCTGGGTGTTGGAGAGGGCAGATCCCTTTCTACGGTAGCAGTAGGGACTTCCTCTGCCCCGTCCCTAGCCGCTACATCTACCGTCGCCTCCAGCCCGACGACCGCGGCGACTGTGTCAGCAACCGTCATCATGGGCTAGCCAAGGCAGTCAAAACAAGCTAATGCACTTCGAAGAGAAAAGGAGCCTACCTTCAGCCTCTAGCCCTTGTGTGCGAGAAGCTTCAAACTCTTCAAAAGATACAACCGAAGGAAGGACGGTTGCCGACTCCTTCTCTGCAGCTTTCTTTCGGCGTGCCCGTGTCACCCGGGTCACCGCTGCTTTCACCTTTCCGACGACCTCTCTCAGCTGGGACCGAGTCCTCTTCCTCGAATCCTCAGGAGGCAGTGGCGTCGTGGTCGGAGCAGGCTCAGGAACTTCAAAATATGTTGGCTTTTGGGCCTTTATGATCAGTTCCCTAAAGTGCCGGGTCTCCTCCGAAGTCGGTCAGACTGCACATGCACAAAGGTGAGAATGACACACCACAATGAAAAGAAGAAGCTGGCCAAAAGGCCTGAAAGAAGAAATGAACGTACTTGCCGGTCCCGTATAAAAGGGGAAGAGAGGCCAATAAAATAGCGATGGCGTTTTGTCCCTCGAAGCCGCCTCGCGAATAAGCTAGCATAGATCTCCAATCTTTTCGCTCGATTCGGCCAGCAGTGCTAGGTCCTCATGACCACGAGAGGATAGGAGATAATACAGGCTCAGATGGTCCAGCCCCCACCTGTTTGCATATTTGAATGAAATCTGAAGAGGATGGTCCAGGATGGCTTCGCTCGGATCACCCACCGACAGGCCATGCGACCGAAGGAGTGCAAATAGCCAGGCAGTATTGTCGTACAAGGCATCCCGCCTGTCTTCCTTGCGAATGAAAGTCCGATGGGGATACAACCTATCCACCTCGGGACGCCAGTCGGCCACAGCCGCGATGGGCTCCTCTACCGGTAAAGGGAGTTGCTGGAGAATCACCCTCTCACTGCTGACCCGGCATAAACCCCGAAGGGTCTTCACATAATCATCCTTGTTGATCGGGGGCAGCTTCGGTTCAACTTTCGTCTTGCGGCTTTTCACAATCTTGTGGGCCTCCATATAGGCCTTCACTTCTGTATTGGTCCAAGACTTCAACTTCTTCAGATAAGAGGCTTCAATGTCAAGAACTGGCTCTGGCTGGGAAGCTAGGAACCTGTGCTCCGCCACGGCCCAGCACTCTCTCCGGGAGTTCCTGTAAAATCCCGTCCGCGCATTCCACCACTTGACGTATTCAGGCGTGACACGAGGGAAGCGCGCAGGGGCGGGCACCCGAAAAGAAACGTCTTCACGACGATGGAAAAAGTCCCACCATATTCGGGCGTCATCGTTTGAAACTTGCCCGGCCCTATGCCTGTTGGGCAATGCAAATTGTGAAGAGGAATGTGGAATCTGCTGGTCGTAGCCAAAGTTCCGGCTGAAGCGGAACGGGTAATACGGCTCCAACCACAGAATGCCGCTCTTGCGAAATACAAGGACACTAGGCCTGATGGCCAGTGCCCAATCAATTAACTCCGGCTCCAGAATAGGCTTGGTATATTTGGCCTTGGAAATCGGATGGATGTACTCCTCAGTCTTAAACAGCTTGCACTGCCTCGTCATGTTCATCAGCGGGCTCGAATGGGCAGCTAAGCTCTAGAAATGAAGAGCCCCAGGCGAATCCATGGGAATGCGGGCCAATTTACCCCGAATGGTGTAGAGTTGCTCCGCTAGTAAAGATGGCTCAGCACTCGCAAACTCTATCATACGCTGGACCAGAGGAACCGCTTGTAATGCCCGAGGAGCTGCCTCCGGAAACAGGGTGCAGACCCAAGCATTAAAGAAATGTAACAGACCAACCGTCCGAAGGCTTCTGGGGAGACGCGTCTTGTGCAAGTCTCCCAACATCTTGTAAATGAGGCACAAAGCCACTGGGCAAAGGGACAGCTTGATGCCCCAAGCCATAAGACAGGCCGGGTAAATGGCCTCCGCCCTAATCACGCTCTCGTCACCTTGAGGAAGAGCGAACGAACAAAGCCAATAAACCAGATATGCAGCACAGTGAGTGACTGCATCAACACCAGTAGGGTTTGGGTTTTCTCCCTGCCCTCCTTTCGAAGAAGATGATGAAGCGGCCTGGCGTCGCACCCTCTTCTTCCGCTTCTGGGCCACGGGCGCTATTGGAGGAAAATCTTCATACTTATTCTTCCCCTGGAAGAAATATTGAAGCCAGGCGCCCATCCGCACTCTTCGCTTCTCGCCCGGCTTCCGAGCTTCCCTCGTGTCGTACGATGAATGAAAGAGGGTGCGATACGCCTTCATCAGATACCGATAGGCGTAGCCCGCCAAATACCGACCGTCACCGTCGGTCTGGTCTTTCAACCAGTCAGGCCAGCAGACTTCTTCATACGGCTCTCCGTCAATGGGTAGGCCGCTGAGCTGCGATAGACTCCACAAGTCTAAAGAGGTCTCCCCCTCTGAAGTGTAGAAAGTGTTATATTCGGGGCAAAATACCTCGATCATTCCACAACACAAGCCCCGTGAGATTGGGTACCGGTACCTTGAAGCGTACACGCTGTGATATACGCCGGCCCTGTTCAGAAGAGGAGCGTAATGCTGTAGCACGTAGTCTGTGAACTCTACTGCTCTGGGCCTGAATGCATGAGCGTCTGTAACTTTCAGCTCAGCAAACCACCCCACCGATATCTGGTGCTTGAAGCGAACCACCAAGCAATCCAGCAAGAACGATTCGTCTCTATATCCCCATCTCAACGGGGCAAGGAATAGACCAAAGATCGGTTTCTCTCGATCCACTCTGCCCGCGGAGTCATTCCACCGAGCGGCTACGAACTCGGGAGCTCTAGTCAGCAATCCGTCTGTCGGAGCCAGGTCTTGCAGCCCCAGCACAGCGCTCCATTTCCTGACCTCCCCGGGGAGATAGATGGGTCTTCCCCGCATCACACATTCGGCCAGGCTGTCTCTCTCCACCAGCAAGGCCTGCTCGACCTTCCGAACGGCGAACACATCCCTCTTCCCCTGAAGGTTGAAGCGTTGAAGAAGGGACATTAGGTGCTTGTCCTTGGGATAATCCCTCCTGGTCACGCCCTCTCTGTTATAATGAAAGGAGTCACCCCCGAGGATAAGGAGACGACTGGTGTCCACAGTGTCTGTCTCTGAATCCGAAGACTCCGCAACTATGGCCACCTGGCCGTGCCCCCAGTCGAGGGAATTGACGTTCTCCCATGTCACTACGGCACGAGAAGAAGAGCTGGATGCCATGATAGCTGCAAAAAGGGGCATATCAAACAAAAGCAAAGTCAGAAAATAGCTAATCAAAGGCGAACTTCTGACAAAATTTCGACAGAGTCTCCCCAGCACAGGGAATTGCCGAAGAAAAGCGGGAACGCGTCCACTGAGGAACGGTCCCTAAAAGGCAGCCATCGGCATTACACCGAGGCCAGAGGAACACCCGGGGGAATAGCTCCGAGGGCAAGCCCTGCTAGAAGCCTCCCGGGGTCCAAAGAATGGGTTTCGAAACCCAAATTGACAGCACCTCCACTCACCCGAAGGAAGAAATCGCCGCTCTCGGCGCCAAAGGGAGAGAAGAAAGGGAAGAGAGAGGAAGAGTTGGTGCGAATGAAGGGCAATGAAGAAAAAACAAAGAAGAAAGAAGATAAATAGGGGGAGTCCCCCATCGCTAAACCGGCGCGCTATTTAGCGCACCGGATTAACAACCCTTTAAGCGAAAGGCGTGCCGGTAAAAGGCGTGCCGGGTCAAAGCATGAACGTCAATGGCCACGTCGGATTAAAAGCCCAAGGGTCACAGGCCGCGCCGTATTAACATCTAAACGGCACCGGGTTAACGCCCGTGTCGAATTAAGGGCCATCCCAGGTGCCCGCCAATCAAAGAAGGGGTCAGTCCGGATGAAATTCATCCGTCGGCCTTGCTGCATTCGTGCCTTGCTCGCAACACCCACGTCTGGGGGGCATTTGTTGGCACTCAAAATATGATCGTCGGTGACCAAGCCATAAGGACGAATGACCCGGCCCACCGAAGTACGGAAGCCGATAAAGATCAACATATTGAAGACTCTCAAGCTGCCAGAGCCTCGAGTCACTCCATGTGGACACGGGGACTTCACCTCAGGAGAGCCGAGACAAACTCGTCAACCAACCGGCAGTGCGACCAAGCCTGCCCAATGAACCGGCATCGACTTTGTCATGCCGCATACACTACACCCGTTGTCCGATCAAGGACGACGGTCTATCCGGTGGTTCCCCACCATATGAAGAGGCTCTCCCGAAGATGAAGGAGTTCCCCCGGCTCTCCGAGACGGAGGACCGAAAGCTCTGTCGGCAGAAGATCCCGATCACCCGGCACGGGTACGGCTTCCTGCCAAGATGGGCCCATTAGTGGCCGAATGATCGCCCAGCTCGGGCGGAACTATCCCTGGTGTTATCTCGCCTTTCGAGGAGCTTCGGGCACAAGCCAGGCCGAGCCAACGGCATAGATCATAGAGCTGAAGGCCGTGTCAGCGGAAAACCCGTGTGAGCAGCCCAAAGCAATCCAGAACCTCGAGAAGGGCCGTACGCCAATCTAGGAGCTTCGACAAATCATCTCGTCGAGGTTTCAGTGAGCAGCGGCAGAACACATGTTCACGGTGGCTCCCGGAATCATCTCCGGACTCACCAGATGGCTCGAAGCTCGTATAGAGCACCAGCCCGGCATGCCCTTATCCCGGCGCGCCCCTACCTTCGACCCTTGTACCGGCGCGCCCCCATCTTCAGCCCTTATGCCGGCGCGCAAATCACCCTGATGATGGCTTCGATCCCGGCGCGATAAGCCTTGAAGGCTCCCCCGGCGCGCCAATCCCACGCCGGTTCAACGTTCTAACTCATGCCCTATATATACGGCTGTTCGAGAGCAACAAAAGGGGGGGCCAGAGAGAGATCAAGAAAAAAATCAGAAGAGACAGAGAGAAGAAGAGGAGGGAGAGAGCTTTCGAGAGGGTTTCTTTCCTCTTGCGGTACAGAGAGCGAGGGTTCCTTCGGGGGAGCTACCGCCGGCCATCTTCTTCTTCTACGACACCCTGTTTCAGGAACAGGTGGGCGCGGGCGCTGATCCCTTTCCTGCTTTCCGCAGTTTTCTCTTCTGAAACTTCTACCCATCCAATGTAAGCGAGAGGGGGAGGAGCGACGATGATATGAGTCGATTCTCCTCCCCCCTCTACGCGATTTTCTCTGCTACTCTTTCCCTGTTATTGCACTATGAGCGTCCTCTGCTTCTGTTATTGTTGAACGGCGATCGAATAATGGCGCTGGTGCCATAGTCTGATTATGTAAATGCTGAGCCATTCCCGTTTCTGGGATGGTAACATATATATATATACATGCTGAATGCTGGGTTTAATAGGTCGAATGAATGGTCTTCATCTTCCCTTTCTTATGTATGCCAATGCGTGCGCGTGAGGCTTTCTCCGTATCATTCCCTGATTCCGCTTTCCCTGAATCTCCTACCATGCCCTGAATCATCGTGGGCTACAGAACGTCCCTTCCCCGGGGTTTCCCCTCCGAATATTCTCCTGTTTAATCTCAGGATTCTCGCATACCCCTCTCTTCTCGGACGGAGCCGTGCTTCTGCGCGTGCCTCTCTCCGCCACGCCTGGGGTTTCATCCCCTGAACGATGCTCTCTAACTGATCGAACATATGCCTCGTAATGGGCCTCCCTCATCTATGCATTTACTATCTCTACGCATCACGGTCATCCGAATGGTTTCCGGGGTTTTCCTTCTCATTATCTCGATCATCTGGGGAAGGGGAACATGCCCCTGTGGCTTCATGGAACTGCTAGGCAACTAAGAACCCTACCTCCCGATGGTAGATGTTCTCCCTGAGCCCACAGCAGATAGCAACGAAGAGGTCTTGGTTCAACGAGCTAGATCCTAACAGTCCAGGACCCAACGGAGACCGGGGATGTGTGCTCCTCGCAGGCTAGCCCTCGGAGTTCCATCTCCCTAATGGTCGGTTCCTCTAAGGGATAAGTCATACACTGTGGGCTGTCCACCCCTCGCAGGCTAGTCCTCGGGGTATTGCTCCCGCCGTCAACGGCTTCGTCTCTCTGTTTCTTCCCCTACGAGATTTTGGTGCCCCTAGCAGGCTAGTCCTCGGGGTACTCCATCCACTGGGGTTTGCTGGCTGCCATTGTGCAGACCGGCGGTTTAGGGGCTTGTTCCACAGGTGAGCATGACCCCGCTTCTCCCCTGCAACTCTTCAGGTTCAGGGGAGATGCTGTCCAATTTTGGACAGATTAAGATTAAATAAGCCTTAATGAAACGCTCGTTCTGGACCCAATTATCCCGGTGCTCGAGTAGGAACCTCGCACTGGCTTAATCACACCATCCTTCAGGGTTCTGGACTTCAATTCAATAAGCAATTGGCCCCAAATAACTTCAGAGTCCTCACCCAAAACTTTACAAACCCAATAGTTGCAAAATTCATAGAAAAGGTGGGTTGAACGGCGCGGCCTTAGCCGGCGCGCCCTAATCCGGCGCGGTACCCCCCGCACGCCGGATTAACGTTAGACTTATATCCCTTCTTTTTTCTTTGCCTTTCCGGCGCGCCCTAAACCGGTGCGCCCCATCCCTTTTGCGCGCCGTCTTAATCGGCTATATGGCCGTGCCGTATTAGCCGCTATACCTACGTTTCTTCACGCCGTATTAACATTCGTCATGGCCGCGCCGGATTAAGACGCTATACCTACGTTTTATCGCGCCGTATAAGCTACCTATCGCAGGGTCGCGCCGGTTTTGAAACCTCTTGTTGCTTTAATCGCTCATTTGCCCCCGAGTGGATCTCGTCCCTCGGGGTTGGCGTTAATAAATCACAATGGGTAATAAATTGAATAAGGGAGGGGCCAAGCGAGCCCGAACTATATTGTTATCATATCTTCATTACCATGTCCGTTAGCACTTTGCTTTCGCTATCACACTTGTGTTGCCTTCCCTCTTCTCGATGGGGAGTAATAAACGTGGTTGATCACCATTTGCTTCCATAATTCCGTTATCATGCTTAATATAGTCATGAACGTCATGTGTGCATCCATGCATACATCCTCGGGTAGATCAAATGGCGTTGACAGAAAAGCCGGATTACGTCTGGTCAGAAGTCTTCGCTATGCGCGACGGTGGTCTTCGGACCTACGTCCTCCGCCACGTACCGAGGATCCATAATTCCATGAACTATGCATCTTCTGCACGATAAACATGTGCATCCTGCATGTCTTCGTCATGATCATCATGTAGCTCTTTTTAATCCGGCTTCGACAGCCCGCTATCTCGGCAATTAATCAAAGGTGTTCCCTCCTCGTGGGGGATGTAATTAACGCCATAGCCTTTATGGTATGGCGGACTGTTGGTCCCGACCGAATCTCACATTCACCCGACATGGGTCAGAATGAGCGCATCATAAAATCGTCACTCATGTGACTGGCACGCCCGCGTCGTCAATCGATCATTTGACTACCAGTTGGTCAGACGATCGATCGACCCGCGAAAGAAAAGGAAAGAGAAGAAAAAAAAGGTTCCCGAACAGACCCCAATCCCTCATTTGTAAGCTAATGAAGTATTGATAAAAATTTGCCAAAAGCATTTGTATATATCTCTCTCTCCCTCTCTAGCTCTCTCTCTCTCTTCTTCTCTCTCTCACTAAAAGGGGGCGAACCCCTCTCTCTCTCCTCCCCCTTTCTCTCTCCCAATTTCACCCCCTCTCTCTCCTCCCTCAATTGCCACATCATCCCCCCCATTGAATAAAACCCTTCACCTCCCAAGACTCATAAATCCCCTTTACTCCCACCACTCCCCAAGCAACCCTTCCCCTTCCCCATACAACCCTTTACATTCCCAAGGGAGAATCCCTTCTCCTAGACACCCTTTCCCCTCCCTAAAGCAACCCTTCCCATCCCCTAGGCCCCCCATTAATCCTTCCATTAATCCACCACCGACACCCAAGAGACACCCCCATTCCCCTAGGCCATTTGCGCCCCCACCATCCACCACCTCCCAACCCATTCCCCACACCAGGTCCGCCCCCTGCCAACCTCCCCCTCTCCCCTCTCACACCCCCAAACCTCCCTCCCACATTCACAACCAGCAACCTTCCATCCCTCTTTGCTACCCCTCCATCCCTTACCTTCCCATCTCCACCAACAACCCCCCCCTTCTTTTAACACTGCCCAGTTCGCAGGTAGCAGATTGGGAGCCGAGTTGCAGAACCTTCCCCGGAGTCATAGGGAATCCCCTGAAGGCGTACCATACTTCGCCGGAAAGATAGTCCAGATAGCTTCGCAGCCGAGGTGGTCTCGCCGGCATCCAACATCCCTACTGTCTGTGGTTCCCATTCTCGTGCGGCTGCGCCAGATTTGAGCCAGAACCTGAGGTCTGTTTGGCAGAGGTTGCACCGACGTCAACATCGCGATTCAGCCTGAACTCTCTTCTGAGAGTTGTTTCCTCTCCAAGTCCTCTTCACGTGCGAGGTGGAATCGTCCCATTCCGACTTCACTACAGATCGTGTGCCCATTCTCGTGCTGCTGCGCCAGATTTGAGCCAAAACCTGAGGTCCGTTTGGCAGAGGCTGCACCGATGTCAATAGCGCGAATCAGCCTGAACTCTCTTATGAGAGTTGTTTCTTCTCCAAGTCCTCTTCACGTGCGAGCCAGGACCAGAACCTGAACCAGAGCTGTAGTTCAGAAGTCGCCACGCCCTCACCTCTGATCTCCTGAGTGCGCCACTCGGCCGAGGCGAAGATCCCCCTGTCCTCCATCCATCACAGCAAGCGGGGCCTCGTTCGGAGTTGGGAGCTCCCCGTTCCGATTTATTTTCCCCAGGTGCGCAGATCTGTCCTTCCAGGGACTGATCAGACCCCCTCTCCTTGTTCAGGCTCCTCCTCCCTGCTCCGACGTCGCCTAGAGCCCATCTCAATTGCTGATCGAAGAGGACTCGACCACACTCGTAACCGTCCTGATCCCGCCTCAATTGGATCACGGGAGCGATCGGAGTGAAGTCATCAACCTGCTGCTACAACCTGCACCCCATCCAAGGCACAGCAGAACAGCACCAGTCCACTATCTACCCCGGCCAGTGTCAGCAACTTCTGGCAACAACAAAATTCAAGGTCCATCCTGGTACAGTCACCGACGTTTCGACGCTGATCCCGTCTCATTTCGAGTCCGGGAGCGAGCGCAGCGGAGTCGACATCCAGTACCTAGCAGCGGGCAGAACCGGAAAGCAGCACTCCGGAAGGGCGAACCGATCCCGTTCATAGTTCCTTGGCTCTCCCCGCCTGGCCGGCTTACCGCCCCTCCATGTGCGGAGGTAGTGTTTGATTGTAACTATAATCTCCCCACCCCAAGTTCCCCCTCCTGTGCGAGGCGTAGTGGATGTAATTAATTTCAACAGGTTGAAGCTTCATTGACGCAGCGTGCGGGTGGCCCACGCTTCCCCGCTCGCCCTCGTCTCCGACCGGGATCGGTGTATTCACACCGATCAGGTGAGCTTCGGGTTGCCCTACTCTACTGGAATTGCTTTGCTTGTTTAGTAATGCTTCTTAGTGCCGTCGGTCGGTGAGTGAGTGCCCGATCTCAAAATATCATCAATTTGAGTGCCACCGCGGAGCGAGTTGTAAGAGAGCCACTACATCCCACGCCCTTGGCGTGCTGGCCGCCCACGGAATTGAGGCTTAGGGGTTCAGCCCAAGCTAGTCAAATCCCCGGAAAGGCGAGGTCCATCCTTGGACCCTCACCACTATCGCCAGTCCACCTACGGACCCGGGTGTGCACGATGCGGCTGAATCCGCTTGAGTGGGTCCGCCGTTCGGATCGATTGCTTGCAAATTTAAGTCCGAGGGGTTGTGTCACATCAATATATGTTTGGAAGATGGAGGTTCGACGCCAGTCGTCCTCCTGCGGGTGTGCGAGGATGCAGCGAACTACACCTAGTCTTCCCTGGTTTGAACTTTCGACAATTTCCCCCACTTGCATATACTCGACATGCGTTCCATCATACCCTACATCTAATTCCTCAAATTGGGCAACGAGATCAGGGTCAGGCTCATATCTCTCAAGGGTTTCTCCTTCCTGAGGTGGAAGCTCCATGGACTGGGGGTCGGTGATGACCAAGGCTCGGGTGGGGCAATTGGTGGCAATATGCCCTAAGTTATGACACCTGAAGCAACGGACTCCCGAGACAGGGGCTGGTTGGGAGGTGCTAGGGATGACTCCCTTTCCCTTGTCATCTCTCCTCTCAACTGGTGGAGTATACTCCAGCCTAGGCACAGCTGCGGGTGCAGGTAAGGGGTTCCGTGGGAAAGGAGCCGTAGGGGCAACGGCCCTAAGTGGGGTAGCAGTAGGGACGTAGGAGGTGGAGGGGCCAGCTCTCTCAGTATAGCGGACTATAGGGTTTCGGGGTTCAGGTTGGCGGTAGATGGGAATCCGAGGTGGGGCCACCCTTTGAAACCTCTCAACATCTCGTGCAACCTGGTAGGCGTGCTCTAGGGTGTTAACCTCCCGCAAGAATAATTCCCGCTGAATACTCTCATGTAAGCCAGCCCTAAACCGAGAGAGGGTGACAGAGGCATCCTCCATGACTCGACTTCGAAGAAAGTAGTCATCAAATTTGGTGATGTACTCGTCCACGGACTTTCCATCTTGGGTGAGTTTCTGCCATTGGTCTAAAAGACGCTGATGGTAGGAAGGTGGCAGATACTTCTCTCTCAATTTCTCCTTCATTTCTTCCCACGTGCTAATAGGCTCCTCCCGTCTCCTGGCTAGGAGATTTTCAACGTTACACCAGTAAGTTTTGGCTTGACCCAGGAGTTTCATTTTGACAAACCTCACCCTTGTAGCAGGGGTCATGCGGCGATGCCAGTCAAAATATTGATCCATCCCGGTCTCCCAATCAAGATATGTAGCGGGGTTGAGGGACCCATCAAAACTCGGAGCGTCAATCTTGACGTTCCGTAGGATAATATCCTCATCATCGTGGTCTCTCTCTCGAGGCATACGGGCCTCTTGCTCTCTACCTTGGGGAGCCTGATTCGGGCGGGCTTGCTCTCTTTCCTCCCTAGGATTGGCTACGGATTGCTGTGGCCATTCACTCTTCCTTCCTCCCCTTTTAATCGATCCTCTAAGGCTCGGATCCTCTTATCGAGTTCCGTCCGTAGTTGGCCTATGGATTCTTCAAAGTGGGCCACGAGATTATGCTCGAGCTGGACTAGCATAGCAGTCACGCTCTCTTGATCCATGGGTAGCGTTGAGGGGCGCTCTAGACGGCCAGATGAATTCCTAGACTAACGTGGCATGCACGACCTCGGACCTAAATGATGCAGTCTCGGGACCGATAATTAGCAAGCTATAGACCCAAATTTTGTTGGCTAATTGGCAAAGGGCCAATTTGAAGGGACCGGTCAGGGAGAGTTGCTCGCCCGTAGGCGAAGTAGTTGTGGAACTACCTCCTGACATTAGGGTGCCCTAATGTGACAGTCTAGGGCCTAAGGATGGGTACATACAAGCTCTCGCTTTCTGTCCACAGCGATGCACTCAGGAGACTGGCTGCATGGATCGGGCTCTCTCTCACTTCGCGTGGCAATTGAAAAGATACTAAATGAGTAAGTGATGGGAGCACGCACCTAGCTAGAGTGAAAAGTCTAACTCCGACCGGAGACGAAGGCGAGCGGGGATGTGCGGGCCCGCACGGCGTCGACGAAGCTTGAGCGGTTACAAAGCATTCACTCCATGCAGGGAGGATTGAATTATTACAAATCGCTTAAATTTCCCGCGCAGGGGAACAAATCAGTCCAAATTCTCCACGCAGGGAGACTCAGAGGTACGCCCGTTCCATGATCTTCGGATCTTCTGTCGGCATCCGGACGACTCAGACACGGGCCGAGCCGTAATAACGGACTCGGGTGCCACAAGAAATAAGTTAAATAGATATATAATAATATATATATTCAACTCTTTTTTTAATCAAATAATATATATAGATAAATATAACAATATATATATTCTATATATTATATATATTTAACATTTTTTTTCAATCTCCTTTTTTTTGACTTTTCTTTCTCTTTTCAAATTTTCTACTATTTTTTTTGACTTTTCGTACTCTTTTTTTTTCAAACCTCACCTACCCTTCTTTTTTGACTTTCAAACCTCAGGCGTGTTTCACTCGGGGGCGGGGTCAAGAAGACAGGCGCTGTGAGGGGTGGCCACGGGCGCATGGGGGCAGCGGGAGGGCGCGTGGGCGGCCGAGGCGGGCTCGCAGGCGCGCAGGCGGTGCGCGTAGGTGGGCGCAGGGTGCACAGGCGGGCGGCGCGGGAGGGCGCGTGGGCGGCCGAGGCGGGCTCGCAGGCACGCAGGCGGTGAGCGCAGGGGGCATAGGCGGGCGGCTGGCTGGGCGGGCGCGGGGCGACTGGCCGGGCGGGCGCGGGGCGCGGACTTGGCTGGCGCGGGGCGCGCGCCGGGCTGGCGCGGGGAGGGCGCTGGGCAGGCGCGGTGCGGGCGCGGGGTGCTGTGCGGGCGCAGGGCGGGCGCCGGGCGGGCGTGGCCAGGCGCGGTGGCACGCGACGGTGGAGCCCCTGCCTTTGCGGCCGTGGGGTTTTGAAGGGGGGGCACGGGCGACGAGGCCGGCCCCCCTGCGAATGCAATTTTCTCTTTTTTTTTCTCTCTCTACTGAGAGACTCCGAGAGCGAGAGAGAGAGGTAGAGAGATAGAAACAGAGAGATAGAGAGAGAGGGATTGGCGTGAGAGGGAGGGAGAGATTAAGGGAGAAAGTGAGAAATGAACTGAGAGAGAGTACAGAGAGTAACGAACAGAGAGGAGTTCTAAAAATTTTTTTTTTCTATTTATTTTTTTCTCTAACTCTATTTCAACCGAGATCCTAATGCTCCTTTTTTTATATTTTTTTTCCACTCTCTCCAACCGAGATATTCTGCTACTCTTTCTTTCTTTCTTTTTTTTTTGCACTTCTAACAATCTAGAGAGAGAAAGAGAGAGAGAGACGTCGGAGACGTCGGGATGACGGAGGCGCCGTTTGTTAAGCTCTGATACCAATTTGACGCGGCGGCGACGTGGGAATGGATCGACGGCACTCCGGGACGCGAACAGGACAGGAACGGATAACTGCTATCTCACACAGCTCGACCTCACGTCAGACGGTCTCACACTGGGTGACGCTCAAACTCACAAAATGAGAAAGAGGGAAGGAGGAAATGCAAGAGGGAGAGCTCTCACACACAAAAACAACATTTCATTCAATCTTCATTCATACAACATAACATACGTAACAAGCATTGGCCTCCTTATATAGGAAAGGTCCTATTACATGAATACCTTCACACTTCCACTAATTGGATTTATACCCTAGCCTAACAAGACAAACCCACCAACCAATATTTGACTTGTGGGTTAAAACCAAATAAAATATAAAAATTACACACATGGTATTTTGACTTAGACTAGCCTAATAAGACGAAAAGAAAAATACATGTAGGGATACATGTATACATACACACAAATACAGATACTCGATACGTAATATAGCACTGTAGCCGTAGGCCGAGTCTTCAGGAAGGATCTCCGAGCCATAAGCTCGGTGTCGGGGCAGTGCGACGTCGGCTCCGAGTAGTGGGCCCAGTAGTGGACCCGATGTCCCCACCAAAATATTGTGAGCTTTCCTAAAATTTGTTGCTTCTGCCACATGTTTGAACTGCCTGAAATTCAAAATATTCTCAATCTATTCATCTATTCATTAAATTGAGCAAATCATGTATAGGAATCTTCTTTTATTAGGCTCTGTGATTGTCCATGAATAAATCTATTGGTTTAAGCCTAATGAATTTCTAGAGTTTAGAAGATAAATTTCCTGAAACAGTTTGTATTCTGAATTTAATAGACCTCAACCACTTCCTACAAAATGTTGTGTCCTTGTGCAATCTCTTAGAATCTAAAAATTTAAGGTCTCTGGCAACCTTGGTTGAGGAACCTAGAGTAAGTATTGTCCTTAAACATAGAATGATCTGAAAAATTCCAAAGGACAGCACATGCCACATACTGTGTTTTAATGCTCAGGGTAGAGCAATGGCTATGTGTTCACTGAGAAGCTAGGCCCTTCATCAAAGAAATGGAGTGGACTTAGTCATGAAGTGATGTTGCTATCTCTGTTCAAAATGAAGCAGGATAGTTAGTCTCACTGAGTAACTAGGGGTACTGGCATCTAATCAACGTGCACCCTTATGTAAAAAGGTGTGGGCTACACTTGAATGCTCATAACAAAAATTTATGAGCCAAAAAGAAAAATATGAAAATGACGAAAGGTCAGATATAGTGCTGTAATCTTGAGGTAATCATCAGAAATGTTCATGTTGTTTAACTTTAATACTTGTCTTTAGTTACTCCTAAGGGAGTCTTTGATTTTGCATAAGAAGGCTAAAGGGAGGTTAAACATGGATATGCATTTATAGATTTGGTTTATTTCTATTAAATCCAAGTGCAAAAGTGCTTCAAAGAGCTTCAATGATAAACTCTACTTTTATTGCTCTTAAACCAAGCAGATAATAAAGGCTCAATCATGGGAGTTCATATAACAGAAGAATCTGAAAATCTCAAGCTTGCTTAATGAATACTATTTCAGAGTGTGTTTTATTTTTGATGTAATGATCTTCTTGAACTCCATGCAACTCTGTCATCCTATACTGAACTTGTGTCTAAGCTTTCCTATGAACTTTGTCTCCAAATTCCTTAAATGCTCTCAATGTCTTTGCTTTGATGTTGTCAAAGGGGGAGAACAGTTGTGAGTCATTACTTGTGGGAGGAGACACATGTTCTTTTCTTGTTGTTCATATGGATTGTCATGTCTCATGACTTGTTATGGAAATTTAATCATAATGACTCATAGTGTTGCCATCATAAAAAATGGGGAGATTGTTCTGCCCCTGTGTTTTGATGATGTCAACACTGTGACTCATCTATTCTTGAGGGATCATGATGTGTTTATTATTTATGAATCTTGAGTTTCATACATTTTTTGCTTTTTGAGTTTCATACATTTTGATTCTTGAGGTTCATATACTTCTAATGTTGTCAAATGTTTTGATAATGATCCATGAATATCCATGAGTTTTTGTGAAGATAGGTTTAATTATGTTCAAAGTATGGCCAAAGCAAAACCTTGAGTTTTGAAGAAGTCCGAGCCTATCTGAAGAAAACCGAGCTACTATAGTAGGCCGAGCTACTATAGCAGTCTGAGCTTTATTGAAGAAGTATGAGCACTGTAGCATTCCGAGCTACTGTAGCAGTCTGAGCTTTATTGAAGAAGTCCGAGCCACTGTAGCATTCCGAGCTACTGTAGCAGTTCGAGTTATATTGAAGAAGTCCGAGCCTATTTGGAGCAGCCTGAGCTACTGTAGCAATCCGAGCTACTGTAGCATCCCGAGCTATATTGAAGAAGTCTGAGCCTATCTGAAGCAGACCGAGCTACTATAGCAGTCCGAGCCACTGTAGCAATTCGAGCTATATTGAAGGCGTCCGAGCATTCATGAGGACATCCGAGCATGTCCGAGCACTCCCGCTCTAGCAATTCAGAGCATCAAAGCTCGAGGAACAAATGCCATGTAAAGGTGACAAATGCCAGATAAGGGTTTCATCTGGACATGGGTCTTTGCTTGAGGAAAAAGAAGCTCAACCTACTACGTACCGCATGAAGGGCATTGGCCATCCAATGGGAAGCCATCGTACCTTATCACTTCTGGGCCAATCAGTGGCCACCTTGATCAGGATCTAGAAGTGTACTGCCATGATGTACGAACTAGATGGCTTCCTACCGAATCAAGGTCTACCTGCCCTGTACGTTGCATGCAAACAGAGGAGATTTGCTAGAACAAAAATGGCAGCGCGTGGAAGACATACTCTGCGGCAGTTGGTAGCATAGAAGGTTCGAAGTGGCGCGCTTGTTCAAATATAGAAAGAGAAACAAAGGAAGATGTTGTCCCCGAGCAAATGGCAATCAAGAGGGGAGGGGTGAATTGATTGACTTAAAAAAAAATTTAGAACTTAAAAACTTTGATGGATAAAAATAAAACCCCAGCAAAGAAACTCTACCTCACAAGACACAAGAGCTCACACGAAGCATAGAACGATCTAAGGAACGTATGCACAATATGATGGTGAAATAACGCTCAACTCACACGAAGGGCCCACACGATAAGCAAGCGACACAATCAACACAAACACAGCGAACACTGGATTTTAGGTGGTTCGGGTTCACAAACGTGCCCCCTACGTCCACCCCTCACTGTGTGAGGATTGATAATCAACTATGGAGTGAATCGAACCACACACACATGCTGTAAACACATAGCACCACACACACATTGTAGGATGCAACCAACCATACACACGGGCTGCACAGACCACAGCACCCACACACCGTTTGCCTCAAAGTATGTGAAGGAAGATTTACAAGATATGCTCAAAACTAAAAGGATGCAAGAATATGCAAGTATAAATGATCTGGAGGTTGAGAATCTCCCTTTGTTTTGAAGGGAGTTTCGCTCAAACAGTAGCCAACAACTAAGCACCGGATTCTTCATGAACCCAGTCGAAGGATGATGAAGATTCACATTATATCTACCTTGAACCGGATGTAGCATCTTCAGCTCACGTATGGGAGATGAAATCAAGCTGAAATCTCCTTCTTCTAGCTCAAATCGTGAGAGAGGGGCACGTTCTCACAGCTTTCCTTCCCTGCACAGAAAAAGGGGCCAAAACGATGATAAATGATCCTCTCTCGCTTTTAGGGTTCCCAATCATTGATATATATATAGGTCAGGCTAAAAGGACATGGATGGGGAATATTTATCCTTAGATATGACCATTTAGAGCCCAAAAGGATAGGCATTATTGGATTGCGAGTCGGGTTCGAAAGGCTCGAAATAGGTTAGATCTGGAAGGAGTCGACCCTCAAGGTCGACTCCCTTACCCTGCGAACAGCTTCAGACAACCCCCAGACAAAAAATAGAATAGAAAAAAAAAGGAAAACAGAATAGAACAAAAAGGGGGTCGACCCCCTCTTCAAGCTGAGTTCTGCAAATGCTTGCAGACAGAAAACTCCAAAAGAGGGGTCGACCCCAGGGGTCGACACCCTTCCTATCAACCTAGAGTTCTTGAATATTTGCTTGAAAATCAAATCGAATCGATCTCACCTTAATCCCTTATGATATAAATCCATTCAAACCATCTACTGACCTGCAAAAACACATCAACTCAGTTGCTTTTACTTGAACATCAAAATGTTAATGATTCACAGTTAAATCCCTTGCCTTGGAACTTAACTTAGTCATTGAATGTTGATATGTAACCACATGATAAGTTTGCATTGGGAAAAGCCATTTCAAGTGATCAACAAACATCAAAGATATGATTTAAAGTCCTATGATAGGGTTAGCATTAAGCGAAGATACTTCAACCAATTCACAAGCCTCAAAGATATGAAATTTCAAACAATTTATCAGGTCAAAAACACAGTCATGGCTCACATAGAATTTGGTCATCATCAAAACTTATAAATCCAAAATCAATCATCTGTGGGGTTCAATAGTCTCCCCCTTTTTGATGATGACAAAATGCTATGTGCCACATAAGAGGAAATGTTCAAAAAACTATGTACCATAACAAAAAGGTATCAAGAAGAAAATGTTCAAAAGACTATGTACATAAGAGAGAGGTGTCAATGAAAAAACATTCAGAGACTGTGGATTTGATCAACATAGGCATCACTTCAATCATAATTGCCGATCATGTTTAGAGAATTAAGTTTGATTATTACAAACACTAGAAGGAAATGCATGCCATGGACCATGACTAGTTAAACACCTAAACACCAAAGACTAACTTTACCAATCTAAACAAGACTCAACAAGACTCACTGACATTACTCATGACATTACTAATGAAAGACTGGCATGCACACAAGCATGCAACACAGACAATAGTTATATCATAACAAACATAGCACCAAGGAAGACTCTCCCCCTTTGGCGTCATCAAAAAGAAATATGGAAGGTGGGTAAGCAATTGTGTATCCTAGCTGAAGCTTTCTGATCTAATCCATTGGTGGAGTAGGTGGAGATGGTGGATGTCAGATATAATCCACTATATCATGGAACATAGTGGATTGAGCGCTCAAGGCTACTTGAATATTCTCAACAGAACTAGTGAGAGTCTGGAAGGACTAGAGATATGACTCGTGGTAAAGCTTCAAATCTACAACATCCTTGGAAAGAACGGCCATTGTCTCCCCAAATGAGTCCATCCAGTTATCCATTGCATTCAGTCTTGTGTGTAGCCTTCTGACATCCTCAGGAGTGAGCTGTTCACTTATGTTCTCTTCTGCTGGTTATGATGGTCCAGCTTCATCAGCATGTTCCTCTTGTTCATCTTCTTCTGAATGGGCAGCTTGTTCTTTTCCCCAAGAGACCGCAGGGAACGTACAAGTTGACCACTTGCATTTAGCTCATATCCCATATTTGTACAAATTGATGAAATTGTGTAGATATCTGCATCTTGGAGAGATTGGTAAGATTATTTCTCCAAACTAATGCCAAGAGTGCGAAAAACACAAGATAAGGTAGCAGCATATGGCAGAGTTTTATTTTTATTTTGCTTACAGCTGATGATGTGCTAGAAGATGAGGGTAGGGAAATTTATGTGATCTCCAGACGTGAGATAGTAAAATAATAATTTCTGAGACTCTGTAACTTTATCTCTTCCTCCCCCTCTCAGAAGCACGATTGTAGTCATCATGTGATGCAAGATGCGTTGAAAGGGGGGAAGCTATTAGCATTAAGCTTGCTAGTAGATTTGTCTCCCATAGCTTCACTGATCATCATATAATAAACATCTTCTTCTTCAAACACAACTTGATCATAAGTGTCCCCTGTATCATATGGCATACCGAATGCTTGTCCAATAATTTTTATTGAGATGCAATAAAAATTACCATTCAAAACTGTGAATACGTTGTTATTCTTTTCAACCATATTTCCATAAAATTGATGAACAAGATTATAGTATACTCTCCTATGCTTGGACATGAAATAGTACAGATTCGGCTAAGATTTAACCATTTGAACCAGATCTGGGAGTGCTTTTTCTATGTCCTCGAAATCAACAGCTCTTGATCGCATCATTTTACGGTCCATGAATCTCAGATTCGCAGGCATGGCTGATTTCTCTACATCTTTCATCTCTTTGCTCTTGGCTCTTGACTCTTTTTGTCTTAGGGATTCTTCCCCCTAACAAAGAGCTCTCTTCTTTGGAGCCATAGGGACTACTCACGCAACAGAATAGCTTTGGAATAAAAGGTTTGGACATGTTGGTTCAACAAAATGGAGCCATCACCGTCGATGTATAGGTCCTCCACATGCCACACATGTCTCTAGTCGGTACAGGCTTGAAGGAGATGCCTTGATAGCTCGGAGAAGATGCAGAGCACGGGTGCCGCAAGATGGAACCGATGCTAGGGCTTGCAGGGTTTTGGGTGGCCAAAAGTGGTTTTAGGGTTGAAAAGAGGGCGGCACAAGTAGTGTAGGGGGCTGAGAGAACGTTTTATAAAATCAGGGGTCAAGTTGGGTTCGAAAGGAGGACCCCCGGACTGTTTCACATTTTGGTGATTTGGGCATGGAGCTGGAGGGGGTTGGCCCCAGGGGTCGACCCTCGCGGCAGCATTCTCTGCCCTAGAGAACAGACAGGGACCCTCCACAGTTTTGTGATGAATTTCAAAAGAAGAGTGATTTTGAGTTTCCAAAAAAAAAATAGGGCCCTAACCCCCATTGATTTAAAATGTTTTGGAATGAATGAAGGACCAAATTAACTTGGTTTTAATCAAGTGGGGGGAATAGTTCTAATGATATAGAAGTTTATATCCAATATCTTATTCTCCAACCTCTCCAACTCTTAGTTTCAATCATTGAGCTCTAGGGGATTCACTTATTTAACAAGGATAAAATGTAGCCTTAGAAAATTCAAGGAGTGGCCTTTTGTCATGCATTCATGGAAGAAGTAAACACTCATACAGTATTAATTGAGTTCTGGTACCGGACGGAGTTATGCACTCACGCATAATGAAAGTTTCCAGATGAATTTTTAGTCCATCCTTCCACTAGTCACTATTTTATATACCAGAAACTCACCAACATGCAAATGCATAATCATGACATGCAATGTGATCCCTAATGCAATGCAGTGCCTAGATGATGAAATGCAAGCAAAGGTGCCTATGACATGAGATGCAAGACATTCACAAATGCAAGATATTGACAAATGCAAGACTTTCACATACCTTCTATCCTACACACACCTAATTCTCTTCTGAACAAGGTAAATTTTTCTACACTTAGAGGCTTTGTAAAAATATTGGCAATCTGATTATTTGTATCTATGAATTTTATTTCCACATCTCCTCTGCTAACAAGATCTCTAAGAAATGATATCTAACATCTATGTGTTTAGTTCTGGAATGATGCACTGGATTTTTGGACAAATTTATTACGGAAGTATTGTCACAAAGAATTATTGTTTTTCTAAGAGAGATGCCAAAATCAATCAGTTGACGTTGGATCCAAAGCACTTGGGTCACACAACTACCCGTGGCCACGTATTCAGCCTTGGCAGTTGATAGAGCCATAGAATTTTGTTTCTTAGAGGCCCATGAAACCATGCAACCTCCTCGAAACTGACAATGCTCACTTGTGCTTTTGTGATCCACTTTACAACCCGCATAGTCAGCATCGGTATAAGCCAGCAAATCAAAACATGAACTACGGGAAACCAAAGTCCGAGATCACAAGATCCAGATATATATCTAAAAATTCATTTCACGGCCAACATGTGAGATTCTTTCGGATTTGACTAAAATCTTGCACACAAACATACTGCAAATTGGATGTCGGGCCTACTGGCTGTCAAATATAACAAGGAGCCAATCATGCTCCTGAAAAGTGTTTGATTTACTGATTTACCTTTGTCATCTTGGTCTAGCTTAAGTGATGTGGACATGGGTGTTGGCTGTGACTTAGCTGTGCCGAAGTTGAACTTTTTGAGAAGCTCTTGTGCGTATTTCCTTTGACTAATAAAGAGTCTGTCCTCCATTTGCTTAACCTCTAGTCCCAAAAAGAATGACAACTCAACCATGATACTCATTTCAAATTCACTTTGAGAAATGCACTTAATCTATCATACTACGCTCGAGGTGCTTGTTTCAGACCATACAATGTCTTGTCCAATTTATATACATGGTCTGGATTTTTGTGATCATCGAACCCCGGTGGCTGCTCCACAAAAACTTCTTCCTGAATGTAACCATTTAGGAAAGCACTTTTAACATCCATTTGAAAAAGCTTTATGTTAAAGCAACAAGCAAAAGCTAATAAAATCCTCATAGCCTCAAGTCCAGCTACGGGTGCAAAAGATTCATCAAAGTCGATTCCTATTTCTTGGCTGTAGCCCTTGGCAACAAGCCTGGATTTGTTTCTAACTACCACTCCTTGATCATTGAGTTTGTTTCGGAAGACCCATTTGGTTCCTATCACGGAGTGGTCGTTAGGCCGAGGCACGAGGAACCACACCTTGTTCCTTTGGAACTGGTGTAGTTCTTCCTGCATTGCCAAAATCTAGGAATCATCCTTTAATGCTTCTTCAACAGTGTGAGGTTCGGACTGTGAAATTAGGGCAATGTAGTCTAAATTTTCTACTTCCCTGAGTGATGATCTTGTTCTAACTCCATCTTCCACATCTCCAATCACATTTGTCATTGGATGGTCTCTAGCAAAGCTCCATTGTCTTGGTAATTGAGGTTCTTCTTGATTTGCTTGCTCTAGTTGCTTTTGTGATTCTTCAACATTAACCTATTTTTCTGAGGTCATGGGTTCATCATCTTCATTTTCAGCTTCATTTTCTTTTCTTTGATTCTGTAGAGTAGAAGAATTATCAGTAGCTTCTGAAAAAGATTCATCCACTAATACATGCGGGCTCTCTTCAACCACAAGAGTTCTTAGATTATACACTCCATAAGCTCGTGAATTTAGAGAGTAGCCAAGGAAGATCCCTCGATCACTTTTAGCAACAAATTTGCCCAAGTCAGTTTTTCCATTATTATGAATATAGCATGTAGAACCAAATGGTTTAAAATAAGAGATGTTGGGCTTATTACCTTTATAGAGTTCGTACGGGGTTTTTCTCAGAAGGGGCCTTACCATTGCTCTATTTGTGATATAACAAGTGGTGTTCACAACTTCCACCTAGAAATACCTCGATAGGTTGTGTTCGGAGAGCATGGTTCTGGCCATTTCCACGAGAGTCCTATTTTTTCTTTCCACAACCCCATTTTGCTCAGGGGTTATCGGAGAAGAGAAGACATGAGCATATCCCTGTTTTCTGCAAAATTCAGTGAACTCATGGTTATCAAATTCATTACCATGGTCGCTCCGAATGGATTTGATGTGGCACCCTTTCTCATTTTGAACCCTCCTGACAAAATGCTTCAAATTCCATCAAAGCATCACTCCTGTGAGTCAAGAAAAACACCCAGCTAAATCTGGAATAATCATCCACTATCACGAAACCATATAGCTTTCCACCTAAGCTACGAGTCCTACTAGGCCCAAAAAGATCAAGATGAAGCAATTCAAGTGGCCCAATGGTTGAAACAACATTCTTGCACTTAAAAGATGATCTAGTATGTTTTCCCTTGCTACATGCACCACAAACTTCATTAACATTGAATTTCAATTTAGGCATGCCAACAACCAAGTCGTTTCTTGATAGTTTGATCAAAACATTAAAACTTGCATGACCAAGCCGACGGTGCCACAACCAAGCATTGTCGGTGTTATTGGCAACAAGATAAAAATTACTTTGAGTTGTATCATCTAGGTCAATTGTATATACATTATTGTTTCTAAATCCTACGAATTTTATTTCATGAGTGTTTTTATCTACAATTGAACAATGTGAGGAGTCAAAAATCACATTGCAACCCATGTCACACAACTGACTTATACTTAGTAAGTTATGTTGAAGACCTTTGACAAGCAAAACTTTCTCAATGGTATGAGTTGAATCCTTATCGATCTTACCTTTGTCGATTATCTTTCCTTTATCTTTTCCCCTAAAAGCTACTAATCCACCATCTCTCTCTTGTAGGTCTGCAAACATTTCTTTGTTTCCTGTCCTATGTCACGAGCATCCACTATCCAAATACCATTTGTTCCGTTGTGCTCTCAAGCAGACCTGCAAGTTGAAACACATCGTGTCTATGACTTTGGTACCCAAGCTTTCTTGGGTCCAAGGAGGATTAGGCACATATGATCTGAATGAACTTCGCATTCTCCTAGCAAATATTTCATCATCAAATTCCATTAGTCTGCATGTATACATAGCATGGCCACGCCTGCCGCAATAAAAACATGAGATGATTCTTTTGATTTGATTTTCCTTTTTATTCACATTCTTAGGAATGTTGTGCATGTGTGTGCTCTTCACATGGCATGTATGAGTAGAAGATGATGGTGTGTTTGCATGCACAAATGAGGTTTTAGTTGTGGCTTCAAATGTCTTTTTCTTACTAGGGTCATACCCCAGCCCTTCCTTTTGGAAGTTCACAGTCACACCCAAAAGATTGTCTAAATTTTGTTTTCCCTTTACAAATCTTGCTAGGTGTTTTTTAGATCACTTATCTCATATCTCAACAACTCATTGGTTTTCTCAGCTTCAAGCTTAGTATGTTCAGAATTCTTAAGTTCATTGCTTAATTTCTCCAAATCCTTTTTGAGCTTGCTATTTTCATTAAGGCATTCCGATGACTTTTCATGATTTTGTTGTTCCTCTCTCATGCATGATAGTTCTTCTTCAAACAAGGAAACTTTAGATGCAAGAAGTTCATTCTCATTCTTAAGACTTTCAGCCTGAGAAGTTAAGTCTACACTTTTTACACATTGGGTTTAATCATGCACTTGTTGTTCAGCCTTTTTCTTTAAAGTTCATTTTTCAGATTTGACTTTTCTGAATTTCTCAGACAAGACTTCATAAGAAATTTGCCACTGCTCACAAGTAAGGCTTTCGGAATCGGAGTTTACCTCAGTTGAGCAGTCCTCGTTGGCCATCAAACATAGATTTTGGACTAGTTCATCTAATTGATCCTCAGAGTCTGCATCATCTTCATCTTCATCAATCCAAGTAACGACCATGGCCTTGGGTTTCTTGAATTTTCCCTTTTTAAACTTCTTCTGGAGCTCTGGGAACTCCCCTCGCATGTGCCCCGATTTCTTGCACTCATAACAAATAATCTCTTCCTTCTTGCTGCTTTCTCCTTTCTTGGTGAACATCTTCTTAGGAGGTTTCTTAAACTGTCCTCCAGTTCTTCTGGCCTTTCTAACAAATCTCCTTGCTCTCCTTATGATCATTGCCACAAGTTCCTCTTCTTCACTGTTAGGTGTGGATCCAGCATCACTATCCTCTGAGTCTTGAGAGTTGATCTTTAGTGCCATTATTGTAGCCACTTTCTTCTTCTTATGATCTTCCAGGCTCCTCTTGATATTGATCTTGTACGTCATCAAGGAGCCGATCAACTCATCCAATGTTAAGGTGCTAAGATCTTTTGAATCCTCAATTACAGTGGCCTTTGTATGCCACTATGGTGATAGTGATCTTAGTACCTTCCTTACAAGATCTTTGTTAGAATATTCTTTGCCAAGGGCCTTCAGCCCGTTTGATATCTCCATCAGCCTCGCGAACATCTCTGATATAAACTCATCTGGCTTCATCATAAACAACTCATAATCACGGACCAATAAGTTCGCCTTGGTCTCCTTGACTTTAGATGTCCCTTCATATATCAATCGAAGCTTGTTCCACATCTCTTGTGCGGAAGCACACATAGAAATACGTGAATATTCATTGCGGTGAATCGCACATTGAATTATATTCATGGCTTTGAAATTTGCTGCACAATTCAAAATTTTTTCTTCTTCCCAATCATCCTCATTTTCAGGTAACACATATGGGCCTTTACTAATGACATGCCAGACTTCATATTCTTGTGCACGGAGAAAAACATACATTTGATTCTTCAAATATGGATAATTAGAACCATCAAAAAATAGAGGTCTATGTATCGAGTGCCCTTCGGGAAACATCCCTTTGTTTGCCATTTGAACGGATCCTTCTCTGAGACCGCAAGGTCAGCGAACACAGAGACCAAGGCTCTGATACCAATTGTTATCCCCGGGCGAATGGCAATCAAGAGGGGAGGGGTGAATTGATTGACTTAAAAAATTTCTTCAAACTTAAAAACTTTGGATGGATAAAAATAAAACCCTAGTAAAGAAACTCTACCTCACAAGACGCAAGAGCTCACACAAAGCGTAGAACGATCTGAGGAATGTATGCACAATATGATGGCGAAATAACGCTCAACTGACACGGAGAGCCCACACGATAAGCAAGCGACACAATCAATACAAACATAGTAGACACTGGATTTTAGGTGGTTCAGGTTCACAAACGTGCCCCCTACGTCCACCCCTCACTGCGTGAGGATTGATAATCCACTATGGAGTGAATCGAACCATACACACATGCTGTGAACACACAGCAGCACACACACGTTGCAGGATGCAACCAACCACCCACACGGGCTGCACAGACTATAGCACCCATACACCGTTTTCCTCAGAGTATGTGAAGGAAGATTTACAACATATGCTCAAAACTAAAAGGATGAAAGAATATGCAAGTATAAATGATCTGGAGGTTGAGAGTCCCTCTTTCTTTTCAAGAGAGTTTCGCTCAAACAGCAGCCAACAACTAAGCACCGAATTTCTCCGGAACCCAGTCTAAGGATGATGAAGATTCGCATTCTATCTACCTTGAACCGGATGCAGCATCTTCAGCTCACGTATGGGAGATGAAATCAAGATGAAATCTCCTTCTTCTAGCTCAAATCGTGGGAGAGGGACACGTTCTTGTAGCTTTCCTTCCCTGCATAGAAAAAGGGGCCAAAAGATGATAAATGATCCTCTCTCCCTTTTAGGGTTCCCAATCATTGATATATATATATGTCAGGCTAAAAGGACATGGATGGGGAATATTTATCCTCAGATATGACCATTTAGAGCCCAAAAGGACAGGCATTATTGGATTGCGAGCGAGTTCGAAAGGCTCGAAATAGGTCAGATCCGGAAGGGGTCGACCCTCAGGGTCGACTCCCTTACCCTGCGAACAGCTTCAGACAACCCCAGATAAAAAATAGAACAGAACAAAAAGGGGGTCAACCCTGGGGGTTGACCCTCTTCAAGCTGAGTTCTGCAAACGTGTGCAGACAGAAATCTCCAAAAGAGGGGTCGACCCCAGGGGTCGACACCCTTCCTGTCAACCCAGAGTTCTTGAATATTTGCATGAAAATCAAATTGAATCGATCTCACCCTAATCCCTTATGATATAAAGCCATTCAAACCATCTACTAACCTGCAAAAACACATCGACTCAGTTGCTTTTACTTGAACATCAAAATGTTAATGATTCATAGTTAAATCACTTGCCTTAGAACTTAACTTAGTCATTGAATGTTGATATGTAACCACATGATAAGTCCGCATTGGGCAAAGCCATTTCAAGTGATCAACAAACATCAAAGATATGATTTAAAGTCTTATGATAGGGTTAGCATTGAGCGAAGATACTTCAACCAATTCACAAGCCTCAAAGATATGAAATTTCAAACAATTTATCATGTCAAAAACACAGTCATGGCTCACATAGAATTTGGTCATCATCAAAACTTATAAATCCAAAATCAATCATCTGCGGGGTTCAACAGAAGTGAAGAGGCGAGAAGATAAGAAAAAGAGTAGAGCCCGTATGGAGCTTGTTGGAGCGAGGAGAAGCTTTGATGAAGGGGAGCCAAGCTGCGAAGGCCAAGCTGCAATCTCGAAGCCTGAAGATAGACGTCTTCATCCTTCCCTCTTCATCCTGTGAGAAGAAGAGACAAAGATCCAGCTTCCTGTGAAGGAGAACCTACTCTCCTAGGAAGCACTCCATCTGGAAGAAGCGAGAAACACCATCCAGATTCTAGACATGGCCTTTTTGTTATTGTGCTCAAGTGTTTTACCTCCTGTTTGGGTTTTAGTTTGTGTTATCTTTTCTTTTGTTTGAACACTTACTTTGTTACCTTGTTACGTCCCTACAGGGTGTTGTAGGAAGACCGACGGAGGGTGCTCCGGTATGTGGTTTCAGTCCCTACCTGGTACTATAGGAAGACAGACAGAAGGTGTTTCTGTTCTGTGGTTTGGCCTTGTGTGCCCATAAGCTGTGTGTCAGCAGTGTTAGTGCAATTGCACTAGGGAAGCCTCACTTGGTTGAGTGAGGGGTGGACGTAGGGCTCTGGGTTGAGTCCGAACCACCTTAAAAATCCTATCTTGTGTGGCTTGCTTGTGTGTTTATTCTACGGTAGATGCATAATTTAGGCCGCTTACTTATCTTGCATTGCTTCTACTGCTAGTGGGTCTACTTGTATGTTAGCATATTTTATATTATGTAGTGTTTATCACGAAAAATGGGGTTGATCTATTCACCCCTCCCCTCTAGATCCACCATTTCCACACATCATCGACCCCTTGGTATAGCTGCGTCGACCCCATCACCTCCAGCAGCAATCTGAAGGCAGTCAGCATCGGATGCGTCGACCCCATAGTTTCTGGGCATCGACGCCAGGGCCTCCCAGAAGCCGTTGTAATCGCATCTATCAACTGATGCGTCGACGCAACCTCCATAATGTGTCGACACCATGAAGGCTAACTCGCCAGCCATTCAAGAAAACTTGAAGCTACGTCGACGCAAGGTCTCTGCTGCGTCGACGCACCAGAAGCTCTACAGTCTTCTTCTGTTAACTCTGAAACATTTTCTGAGATTATCGAGAGGATAAAAAATACCGGCGTAAACCTCTAAAAACACATCTTTTGAGGTCTAGAAAAGGCTCCTTGGACAAAGATCCTACCTTCCTATCATAAGGAAGTTAGTACACCTTTTTGGAGGCAAGTTTGTCAAGATAAGATTTGGGAAAAGGTCTATCTTGTGGTACTCTGCCTTTTGGCCACAACCAATCAGGGTTTTAATCCAAGAAAAAGACCTAGGACAGAGGACTATCCTTTTTGTCATAAGTCAAGAGGAAGAAGATCTGGAAGAACTCTAGAATCAAGACCATCATTTCTGCCTCAGGCAAACAAATACAGATCTTGGACGGAAAATAGCCTAGCCTCTGCTCTGCTGCCATATGACCAATCAGATTATAGAATCCAAGAAGGGCTGAAAAAAAGAAATACTCCACTTCCCATGGGCCAATCAAATTGTAGTATGGGAAGATTACTTTTCTCCTGGTCTCCTATATTTGCTGGTCTAATCAGTAAAGAGGCATATTTCAAAGAAGTATTTTTATTCCTACCAATTCCATTGTAGCTCATTGGAGGGAAATCTTATGCCGCCTTTGTCTATAAATATGAAGCTTCTGCTACCTTGGAAGGGTTGACCGAGCAATGCATTAAGAGATATCATCTTAGCTCGTCCCAAGGTGAAGAAAAGAAAAAGACAAGATAGGAAGAAAAAGAGTGAGCAACCCTGAGCTTCATGAGAAAGATCTGAGTAGAAAAGGAAGAGAGCCATTAGTTGTGAGAAAATGTAGTTATGCAGAAAGCCCAAGCTTGAAGAGCAACCTTCGATCTGAGAGCAGTTTGGATCTCAGCTTCATGAACCAAGTTCAGAAGCTACATTTGCCTTTTTCATTTAGTTTCATGTTTTCCCTTTGAAACTCTGAATCCAACATCAGTGTGTTGTGCTGCTGTTGCACCAGTGTGTGTCCGTGCTCTGCTTAGAGACCGGAGTGGTTTATGGCTGGGTTCGGCTGTGTGTGTGTAGGGGGGGGGGTGTCCCCATGGGGTTCGTCCTCGTGTGTGCTGTAGTCTTGCAGCGTGAAGACCTTGTCCTCGTGAGAAGCTTGCTTCTCGTCAAGTTGTATGTCAGCGGTTAAGCTGTGTATTAGCGATCTTGGGACTATGTTCCCCATCAAGCTATGTGTCAACAGTCAAGCTGTTAGTCAGCAGTCAAGCTGTTAATCAGCGGGAAGCCTCACCGGGTTTTGGTGATGGGTGGACGTAGGTCTGCGGGTTTGCAGACTGAGCCACCTAAAAAATCCTTGTGCAACGGGTTGTGATTTGTGTGTTTGCTCCATGTTCTCTATCCCCATTCACAGGCTCGTGTGCTAGCTTCAACGCATACATTTTTAGTTGTTCTCCAACGCACACACTAATACTTTGTCCATACACATACTAGAAGCCTGTTGAGCAACAAATCTTGCTAACTGCTAAACTCATCATGTGGCTGCGTCGACCTCAGGCACCTCTTAAACCGCATTCTCTTGACACTCTATGCATGGTGTTCTGCTCTACTGGTTGAACTGCTTTTAGTGAAACCATTGTCCGCATTGAATAGTGTGTCATGTGCATATCAAGCTGAAGATTGAGTTTGAACTCGTTCAGATTTTAATCGGTCAAAGGTTTTTGTAAGGATCTATTCAACCCCTCTTCTAGATCCGGTTGCACCCAAGGGACCCAACACTTGGTATCAGAGCTAAGCTCTGTCATACTGAGATCCAACGATCTAAAGAGGAAGGTCCCGGTGCATTTGATTTAATGAATTTATCTGTTGATCAAGTTTCAATGATTTCCCCACCTATATTTGATAGTTCTAATTTTACCATGTGGCTAGGGAAGTAGTGTGTTTTTGTTAACTCTATTGATTCAAGATTATGGAATCTCATATACCACGATCCTCACAAGCTGCCATCAGATACATCTGAATGGTCTGCTGAACACAGGACCAAAAATGTTGAGAATCTTGTTGCTTTCAAATTGATAAAAGCTGCAGTAGATGTTACCAAGTCCCTTTTGTCTCCAACTACAGCATTGGCTAGGAGATCCTAAATGGACTTGCCAGAATCCATGAAGAAGGAAAAAGGCATGACTGCCTAATGGCCGACAGTCCAGATCAGCCAAGTGATCCATTGTCATCTCAGGTAAGCTCTGACTCCGAAGACTTTACATTTGAAGAGCTTATGGATGCTTATGATGAGTTAGCTAAGCAATACAAGAAGTTAAAGTCTGAAAATAGAAAGTTGAAAAAGAAGTTTGAAAGCAGTTCCAATGATAGCTCCCTATGTAAAAACTGTTCCACGTTTGAGGAGCTCAATGAAACTCTTATGATTGAGTTAGATCTGCATAAAGAAAACATTGGCTATTTGAGAGATGAAAATGGAACCTTGCAAGCTGAAATTATTAGGTTGGAAGAAAGTGAAAGACAACTTCAAAACCAACTTAAGTCCATGTCTAATGATCAAACAATGCTTGATGGGTTAATCCATGATGAGAGACTAATTGAAGAAATTAAAAATTTGAAAGAACAAAATGACATGTTGCTTGAAAAGCTAGCTACCTTTGAGAAAGGTAAGAATGTTGTCGATGATTGCTCTGAAAAATTAAATGAGCTTCAACAAGAAATTGAAAACTACAAAAATGGGAATGTCATGCTCAATGAGCAATTAGCTGTATGCGAGGAGGACCTTGTTGAATCTGAATTGCACATTTCCTCTTTGGAGAATGAAATCAAAGATCTAAATAGCTCACTATCAAAGTTTGTTCAAGGCAAAAATAATCTAGACAGAATTTTGGAGACTAGAGTGAACTTTCAGATAGAGGGTTTAGGCTACAATCCTGTGAATAAAAAGGCCTTTGAAAATAAATTGTATACTTCATTTGTCTCCAGCTCGGATGTTGCCTCCACTTCCAAATCACCCACAAAATAGTCTGCAGCCCATAAAAACCAAAAACAGAATGAAAATCAGAAAAATAAAGCTTCCAAGCAAAAATAGAAAAATGATTTTGGTTGTGGTGATATGCATGAAAGGAAATCCAATGCTAAGCACTATGCTTTCGATAAAATGAATGCTCATTGTTTCTATTATGGTATGCATGGTCATATTATGCATACTTACTTTATCATGAAAAATGATGAATTAAGAGAAGGCAAGAATAGAAGAAGCAATGGAGAAAGCAATGGCAAGAGCTGGGTCAACATTGGGAGGAAGTGTGCTCAACAGACTCATGCTCAAAAGCCCAGGAATGGCCCAGTGTCTCGACGCACTCCTAAGGGAAGGTCGACGCACCCTAAGGCTGAATAGTCAGTCAGAAGAAATCATCCTCCTTGTTACTTCCATTGTGAAAAAATTGGCCACACAGTCAAGAACTGTTGGCATCTGAAAGGAAGGACTCATTCTCATGCCAAAAATACTAAATTCCCTGCTCACCCACAAAAAAATGATGCACATGCACATAGTAAGAATGTCAAATCATTTATGTTGTTTCTATTGTGGTGAATATGGACATGTTTTTGATGGTTGTCCTTGGATGAGAAGTGATGAATTGAATGCAGAAAGGAAGAGAAATGTGCACGCTAGACATGTAGATAACCATCAAGGACCCAAGAAAACTTCAGTACCTAAAAATTCCAAATGAGAATTTTGGGTGCATGGTGCCTTAGAGCTGAACAAAGGATCAGTAGGAAATAAAAACTTAAGGCACAGGTTTGTGAATAAAGTTTTCAACTTATGTTAATTTTGCATGTTAGGTCTCTTTTAGTTATTGTAGTTTAGCTCCTTCCTTGCTTATAATAAATCCTGCACAAGTCTGAAACCTCCTCTATAAACTGCTGAAAATTCCCCATGGTGAAATTTGAATATCTGAACTAGATCATGTGATTATGTAAGCCTTCTGGTATATCAAAAGGTGCATGTTGGAATGATGGGCTAAGCCTATCAGAAAGACAACAATTTGCATGAGGTGATCTTCGGATCTACGACCTCCGCCTTGTACCAAAAGGCAGATACTTCAGTTGCTCAATTCACATAGAATCTGTTATGCTGATGGAATTGATATAATGATGAGTTGTTGTTAATGATTTGCAAGTTTGTGGCTTATCTTTTTTCTACTTTCAATTTAGTAGTCATATGAATTTCCTGTTTATCATTGTTAACCATTGCCTTTGATGTTGTCTGCCATGGCTGCATATAATCCTAGTCATCATTCATTTAAACATTTAACCTTTTGTTTGATTGTCCAAACTTCCATAAGCATTGGACTAAGGGGGAGCCTGAGGGTTTGCACTTCAGTTTAGAATGCATTGCAAATGTCTTGAGTCTGCATGTGTTGTGGACATTGAGCATCATCTTGTAGTCTCTTATGCATCTTCATGCATGTCATGCTAAGAGAGTTTGAAAAACCTGTTCTTCATATTAGCATGTACTGCATTTTCAATGCATCATCTTGTCATGGCCCTTCAGTATATACAATGATGATTTGTGGAAGGTTGGATTAAGTCCAACTAGAAACTATCATTATGCGAGAGAGGATCTTCAGATCAAGTTCTCCGCCCAATACTGTGGGTCAAGTGTTTACATAAGCCATAAGCTACATACCCTCTTGTTGATTCTCATGAAGGCATTCTAAAGCTCATGCACAAGTTAAGCGGGAGTCAACATAAAAGCCTAGTCTGCATGCTTGCATACTTTGTTAACGTATGAATTGACTCCATATCCTTAGGGGGAGCTTGCTGTGTTTTGATAAACTTTCATACCGGCCATAGCATATTTCCTTTATGTGTTTCATGAACATTGAATCTCTTAAGGAGAAGGTTGAGCCTCAAGAAAAATAGAAAATCATGTTTGAATGTACCCTCTGGCTATGTGGTTTCAAATGTTTTGTATAATGAAAAATCTACCATGATTATTGCTTAATTTAAAAAAAAATATTTTGCTTGCTTAAAAATCTGTTGTAATCTCTATCTACTAGACAGGTCGACCCACAGACCTTGGTGAGTCGACCCAACAGTTGATCTTTTTGAAACATGCTTTTCTGTCTGAACCTTCTGCGTCGACCCCCTAACATACCGGCGTCGATGCACTAGGTTATCTGATAATTTGTTCAATTCTCTCAATCCTAATCCTCGAATTGATCAGTGCTCACCTTTATTTACAACATCTGAGCTCACTGCACATCCTCAGGGGAATGTTCAGTGTTTATTTCCATTCATCTACCTAAGTGCATTCCATATATTCATCAGCCTTTGCATCATGCTTACAATCTGCTGTGTTCCATCTTGGGTCTGAGATGCATTGAATTCTGAACTTCATTGATACTCCTGAAGATCCGTCATCTCTTTCTACATGGCTGGCTGCCTGCCCCAAACTCCTTGAGTGCTTTGAACTCTTGGTAGAATTCCTACATGTTGCTGAATTCATTTATCAGAGTAAACCTTAAAGGATGAATCTTCTTTTATGGAGTTCTATGATTGCCCAAGACATGAAAACTATTGGTTTAAATTTAATGATTTCTTGATCTTTAAAGTTAAATGGTCTTGAAAGTGGCTGTATTCAGACTTAATGGACCTAAACCAATCCTTCATGTTCTGACATGTTATTCCCTCCTAATTTTGAAAGTTTATTTTAAGTACAAAGGCATCTTTCTTTGAAGAACTTCATTTTAGTATTCTTTTTAAACATCAATCAAATCTGAAAACTCCAAAAGGTCTACACTTAATTAATGTAGTGAACTTCAGTCCTACTGAGTAACTGGGGATACTGGCATCTGATAAACGTGTATCCTCATGTAAAAAGATGTGTACTGAAGATTCAATGTCCTAAGGCAGAGCAATGGCTATAGTTTCACTGAGAAACTGAGTCCCTTCACCAATGAAGTTGAGTGGACAAAGTCATGAAGTGCCTTGCTACCTCTGCTCTAATTAAAGTAGAATGGTGAGCTACACTGAGTAACTGGGGATGTTGGCGTCTGATCAACGTGCATCCTCATGTCAAAAGGTGCATGCTACACCTGAATGCTCTTGAAAAAATGATAAACAACAACAATTGGTGTAAAGAGAAAAATAATTGGCATCAAGAGAAAAATTTGAAAATGGTAGCACCCCATGGATAAAATCAAAAACTTCACGAGGTGTTTAGCCTCAATACTAATTTTAGTTTCCCTCAAAGGGTAAATGGAATTGAATGAGTAGGATGAAAGGAGGTTAACCTGATCTTTATATGTAGTATTGGTTTATCTCTATTAATTTTGAATGCAGAAACTTTCAAATGCTCATAATTGAAAAACTTAGAAATCATCAGATTTAAACCAATCTAAAGATAAGGGCTTTATCATTGGAATTCTATAACTGAAGACTCTGAAAAATCTCTAACTCTGCATCTATGAACTTTTGCTTCAGTCTAAAATCTCTCAGCCATTTGCTATTAGGTCAATTCCTTGTTGATATCTAAAAATCGCCTCTTTTCAGTGCTCTTGTGTTTTGCTGGTCCAGAATTCATGGCATGTATCAAAAAGGAGGGACCCAACAATTAGGACCCAACAAAAAAAAGGGGGACCCAACCAGCTTGTTGATGATTTGGTCTCTAATTATGCCAAGTCTATTACTATTCATGGCCGCATTCAATTTGATTGTTCACTGCTCATTGATTTCTAATCTCTAAATTTTTTTACTGTCTGCCTCACACTGAACTGCCCTATCTATTGAGATGTTTTGATGTCAAACTGTTATCTATGCTCATCTCTTGCTTCTATATTTGGTATCGAACTATGTTTTCTTTGCTGGTGGCAAAGGGGGAGATGTTTTGATGAGTCATGATTAAGTTGACTCATAATGACTCATAGCTGCCATCATCAAAAAGGGGGAGAATGTTGTGCCTCTGGTTTTGATGATGTTTGACTATGACTCATTGATGAGTCTAATATGCATTTGGTGATGTCAACATGTATGCAGTTCAGGTCAAAATCAGCACTGGCAAGTGTATGGCCTCATGAAGATGAGCAGTATGAAAATATCATGTAATGGTGTCATGTGATATGATGCATTGAAGCAAAGGGAGCCCCAGTCCAAGAGATCAACTAAGGTGTAAAGATTTGGGAAGAACATCAAAGAAAAAGGAGCTATGGACTTGATCAAAGAAAGTTGAAAAAAAACTGAGTGAAGCCCAAGGTGCAAACTGCTAAGATCCTTGAATGCATAGAAACCAAGAAAGGGTTGGTAAAAGAAGCTGAAAAATCAAGAGAACAAAAGGCTGCGTCGATCTCATGCTCAAAGTAGCGTCGACTCCATCAAAAGCTGTTTCACAGGCTACGTCGGCCTCATGAGCTTTTTTAGTAGTCAGACAATTAATCTTCATAAGCTGTGTCGACCCCAAGTCATTACTGCGTTGACCCCATGGCTCACAAAAGGAAGAATAGCCAAGGTTGTCTACGAAGGCTGCGTCGACCCCAGAGTGAGTTTGCATCATCTCCTTTGCTCACAGAGGAAGAAAAGCCCAAACGAGTGTTAGGCTGCGTCGACCCCATCACCTCCAGTAGCAATCTGAAGGTAGTCAACGTCAGATGCGTCGACCCCATAGTTTTAGGGCGTCGACGCCAGGGCCTCCCAAAAGCTGTTGTAATCGCATCTATCAACTGATGCGTCGACGCAACCTCCATGATGCGTCGACGCCATGAAGGCTAGCTCGCTAGCCATTCAAGAAAACATGAAGCTGCGTTTATGCACCAGAAGCTCTTCAGTCTTCTTTTGTCAACTCTACAACATTTTCTGAGATTATCCAGAGGATAAAAAATACCAACGTAAACCTCTAAAAAGACAGCTTTTGAGGTCTGGAAAAGGGTCCTAGGATAGAGATCCTACCTTACTATCATAAAGAAGTCAGTACACCTTTTTGGAGGCAGGTTTGTCAGGATCAAATTTGGGAAAAGGTCTATCTTTTGGTACTCTGCCTTTTGGCCACAACCAATCAGGTTTCAATCCAAGAAAAGGACATGGGATAGATGACTATCCTTTTTGTCATAAGCCAATGAGGAAGAAGATATGGAAGAACTCCAGAATGAAGACCATCATTTCTGCCTCAGTCAAACAAATACAGATCTTGGAGGGAAAATAGCCTAGCCTCTGCTCTGCTGCCATATGACCAATTAGATTACCGAATCCAAGAAGGGCTGAAGAAAAGAAATACTCTACTTCCCATGGTTCAATCAAATTATGGTATGGGAAGATTTCTTTTCTCCTAGTCTCCCATATTTGCTGGACCAATCAGTAAAGAGGCATATTTCAAAGAAGTGTTCTTTATTCCATCCAATTCCATTGCAGCTCCTTATAGGGAAATCTTCTAGTTCCTCCCTCTATAAATATGAAGCTTCTGGCACCTTGGAAGGGTTGGTCGAGCAATGCATTAAGAGATATCATCTTAGCTCATCCCAAGGAGAAGAAAAGAAAAAGAGAAGAGAGGAAGAAAAAGTGTGAGCAGCCCTGAGCTTCATGAGAAAGATCTGAGAAGAAAAGGAAGAGAGCCATTAGTTGTGAGAAACTGCAGTTCTACAGAAAGCCCAAGCTTGAAGAGCAGCCTTCGATCTGAGAGAATTTTGGATCTCAGCTTCATGAACCAAGTTCAGAAGCTACATTTGTCTTTTTCATTTTATTTTATGTTTTTATTTTTAAACTCTAAATCCAACATTAGTGTGTTGTGTTGTTCTTGCAACTGTGTGTGTTCGGTGCTCTACTTAGAGACCGGAGTGGTTTTTGGCTGGGTTCAGCCATGTGTGTGTGTGTTGGGGGGGGGGTGTCCCCGTGGGGTTCCTACCCGTGTGTGCTGCAGTCTTGCAGCGTAAGGACCTTTTCCTCGTGAGAAGCTTGCTTCTCGTCAAGCTGTGTGTCAGCGGTTAAGCTTTGTATCAGGGGTCTTGGGACTGTGTTCCTCATCAAGCTGTGTGTCAGCGGACAAGCTGTTAGTCAGCGGGAAGCCTTACCGGGTTTTGGTGAGGGGTGGACGCAGGTCTGCGGGTTTACAGACTGAACCACCTTAAAAATCCTTGTGCAATGGGTTGTGATTTGTATGTTTGCTCCATGTTCTCTATCTCTATTAATGGGTTCATGTTCTAGCTTCAACAAATACATTTTTAGTTGTTCTCCAACGCACACACTAACACTTTGTCCACATACATACTAGAAGCCTGTTGAGCAACAGATCTTGCTAACTTTTGAACTCATCATGTGGCTACGTCGACTCCACAATGTTGTTGCGTCGACCTCAGCCACCTCTTAAATCGCATTCTCTTGACACTCTATGCATGGTGTTCTGCTCTACTTGTTGAACTGCTTTGGTGAAACCATTGTCCGCATTGAATAGTGTGTCATGTACATATCAAGTTGAAGATTGAGTTTGAACTGGTTCAGATTTTAATCGGTCAAAGGTTTTTGTAAGGATCTATTCAACCCCCCTTTCTACATCCGGTTGCACCCAAGGGACCCAACACAACCATCATAGGAAAGATATCTTTAATACAAAACTATATGATTTGGGCATGAAATTAACATAAGATTAAAATAAGTTTCTAAAACATGATGTACATAAAAACTACCATGATTGATGCATAATATAACCAAAATCATGAATGTAAGGACATAACTAGGAATATGACCTAATTACTTGGCTTAGCATATATTTATACGGCTGATCTGTATTCTGTTTAGGGTTAGCAGAAAATAGAAAATAGAAAACGGTCTAGTGAGAACCACCTCTTTCGAATTGCTGTCTAGCGAAAATCGCCTCTTGACAATAGCGGTCTCTGATGGACCGCCTTCTGTTTGCAATAGACAGAAGGTAAACAATGCGTTCATGGCCTATTCTAGGGCAAATTAATGATGCAAAATGCATGAAAAACATGGATAAAACATGAGAGCATGATTCTAAAGGATCGGAAGGCATGGACTTAATCTAAGTCCTTATCTTTTGTAGTTAAGTTGTTATGGATAGTATGAACTAAAAGGGCTATTGCACAGTCATGGGAAAACATGAAATACATCATGTAGAAGGTATGAAATCAAAATAAAACAAAGGGCTTTTACTCCTAATACATTGTTTGAGCCATCATGCGATAGCTTACCTCTGGGGTTGCTCCTAGAGTTCAAATTTCTGACTGGAAGTACGCTCCTGTTCCTACGTGTCTTGCGTGGAACCAGCAACTTCCCGACCTTCTAACTCCTTAATCTCTTGATCTAAATTCATGAAAGTTGGAGGGAAGTTAGAAGACATGAAGGGGAATAATAAATTCTAAAGGATGAACCTGGAAATACCTCTGCTAAGGTCCCCAAACCTTAGGTCTTCACCGGACAGACACACTTGTTCCTGTGCGCTCTACATAGAAACAACAACTTTTTTTAAAGCAATACTTACATGGCAAGACAAAGGAGAGCGATCACCCCTTCGAGAAGGGAAGGTGCGCTCCACCCCCCGACTGCCAAGCAGGGATATTTTATATAGCAATGTAACAAAAGCAGGGATATTTTATACAGAGAAATAACAACTTGCAGATCTTCTAATTCCTCAATGGCTTGATCTCCTAACATGAAATTTAGAGAGGAGTTAGACAACACTAAAGGGAACGAAAAGTTCTAAAGACTTAACCTTAGATGACGATGTCTTACTGTCACGCCCCGAGCGTGGAAGGAACCCAGTACGCGTTACAAGTTTATATCAATCATGTCAATCAGAACATAAGGAATTTGACCTTATAGACAGAGTGCGTAAGAGTAAAGATATTAAACCAAATCCTTTATTCATTAATAATACCAATAACCATTACATAATCCATTGACTCATAATATTATTCTATTGAAGACTAGACTCAATAAAGGGAAAATTACAATAGTGGACTCAAGATTATAGAAAAGACATGACTAGGTAATAACTCCACTGGTTGGAATGGCTCTACGATCTTCACTCATGTCTGTTCCCATCCGAATGAGCCTCATCATCGGAGTTACATGAAAATAGGGGAAAAATTAGGGTGAGCGAACGCTCAATAGGAATTATATTTCAAGTACAAGCTTGCTTTAAGTAAATTACATGTTACATGAATGCAAGTATAGCTAGGCATGAACGCATGATAATGTCGAGAGTGGAATAACAAGCAGTAATATAGATGGACTAACAAGATTTCAAGATAATCATGTGAAGTATATCAAGATAGTCAGGCATGTAATAACAAGTCATGTCATGAGAATTGGCTGTTATAATATCAAGCAAGTAAGTACTCATTTTGGGCCACGCAAGTCATGCTAAGTCAAGTCAAGTACGAGTCGTGGAATGTCAAAATCTAGCAAGTCATGCACTTCAGTGTAATGCCACACTGTGATCAATCAACTCCCATGGGTACAAGTACTTTCGGGTTCTCCTCCGAGGACCAGATCGGGCCCTATATGCACAAGCATTGAGTCATGTATGTTTTAGACATCCACTATAGTTATAGCTAATATGGAGTTCCAAAGGAATAAACTATTGTAGATGATAAGGTAGATTTCACGAATGAAGGAGTTCAAGGACAGAACTTGAACAAGTATGACACACCGTTAAACTTCATGAAAAATCAAGACATATCATGAAACTATGTTTTTTTTTTTTACAAAGACAACATGATCAGCGCCAGTCGAGTGCACTCCCCCTCCAAGGGGGGTGGTCTCACTCCCCCAGGCGATCACTGTGGCCCAATATTATTTAATAAATGTAGAGATACAGAATCAGCGGGGCTTACCCTTGTGAGGAAACAAATGCAGAAGCCTAGACCAAATGGACCACCCAGCCTAGGAATGACGAATGGAAAAAAGACCTAGACGGTCACCAACCAGGGGACCAAAGCAAGATACAGGAAGTTCAGAGGAGTAGAAGACCCCATTCCCACAAACATGACATGCATGTGACGCGAGCGCGTCAGCAACCTGATTAGCTTTCTTGTACACATGAGAGATAGGAATCCTTGAGGACTGGACGGAATTGTGGATTTCGCGCCACCATCTGAAGCTATCCCAGGAGGCAGTAGTCCCCATCGAAAGAGAAGAGGCCAACGTCGCTGAGTCAGTGCGAATGTCCTCGAGAGTGTACCCATGCTCCATCGCGAGTCTGATGCCATCACACATAGCACGGGTTTCAGTCAATGAACTAGACCCAACGCCATAGTAATGGGCGAAAGCCAGTAGAATTTTGCCACTACCGTCTCTTAAGTAGCCGCCTCCCCCATAGGGACCTGGGTTGCCTTTGCTAGGACTGTCTACATTAAGCACAAGGCCCTAGATTGGCGGGATCCACCTGACCATTTTAACAGACCTAGGAGAAGATCTCAGGCAGAAACCAAAATCTGAGATAATCGTAAGCTGCTGCACTTAGAATGCTGTTTGAAGACTTTATTATGAAGAACCTCACTGACACTGAAATGGATGCTATGGACAAGAAGCCCAGGTGAGGTAGAGAGGCCCTCGTAGCGCATCTTGCACCTGGCCTTCCAGATTTCCCAGACGACAGGCATGGAGGAATATGTGGCGATAAAGCCATGCGGTGTATGCAGATTGTGCCGAGCAAGGATGGCCCAGAGGCGGTTGGTGATGTGGGGGTGTGCACCAATACCATCATCCAACAGCGGGGTGACCCAACTCCATAAAGCTTTGGCCAAGTTGCCGTGCATTACGGTGACATGAGTGGGAAATTGGCGCCCACTCAGTCGCCATCAATTACAGAAATAGCGCCCACTCTCTGGTCACTAATTCCTGTGAACAGTATAGGCTCGATGAAATAGTCTCCATACTCAGGTCGTTAGATCAGGGAAATAGAGCCACTGGCTTGGCCGCCAATTCCTTATGGCGCCCAAGGCATGGTTGCTAATTACGGACAAAGATAGGCTTCTCAAAAGAGGCCAAAAATAGCGCTCTATGTGGGCTAAAGCATCACGTTTCTTCAGAGTGACGTGACAAGTAAAACTTCCAGAGTTTTTATGATATAACCTGCTCGACTGCCTTGAGAGAATCCAAGGCTAGCATAGACTTACGGAGGTCTCAATGAATAAAATACCAGTCCAACGGAAGGAATATCTCGTGGAGGGTCCAATCATCACCAAGAATTAAGTGTGTAATCGATAGAAACAAAAATAGGGACTCCATCTACAGATGTGAGATGAGAGTGCCTGGAAAACCCAGGATATGGGCTACGAAACATGAGAAAACTGAGAGAAAAGAATTGGCGTCCATTCAGAGGTCACTATATCCAGAAATATCAGCTTTCTAAAAGGTCGCTCAATCTTATATTTACAGAAATCCAATTTCAATTACTAAGAATTAGCGACTCTATTAACAGGCGCTAATTCATGTAATTTTCCAGAATAAACATCATTTAATTCTAATTGGCGACCGTTCACAATGGCGCCCAATCTTTAAATAACGTCTACTGTCATGTCGCAGAATCATTATTTCCATATATTTCATTTTTACTAAATGTTTTACAAATCAACGCCACCGTATATGGGCGCTCATTCTTTAAATAGTGACTTTGTGACTGTTGCTCATTCCTTGTTTGATGCTGTGCATCAGACAGGTACAATCTTAGACACATAGCACTGTTCATATACTTGGAATTTATAAAATCAGGAAAAAGAAGACATGGATAGAAAAAGGAAAATTTCAGGAATCCAGTAACATGCTCATGCAATAATTTTAACGTCAGGTTACATAGATATTTAATTTTTAACATGTAGTATTTATTAAATTGCACTAAAAGAATTAGCGACATGGCTAAGGTCGCTCATTAAACTGCGCCCTAGCCACTTTCACAATTTCAGGAAATTGGCGACTATTCGCGCGGGCGTTCATTAAATAAGCGCCCATGCCCTGGTCACTATTTGCAAAAACTCGGTAAAACTTCAACAGAACTCATGAAATCAATGATATAAGACCTATATACATGAAATTTCTTAATCTTATCATGTTGGGCTTCGTTCCTTGATAACACCTACCTCTTTTGGTTAATCGGAACGACGATAGAGGGAAAAAATAAGAGACAACAGCAACAGATATCAGAAGATGAATATGCAGTAGCAGCAAACGCAGGAAGAAGAACACGACAGGCTTCTTCTTCACGCGCGATAGGAGGGACGCTTGTAGAAGAAGAAGAAAAAAGAGGCAAGGCTTCTTCACGAGGGGCTTCTCCTTCGTGCAGCAATGATCATGGCAGAAGAAGCAAAGCTTCTTCACGTTAACCAGAGGAAGACGAGGATGCAGAATTGCTCATCCTCACGCTCCAGCAGAAAGAGAGGATGATGACGATGATGCAATAGCAGTCGGCAGAGGGAGGGCAACGTCGACGTAGAGAATTCAGAACGAGCAACAGCAGTAGTTGGGGCTCATTCGAGAGGGGGTCATATATATATGATTTGAGGTTTTAGGCTTCCTATTGGGAATTAAGTTCCCACAAAAAGAATTCTACTAGGTTAAAAACTTCTATGTTAATCCCTCTATTACTATATCCACAGCCGCTATCCTATTGGAGTTCAAAACCCTAAGCCATGCACGTTCGAACGTGATGGGGTTTGTGTTTTGCAAAACAACCCTTTATATATATATACACGTGTATATATATATATATCCCATGCTACTTTCTTACGTATGTGGGTTATGGTCAAGGGCCCAATTATATACACATCTCCTTTGTAAAAGGATTTAAGGTTTGGCCCATTAGACTTATTGGGTTGGTTTTTAATCAAAAGGTTCTTAATTTTTGGGTTTAATATTTGGGGATTGGTATGTATATATATTCTTAGCCCAAGCCTTTGAAGGTGTATGGGTTAAGGCCCATTGAGGTTAGGTTGTGGTTTGGCTTTAGACTTTTTGTTTTATTTGGAGGATTTAGCTATTTAGAAAATTTTATTCCTATCATTTTATCCGGGTTGCTACACTCTCCCCCACTTAAAAGAATTTGGTCCTCAAATTTAATTTCATATAGACATGGAGGGCGTAGGATACTTACAATTTTGGAATAAATCTGAAAATCTTTTCTTCATCGATTCTTCGGTCTCCAATGTGGCTTCTTGTTCTGAGCACTTGCTCTATTGTACCTTTACCATAGGAATAGTTTTGTTCCTCAGCACACGAACCTCGCGATCAAGGATCTTCAAAGGCTTTTGCTCATATGTGAGATCCTTTTGTATCACCAGGTTGTCATGATCTATGACGTGAGATGGGTCATGCACATACTTCTTGAGCATAGAAATAGGAATTACATTGTGTACTTCGGATAGTTACGGAGGCAAGGCAATCCGATAGGCAACCTCGCCAACCCTTTCTAGTACTTCGAAGGGACCGATATATCTTGGTGTAAGCTTGCCCTTAACACCAAATCTTCTAATACCTCGTCCTGGGGAAACCTTAAGAAAGACGTGGTCTCTAACTTAGAACTTGAGGTCTCTTCTTCTACTATCGGCATAAGTCTTTTGTCTAGACTGAGCCATCTTGAGTCTTTCTCGAATGAGTTGAATCTTTTCAGTGGTGTCTCTTACCATGTCCGGGCCTAGTAGTTGCTTTTCGCCGACTTCGTCCCAGCATAGTGGTGAGCGGCAACTCCTTCCGTACAATGCCTTGAAAGGTGTCATTTGAATACTTGCCTGGTAACTGTTGTTATATGCAAACTCGACCAGGGGTAGGTGATCATGCCAGCTTCCCCCAAAATTAATGACACAGGCTCATACCATGTCCTCTACTACTTGGTTTGTTTTCTCGGTCTGACCATCCGTTTGAGGATGAAAAGCTACTAAAG